>CM037794.1:35612481-35645927 GCA_021229015.1 Solen grandis
TACCTAAGAGGCCAATAGCAGATGGTGAAGCTCCTAGTTCTCTTGCATGACCAAGAATTAGAGTTAATATCATGCTCACACCAAGCAGGTCCTGAAACAAATATTGGAAGCTGTGAAGATATTTTGTATCAGATTTTGGTAAAATATAAAAGTCTTATAATGAACAAAAAAATCACAGAACAATGGAATTTTAATGATGTAAATAATACAGGATTTATTGTTTTAACTAACCTATTTTACAATAATTGGGAAACTAGTTCTTACAAACTTATACTAATCCCTCTCAACAGTTCCTGGGTTGGACCAGTACTTTACATCTGGGAAGGTCATGAAAATTCCTTGCCCTCATCAGGTTCAAGCCCACAACCTTCATATCTGCAGTTGAGTATGTTATCACTGGACCACAGCCCCCTTCCATTAAAGAAGGGACTAAAAGCAGAATTTGAATGGCTGAATACAGGTTCTTGGTGATGGGACAAAAGAATTATATATAGTGCTGCGTTACCCTGACTAGGTCTATTGTTAAGTGATATATTAACCAATTAAAAAAATCACATGCTGTTTGTGGGCATGTGCCTGATAATAAGAAGCCACTTAAAGACAAAGCATTTGTATGCACTAATCAAGTATGGCATGTGTCTGATTTTATGTTGTAACATAACATTTTTTTTTAATTATGTGTTGATAAATCCATAAGTATGAGGAACAATTATAAACCATTATGATGCATGAAAACCAGTACAGAAATAGCATGTTGTGCTGGACAGCTCTGTAATGCAGGCCCGGATTCACCGGGGGGGCCGAGGGGGCCTTGGCCCCCCCAGCTGCCCTGGTTATACATTTTTTTCTAGGCTATAAAATCCATTGATTACATAATGTCTGAGCTGTCTCGAGGAAATCCCCATCGTTGGCCCCCATACTGAACCAACCGCATAACCACCTGACCAGCCAGACTCCTATTGTCTTATGCCCCCCTGCTGTTAATGTGTAGGTAATCCGAATCGGCAGTCATCCATGACTTAGTGATAAGCATGTGTTTAAGGTACTGTGTATGCAAATTGATTGACACCTTCACTGATTCACAGGCTATTGTCGAGTGATACATAAGGACATCTCGTCTGCCGAGCGATCTAATGATTGAAGAAAAATAGGCAATTACAAAAACTTTATATCAGTAAAACTATTCTAGACAGGTGATGTTTAGGAAATAACATAAAAATCGATTAGTATAAAATTAGCCACTAAAAACAACAACTAAGTTGGACATTAAAATGTAATTGCTATCGAAATATTTTCACTAGAGCCCAAAGAAATTATTGATTTAACAAACAAATTTGACTAAATCTAATCAACGAAATTTTAAATTCCCTTTTCTCTACATCTATAAAATTTTAAATCTTGAATTAAAAGCGGGCAATTTAACTGCCAGGCTGATGAACTTTCAGCTATGAAAAATTGCCGATTTTATTTTGGAAAAAAAAATTAAAAAGCTATTCTGCTGGGAAGATGCATACCTATCGCTAGCCATGTAAATTAAACTTTATCAGAAATGGGTTGTGTTTCTAAATGTCATCAGCTATACTATTTTTACCTAACTTGTAAGTATTATTTTAACGAAGCAGTTAAATTCTTCTTAACTAACTCTCTCAATATATAAATACAAAAAGTAGGTCTATACATTATCATGTTCACTTTTCTTATTATTTACGATTAAAATAATAATAATTATTATAAAATATGTGTATTTTAGATTTATGAATATAATTAAGAAATGAAAGAATTTGAAAATCGTTAACTGCCTTATTTTTGGACAATGTATGTGTAGATTATGATTACTAATTCAAATCAAATCCAGGTAATCAGTTATTGTTCAATGTTACTGATAAGTCAATGAATACTAATGCACAGAATACACAATTTATTGCATTAAAGATTTTATATTAAATATCAACATCTATTGTTTGTTTTGTCACTAATTAAACATTTACAAAAACCAAAATGTTTCAACTAAAACTAAAAATGTACAAAAAAAATGACACAAAAGGGCCCCACTCCTATCCTATAACGTGCGCCTGATTTTTTTTTTCTGTGAATTTCTGTGTGAAGACTGCTTCCAGATCGACAATTTGACAGCCAATATCATTAAGGTCGAACCTATTCCCTTCCACAATTTTGAGAAAATGATTATGTTTAACGTGAAATTTTTTTTTTCTAAGTCTTTGACAAAACTGTCTTTTACACTGTTGAGTCAAAAACTAATGATCATAAGTCACTTTTTGTGGGGGTTCAGGAAACCCTTATTAAATATTTTAT
This sequence comes from Solen grandis, assembly GCA_021229015.1. Taxonomy (NCBI): domain Eukaryota; kingdom Metazoa; phylum Mollusca; class Bivalvia; order Adapedonta; family Solenidae; genus Solen; species Solen grandis. Next base: position 35,614,795 of record CM037794.1, read on the forward strand.
GCCAGTTTGTGAATGAAAATACAAGATAAGCCCGTATTTCTTACCCGGAAGAAGTAATGCCCTTTCAGTAATATCAGTGCTCCCCCCCCCCCCCACCACCACCAGCGCTTCCATCTCTCCCACTGTTATTTTTATTTTATTTATTTTTGATCGGGGCCTGTAAATGCAATTGTAATCAAATTTATACGATTGCACAGCAGTTATTCAATAACATCACTTTGTGCCGGTAAAAGATAACATTATATCGCTCAATGCTTAAGGCTTGGTCCCACTTGGCATTTTTTTTTTGCCTCGGGGATGGGATGCATACGCACTCCCGATGGAAATAGTGTCGCGAGCCATGTGGAGTCATCGGGAGGCCTCGGGTGTACTGCAAAAAGAATTCATTGAAATTTTCCCGATGTGTTCTCGATGTTTTATTGGGAAAACAAGCCTGGGAAATATCCGCAGAGAAGCTCCGGTCAGCATTCACGGAGCTTCCGCGATATTTTTGCCTCCGATGAATCCCCGATGCGTCTGTGATGTCTCGCCAAAGTATCAGGGGGGGCATTCGGGGATATTAGGCGGCCTTTCTGTGACACATTCCCGATCTTAAAAAAAATAAAATGGCAAGGGTTGAAAAACGCACCCAGAAATTAATTTCTGTTTTGGCCAGTCTTAGACTGAGACGGTCAAAAAGGCCATTGGACATTGCTTAGGGCATCCCCTTAAACCCCCCAAAAGTCTTCTCTTGACTTTGTCGCTTAATTCCACCATCAAATTTTCATACTCTCAATAATCTTCCCCGAGACACGTAGGATGGTTCGCAAGATCCCCTAATCTACGGGGACATTCCCCCGATGATGTTACAAACTCAGTGAAACTCCGGGGCACCTTCGCCGATCATCGGAGGAGGTCCCCCGGTGCTTTTCCGAACATCGGGCCTCAAGGCTATTGTGTCATAGCCGAAACAACAGTGAATGTTCAACGGACCAATCCCGAAGCCTAATAATTGTCATTTTTCAACGGACTACTCAGTCTTTTTTTGGCTCAAACATCGGGAGCCATCGGTAGAAAAAAAATGTTAATTTCCACATCACCGATTATTTTTTTCCCAGTTGGACCTAGGCCTTCAAGTTTCAAATATATCGGATTTAAAAACAAAAACAACAACAACAAAAACCTTCACTATTATCCCCAGATACCCTTCAGAATGCATCTCCACCACACTAAAAACTTTTTTTTCCGGGAGAGCATGCCCCCGAACCCCCCTACCACTCATATCACATTCGGATTTTGGCCCCCCCAGCAGAAAATTTCTGGATCCGGGCCTGATAATGTGACTATAAATAAAAAAAAAACAAGCTGCATTCTGTTACTTCCTTAATAGCAGGCGAAGCTCGCCCTATGGTATCATGTAGACTTCTATTTGGATCAACATTTCAGAGCACTTAAGATTTTAATTTTATTCCTCACAGCCGTATATGAGCAGCGCCATTTTGTTCACAAACATATATTTAATACTATAATTAAGTTGTTGTTTTTCTTTCCTACCACTCTTCTGCTGAATAGACTAGTGAAGAATGACTCTCAGAATCTTTAAAAGATGCAAACTTGCTTTTTTTATTTCTTGGTTACCTTTATTTCATTTTTTATTGATTATATGAATATGACTGCATAACATTATAGCTATTTATACTATTAAAACCACAAGACAAGCAATAAAGAGATGAAAGAAAATATTAAATAAATATATTAACAAGAATGGGAAGAAAAAAAAATATGTGTGTGTGTGAAAGAAGTGGATGTTCCATGCTCATTTCTGGGGTAAAAATTCTTTGGTCGAAATGGAGTGGGGTGAAATGTTTGAAAGATAAAATGATTACGAAACGCGCTTAATATTAGTTTTAACCAACTTAAATTGGGGATGCCATGGTAAAAAAAATGTAATCGTATTTGTTTGGCTTATTGTGACTGTCATTGTTACCAAAAATCCTGAAATATAGATGGGAAAAGCCGGATCTGAGCACAATTTGTATAGTTTCATTTTGTCTTGTTTCCCTTCCCGATCTGTTGTGGGAGCCGCCATATTGCCCTGTCAACTAAAAAAAAAAAGGTTAAAGACCACTAAAATATGTACGTTTTACAAATATAAATTAATAACATATTTCACATATATAATTTCTGAATTAAATAAATAATATTTTTTACTTCTGAAATTAAGCAAGTTCTCTTCAGATACTTTCTGAGATATCAAATAAACTATCTCATGTTTCCTCTTCTCTCTCTCTCTTTTTTTTTCTTCTTCTTACATATTTGGTGTTCTTTATCCTTAACATTTGGGATAACCAATGTTATCAATTCGACATACCCCTAATGCTCAATAGCCAACACTTAATGCCGCGGTCAGCAAGTCAGAAGAAATGAACTGAGTTAAGGGTGACAAGAAATGAGTAATTATTAAGAAATTTCTGCACGACATATTGCATTTGATTCTAAAAGGTACTTATCAATCGGAATCTGTACACTTGCTTCTAAGTATAATAGTGAAATCGATAAAAATTTAATGCGAATCTGGTACTTCTTTTTGCATTCAATTAATTATCGTTGGCAAATGACACAAACTGCATCTAGCTTTAGGTCAATTTTACTGACAAATTTCTGTCAACCAAAGCGCACCAATAAAAAAAATCTTTAGTGAAGCAAACTAAAAGACAGGTCTAAGTTGATTGTTTAAAAGCAAGTGAAAAGAGGTGCCTAGTCAAAATTACAAATTGATTTTTATGATTTCCAGAAAGGGTCCATTAATCTACTGAGATTCGCTCCGGTTATTTTTTTCGTATTGGCCTCCACAGGATCTATCTATCTATCTATATATACGGCACAAACTCCCCTTTCGGGTATTACTGGCAGTGATCTCTACCCAGGCCTTATATAAAAGCTTTGGGAAATTTACACCGATACCCCTACCTCGTTTCGGCCGTTCAAATCTATTGTTTTAGGATGCACACCTAAAGATCCACACATGTCTAGTAAGAAGACATATTTTTCTTTCCATTTCATTCAACATTATTGTCTTAGCTTACAGATTTCACCAGTTTTACAGCTACGAACTCAGAAACCTCCAAACTCGCCATTTAAACCGCCATATTGTTTACATGCGATGGTTATCACATGACTAATCCGTGATTGATAACTACAGTTAGGTTCAACTCGCGGGTTATGTGGTACAGAGCGGTGTGTGGTTTTCTCGATCTTTAAGAAAATAGAACGTATTTCACATAAACTTTATTTTGAAAAATCGTTTCATACAGCAAAATTTCTTTGACTTTGCCAGGGCCAACTTATTGGCAAAGAGCATTTACCTTTAGCTGTTTGGTAACTGAACCGAGCTGTAGTTTAATCTGCTTTGCCACAAGTCACATGATCAATAATTACAAAATGTCTGTTTAAAACTATGAGGTGAGCGGTTTGGTGTTTTCCATCGTCGTATTTCATGAATTGGCAAGCTAAGACAATGATGTTGAATGAAATTGGAAAGAAAAATATGTCTTCTTACTAGACATGCATGGAATTTTAAGTATGCATCCTAAAACAATCCATTCGAACAGTCGAAAACGAGGTAGGGGTATCAGTGTAAATTTCCTGAAGCTTTTATATAAGGCCTGGGTGATCACTGATAAGGTATCAATAAGGTGGAGTCATTTGCCTGTTAGGCGTATAAATTGATCCAATCAATGGACGACACTGATGCTTACAGATTACTCAGATAGTTTCGTATCTTTGATTTTTGTAGATGTTTGCAGACACTTCCGGCAGGAATCATTTTTCTGCCTATAAAACTGAGACCAATATTTGGCAATATCTTGTATGCCAACACTTTACCAACTTGATGTAGGAAAAGTAAAAAGAAAACCATGAATATCCTCCAAAAGCAGATTTTAAATTCCCATATTTTCCGTCAAATCTTGGTTTCAGCTGCATGACAATAAACACATTTTTTAACCATTTTTGAATGATTTTTCTCATATGCAAAGTAAGAATAACTATTTTAAGATTTCTCCGCAATATACGGTAATCATATATGCATTTTTAATTACCTATTTTACTCTGGTAATTGTAATTCTTTGATCACTGTTGCTGATTATGTCATGAGTTTTTGCGGGTTTTATTTTTCCAGTTTTATAAGTGAGCAAAAACATAGAATAAATTATTGAGCATCAAAATACACTTGTTTAATTAAATTGGGGGGGGGACAACATTTTAACTGTATCAAACCTGAAAATTGGCAAATAAAAACTGCAGTCCAGTTTTGTTCTATTTTACATGTTTAAAGGAGATAACTACAAATACAAATTAAAAAAAAAAAGTGAGAAAAATAAAAGGAAACATTATTTATTAATATTTTTATTCTCTTTTTTTCATATGTGTGTATTTTATCAAGATTTTTCCTTTACTTTGGAGATGAATAATTATTCTTATATATATATTATTAAAGTAGATCTTTTAGTGTGTGTATCTATTTATGTTGGTATCAAGAACATATATGCAATGTTAATTTCTGAATAAAATAAATATACATGTGTATTTTAAATATATTTCTTATGTTCATTTCTTTGAAATTCTTACCATGAAAATTTTGTTTTTCTTTTTAATGTGATTGTAAAATATGAATATGTTATGCAAAACAGTTGGCTACCAGAATATTTGAGAATTTGTCGGACACTGAATTGCCACCTGTCAAGTTTCTCTGTACGTCCTGAGGTCCTGTAAAATAAACTGAATTCTTTATATTGAAAATGGCTTCCATCAAGTTGTTTCAGTTTCTCACCATCATTTTATCTTTGGCTTTCAGTATATCCATTTTCTGAGATCGTATACCAGTAAATTTAATTTCTCGGTGATTGAAAAAAGAATCCTGAAAAACTGTATATCATCGTACAAGGCGCACCCCTCTATAAACCTGAATTATCTGGAAAAACAGTGCGCCTAACCTGCCAGTGTATACGGTATATGAAAAGATTAGCAACATCTCTTGTTCAGTTACAGGATAATGTGGGCCAACCCATGGCAGTCTGGAGGAGGAGGTGGTGGTGGGTGGCCTATACAGCAGTCTAACTTCCAGTCTATGCCACATGATCAAGGTATGTAATAGGTATCCTGGCCTATCTTTAGTTTACACCAGCATCCACTAAGTAAAATTAGGTAAAATGAACCATTCTGGTATTGGCAGTGGACATTTTAGCCCCACCTTTAACTGTTGTTTCTTTCTTGGGTACATCAGCTGTTAATTAACAGTATGACAAATTCATGTGCAGGGTTATCATTAAAAAAAGTAACAACACTGAACAGATTCATAAAAAAAAAAAGATTTTGCTGGGATTTAAGGAATGTTTTAAGATTTTCAGAATTTAAGATATTGTTGACAAACAACTGATACTTTTTTTACGATTTTCACTGATAATTTCAGTTGACAGTTGCATATTATTGAAGACCCTGCATGTGATTGTGAATGTAAAATTCTTTTCTGCATATTTGTAGGGTCCCATTCCCAATAGAAAATTGGTGATATTTCCCCTTATTAGCAAAAAAAAGTACTTTATTTAATTGTGTTTATGAAAAAAAATGCCTCTTTAAACAATATGTTACACATATTCTAATATGCTTTCCCGATTAGAAGAAATATGTCGATAATTATTCCCAATTGGGGACTAGTGTCTTTTCCCAAAATAGGCAGAAAAAAACCCATATCCCAGTATTGCCTTTAGATATTTTGGTAATTCATTTGAACATGTTAGTCTATGGCTGTGATTTATTTGAATTTGTATGGCTTCAAAAACAATTCCACTTCATGTGTTAGAAAAGCACATTTCCTTCCAAGGAGTTTCTGTTATAGGACTTACTTTTAACACTGCTGTTTTTATTGCAGTGGACTGGGCAGCATTGGCAAAGCAATGGATAGCTCAGAAAGAGTCTGTGACTACAGGGCCATCAGATGTAGCACCACCACAGGTGACACAGGTGTCTGCTCCTCCTCCCCCACCCCCTCCAGAGGCTGGGGTAGGGCAGAATGACATGGAGCTCTGCCAGGATGATAACTCTGGTAATCAACAGAACAATGGAGGTGAGTCAAAAGATGAAAAATATGAAAACATTTTGTAAATGTAAATTGTATGAAGTATTTCAGTAACAGATGTGACTGTTAAGTGTATATGTATAACAGTTATAATAAGAAAAAAATGAAACCTGACAAAAGCAGTTTCTGTTCAGTGTAAGTTGGGGAAAAAAAGTTTTCTGTTGAACTTTTCAATCCTTTAACAGTTTTAAAGGAAGTAAGGGGGGGCATATCCAGACAGTCTAGGTAAATTGCTTGATTTAAATGAGTTGAGAACATTTTTCAGTGGGTCTGTAGTCCTTCATTTCTTAGAATTTTTTGGACTTCTCAATTGTAATCTGGGAAGATATGGAAACTAGTTAATGGTAAACGAGTGAGTTTCGCACTTCAGCTGTAAAAATGTAAATTTTCAATAACTTAGTGTAAGATAATCCTCCTTATTGGAGAGATGTTTTTGTGCTTTTTGGGAATTTTTATGGTCATGTGGTGTGACTTTCAGGGATGTATGGTAACCATGACAACAATTGGAGCTGGAATGGAGGTATGCCTCAGCAGCAGTGGAATGCACCCCCTCAGGGTTGGGCCATTCCTGGTCATCAACCAATGGCAGATAATGCTAAGGTAAGATACTCGTTCCAGTATCATATCTACTGGTGGTCTATCGAATCTACTACAGTATGTGCCATTTAAGCACCAGTAGATTGACACATATTTTTAACTCTGACAAATTGAAAATGGATATAACACTTGCAACTTAATACACAGTGTAAGATATAGCTTGTACCTTGGTTTATAATAAATCAACATAGTTGCAGGCAAAGGGGTTTGAAGCACCCGTTGTCTGTTATCCATTTCACGAATGTAGTATCAAAATAATAGAAAGGGCAGCAAGTCGATAAAGCTTACTTTTGACAGTGACCTTAATTTTTCTCCGATTTTTTCGCAAATACTTAGAATAAATCGATTCCGTAGGTCTCAATCGAATCAGAAATAATTTATCTTTACGAAAATATATACTTTTGCCACTCTGGAAACTCTTCCAACCTCTTAGTTGTCTTTCATTCATAAAAAATACCCGCTTTTTGTTTAGTCGGACAAGAAGTCGTAAAACCTAAACACCCGTTCCTCCCAAAGTAAACCGCATAAAATAGCCAATCACTCGATAAAATCGGACAACACATCATTAAAATTTAATAAATCTAATCGATTGCGTTTAAAATACAAGCCCGGGCGTTCCATACCGTGCAACAATCGGCAAAAGTTTTTACTGTCGGCATTTATATGTAAATCACTTTCCATTATTGTGTCACAAGATGTATATGTAAGACAAAATCCGATTGGCTTACACCTATTGTCACGCCCCAACTTTGTTCAGCCAGCCAATCAGAAAGCTCGTTTCATGGATGTCGATATTCCTGTCATGACGGACGAGTAGTGAAAGGAGTGTTTACAGCAAAACTTTCGCCGATTGTTGCACGGTGTGGGACGTTAGTGCTAGTTTTTTTAAACGCAATCGGTTAGTTTTATTATATGATATTGATATATTGTCCGGTTTAAGCGAGCTGTTGCGTAATTTTTGCAGTTTACTTTGGGGAGAACGAGTGATTTGGTTTTACGACTTCTTGTCCGACTAAACAAAAGACGGGTATTTTTTATGGAAAAAAGACATCTATGAGGTCTAGACAATTTCCAGAGTAGCAAAAGTATATATTTTCGTAAAGATAAATTATTTCTGAATCTACTGAGACTAACGGCTCCATGTTATTCCTTGTCTTTGCAAAAATATTGGAGAGTAATTAAGGTCACCATCAAAAGTATGCTTGAGGGACTTACTGCCCTTTCTATAATTTTAAGACTTCAATCATGATAGTGAAATAAAACAGCGGAAGTCGACAAAGGGTGCTACAAACCCCTGTGGTTGCAGGTATGAAATTCAACATATTTTATATATGAATGGACCCTTCATAGCAATTTTAGAGAAAGTGCACAAATTCAAAGTAATTTTAAGAGGGAGACAAACAAATGGTCTTTCATAAATAAACAAACATTCTTGATATAGATGGAAAAAAGCTTTGCTTTACAGGCAAGTCTAAAATGAATAAACTCAGTTTGCACTTGAGCAATAAATATATACCGTCAGCCAAAATCACTGCTTTAAACAAGATTTTCTGGTTCTACTTATTTTAATTTACACAGTTAGGGATCAGCCTAATTTAAGGGAGATATTTGGATCCAGGGGATGACTTGATGATTTATGGATCTTGGCCTTTTAAGTTAATAAGTTAATAAACTAAAAGTTCATATATTAAGCTAACGTTTTATAATCTTGTGGAACTATATGAAAGTTATATTTAGCATAATTATGTATTCATTGTTTTCAGGGTGAACCTCAGGGATTTGATTACAACCATGGCAGTTTTCAACAGTTTGATTACAACCATGGTGGGGATAATTTCCAGCCAAATTTTAATCCTAATCATGTAAGTCAACAATCAAGTATTAGTTTATATTAAGATGATTTTCAATCCAATAAAGTTGCATTTGCATCTCATCAGTATACTGTAAAATGATTATATTTTGTGTGGATTAAATTTCGTGGATTCACTCTCCAAAACGTGTTTGTGGGAACAGATATTCGTGTTTTTCTGGGAGAAAGATTTGATCGTATTTTTTGTTTTTAAAATAAACACAGCTAATATCAAAATATTTCTATTATCCTTTTTTGGATATTTACCATAAAATTTTATCCATGATTTATGACTATTTCTTTAGTAATTATACTAACTCCCTCACCCTGCATAAGAAAACAAACGTAAAAGTTGCAAGTCCGCAAAATTTTGGACAGTTTTTCTATAGGAAAAAAACAGAGTAACTTTGACCAATTATCGACAGTAACCAGGTGATATTATGTGGCTTCAAGGGGAATAGGGGGAACGGGATGGGACAGGGGTGGGGGAATATTATTATATCGGGCAGCTCTGGAGGTGTGAAAAATTGATTAACACTCAGTATGTCAAATAAGTTTTGTCTATATAATCCCAAAGATTGTTATTTGCAATCATTCTTAAATTCATCTACATTATTCATTTATTTAATCATTATAATAAAACAATTTATTACTTTTACTTGCGGGGGTTATTTTTCATATGGTTCTATTATAATATATGATCTTATTTAAAAAAAGAAAAAAAAGAAAAAGACAAAATGAAAGAAAAATAATTACAACTTCTAGGGTAAGTGCTATGTACAGTAGAGTACAATATATGAAGGTAACCCACGCTATGATTGGCTGGTACTTAAAACATGAACGTTACCCATAACTTATTAAATTACGTACGGGATTGTTATATTTCTATATAATATTAATAATAAAATATTTTTAATAAGTTATCTAATTATACACATCACAACAAAATATTTTCTTCAGTGTTTGCACTATTTTTAGCTCAACTATTCGTAGAATATGAGAGCTATTGTAGTCACCCTGGCGTTGGCGTTGCAGCTTTTGGTTAAAGTTTTGCGTGCAAGTGACTATCAACCTTATATCTTAATAACCATTTATGGTATTGACTTGAAAGTTTATAAATATGTTCAGGGGCATCAGACAACCAAGGTAGATAACTCTTGACTGAATTTAATATGAATTATGACCCCTTTTTAACTTAGAAATTTTGGTTAAAGTTTTGCATGCAATAGAAAATTTGGTTAAAGTTTTGCATGCAAGCTACTATCTAGTTTGTATCTCAATAACCATTCATGGTATTGACTTGAAAGTTTATAAATATGTTCATGGGCATCAGACAACCAAGGTAGATAACTCTTGATAGAATATATTACAAATTATGGCCCCTTTTTAACTTAGAAATTTTGGTTAAAGTTTTGCATGCAAGATACTCTCATGCTTATATCTCAGTATCAAGCATGCGATTGATTTGAAACATCTTTAATATGTTTAGGGGTATCAAACTTTCATGGTAGATAACTCTTGATAGAATATGTTACAAATTATTGCCCCTTTTTAACTTAGAAATTTTGGTTAAAGTTTTGCATGCAAGGTACTCTCATGCTAATATCTCAGTATCCAGGCATGGGATTGATTTGAGACATCTTTAATACGTTTAGGGGTATCATACTTTCATGGTAGATAACTTTTGATGGATTATATTACAAGTTATGGCCCCTTTTATAACTTACAAATTTTGGTTAAAGTTTTGCATGCAAGTTACTTTCATGCTAATATCTCAGTATCCAGGTATGGGATTGATTTGAGACATTTAATACATTTAGGGGTATCATACTTTCATGGTAGGTAACTCTTAATGGAATATGTTACAAATTATTGCCCTTTTTAACTTAGAAATTTTGGTTAAAGTTTTGCATGCAAGTTACTTTCATGCTTATATCTCAGTATCATGGCATGGGATTGATTTGAAATATCTTTAATATGTTTAGGAGTATCATACTTCAGGTGTAACTTTTATGGGATATTTACAATTATGCCCCTTTTTTAACTTAGAAATTTTGGTTAAAGTTTTGCATGCAAGGTACTTTCATGCTTATATCTCAGAGTCCAGGCATGGAATTGATTTGAAACATCCTTAATATGTTTAGGGGTATCATACTATAAAGGAAGATAACACTTGATGGAATAAATTAAAAATTATGACCCCCTTTTAACTTAGAATTGTGGTTAAATTTTTGCATTCAAGCTACTATCCAGCTTATATCTCAGAAATTGCTTGTGGAATTAACCAGAAAGTTAAGGTGTGTCTTCAAGGGCATCAGAAAACAGGAGGATAACTTTTGGACTGATGCAAATTATGGCCCTTTTCTAACATGGATTTTTGGTTTAAGTTTTGCATGCACAGTGTTATTGTGCTTATGTCTCAGTAACTAGGCATGGGATTGATTTTAGACATCATAAATATATTAAGGTGTATCAGACTATCAAGGTATATCATTTTTTACTATTACTATGAAGGGCAAGAATTTAAATAGATTTCATTTGATTTACCAACAAGCATTTTGAATAGTCGAGCGTGCTGTCCTCTGACAGCTCTTGTTCTTATCGTAATGTTTATAAACCGGTATGTGGGTGGGTTAAGGTAGAATATCATCATCGACAGGTCATCGTCGTAGGTTATGATCTTTGCCTTAAACTTATTCGTGGGGACAAATATTCATGGATAAAGGCATCCACGAAAACAACGAAAATTAATCCCCCACGAAATATAATCATTTTACAGTATTCTTTCTACAGTATTTTATTTATGGTAACACCATAGCATGAAAATATTCCAACATCTTTGTATGATAATATAAACTTACTTTCAAAGATTATTAATGCTGTTTATAGATTAGAAACAGATTTGAAAAGTTAAAGATTATAACTTAAAGAACTAAATGTTGTGTATGTAATGAGATGGTAAAAGACTTGGAATCTGTGTTACAGATGAAGAGGAAGGGTGACTTCCATGAGCCCCCCTGGGGACGTGGTATGCCGCCTCAGGGTCAGTTCTCCAACAGACCCCCCTTCATGAGACACCCACGCCCGATGTCCCCCCAACCTGAAGAGGACCTGGGGGTGCTAGGTAGGACAGCCATTTATTCCCACTTGGAATTTGAAGTCTGAACTCTAATATTTCAGAAATAGGCTTCTGTTTCTCTGAGCAATTTCAAAGATACATGAGAAGACTCCAACTTTTTAGAAAATCTTTGTGAAGGACTCCCAACTTTCAGAATACAGACAAGAACACTATTGACATTGTTATAAAAAGAAACAGAGTTTAGTGTAAAAGAAAGATTTTAGTGTTTTTAACTTCTAATCTGATTACAATAGAATTTACCCACAAGCATTGCCATGTGGACTTTCAAATAAATCATTGTTGGTGGGGAAAAAAAATTATAATCCCTTCAAAGATCATGAACATTTACAAGGTCCTGGATCTAACTATCTATTATAAACATTGTTAAATTGTATTGCTTTTTATATAGTGAATGTCTTGCTGTTCATATTTTTCATTGACACTAAACTGAACTAATTAGCCATTTCCCCATTATTACTTTTATTTAAAGTTTGTATGGTACAAAATTTGTAAATTTAGTTTTATAATGAAATTTAAATTGATATTTTTTACCATTTTGACACATTCTCTTATTAAAAATTAAAATGTTTAAGTTTTTCATTCTTGTCTTTATCAGGATAATTTGAAATGCAGATAAGTGATAATGTTTTTGTTGATAGATGCTGCTAAGAGGAAGACCTTGCCCGCCTGGATTCGAGAAGGTCTCGAGAAGATGGAAAGAGAGAAGCAGAAGAAGATGGAGAAAGAGATCAAGGAAAAAGAGCTGGCAGCTATGAAGCAGGCAAAGGAAGATGCGGAAAAGGAGGCAGAGGAGGAGCTGAGGAAAGAGAAGGAGGGTTATGATCAAGGGCCAAGGGTGCCACGCAAGAGTAGATTTGTAAGTGTGTCATAGGGTTGTACATGTATGCATTTAAGATTTTTGTAAATCTGAAGAAGTGGTTTCTCACCTCTCCTGTTTATATTATTTCTACTCTGGTTCCAGGGACCAAGCACAGGGGTTTGGCACGAAAGGGGGGGGGGGGGCATAAAATCACTATATATAATACAAGGGATACAACTTCCGATTGATCTAAACCCATACCTTCATCGGGGAAAAAGCCAACAACTCAGCCATTTATGAAGGTATCTTTGAATACTTTGCACCTATCGCAAGCGTATACATTTATGTAACCAAAAATCACCACTTTTTCACCCATGCGAACTCAAGTATTCAACAACGAAACCCGCAATGCGAAACTAACCCCTGTTTTCCAAAATCTCGACACGCGTTCGTACAGGGTCGCTCACTCGGTCTACCAGTGTAAACAAGCGTTTCTGCGACAAGACAATATAAACCGATGCAATTATTCCATAAAACATATTGATTACTCACATCGGCATGCAGAAACTTCCCTCGGTACAAAGGGAATTCAGCAGAAATCGCAAATTTCAACCGCTGGCCTATTTTCACTTCCATTTTAGCCTTTATGCAAATTACGTGACCAGTAATGCTATGCTGAATGCGATTGGTTGTAGAGGTAAACAAACAACTTCCTGGTTCCCGATCTGCCCGTTAACTCATAGGCATAAAACGGAATAAAGCTAAATTTCCGGTATTTACCGCACGTAATTTGCATAATGGCTAAATGGAAGTGAAAGTAGGTCAACGGTTGAAATTGACGATTTCTACTGAATTTCTTTTGTGCCGAGGAAAGTTTCTGCATGCTGATGTGAGTAATTAATATGTTTTATGGAATCATTGCATCGGTTTACATTGTCTTGCCGCAGAAACGCTTGTTTACACTGGTAGACCGAGTGATCGACCCTGTACGAACGCGTGTCGAGATTTTGGAAAACGGGGGTTAGTTTCGCATTGCGAGTTTCATTGTTGAATACCTGAGTTCGCATAGGTAAAAAAGTGGTGACTTTTGGTTACATAAATGTATACGCTTGCGATAGGTGCAAAGTATTCAAAGATACCTTCATAAATGGCTGAGTTGTTGGCTTTTTCCTGATGAAGGTATGGGTTTAGATCAATCGGAAGTTGTATCCCTTGTATTATATATAGTGATTTTCTGCCCCCCCCCCCCCCCCCCCCCCCCCCCCCCTTTTCGTGCCAAACCCCTGTGGGACCAAGTGGTTAGAGCATACACCCCTTCATCCCTGGCAGTGTCATGCCATAGTTATTCAAAATGGTGCTCCCTTGTTTGGTTAGGATCATGCTACTTGTCTGTTGTGTGATGTAGTGAGGAAGCAACTGTGTCTGTCTGTTTGTCATATTAACCAGTAAGCATCTGTTTTGTAATCATTTTCTCTATGTGAATTTTTGCCCATGGTATGAACACTTACAGCTCTTAAATTGTGATATATATATAATATGCAACTATATAGGACTCAGATGACGAGTCAGCAAAAGAAGGCTCCGTATCTCCAGCCCCCCGCCAGACATCTGTTTCCCCATCACCACAGAAACGTTCACCACAGCGCCGCAGTCCATCGCCTGTGAAAACAGAGGAGGAGAAACAAGCTGAAATGGTATGTGAGGAATTTTAACAAATTGTATGCAAGTATGTAAGATACATTTGTATTCTTAAGAATTGGATAAAATACTCCATATACATACATGTATACTGACAGGTTTGACTACTATATGGATAAATATATTTTTCCAAAATGTTTGCATAATATCTGTGGGAAAGTTTGTATTTTATTTCCCGACTTGGATAAATGAATTGAAATGGAGACAGTAAAGGAATCACCCATCCATCCAAAAAGTCCAGTATCCTTTTAATTTGGTTAATCAATGTGGTGTAGTCTGAAAATTCATCACATTCAGCGATAGCTTTGGTTTTCATCCATCAGTGACTTGGAAAGAATTTTTTTCAATGGGACTATGGCCCATCATTTGCTAAAATCAATGGGACATTTTCAAATCGAATGGGACATTTTTAACTATTGATGTGAAAAGTTTTAGTGGGTTAAAAAGGAAAACTGCTTAACATCAAGTTTTATTTGGTTTTAGAACACATATACTTGTGGTAAGTAAATAAGAACTTTTCACATAGTCTTGTTAATAAAGAACAACCTGAAGCAACTATAAAAACGCTGTTAAAATAAGACATAGGCTAAATACGATCTAGAAAGATCCCAGCTCATTATTTGGAAGAAGGGACACCAGGGACAATATCAAAAATGAAACAAGAACTTGAACTAGAAACTTTACAAGACAGACGCCTAAGCCTCAGATTAATATTAATGTACAAGGTGGTTGAGGGGTTAGTTCCAGCACTGCCAACATCAGATTTTGTGAAATTCACCAGACCTAAAAGGACAATAAAAACAAAAAAATTTAATGGCTGCGAAACATCAAATATATTAGAAAAACGCATTTGCAAAAATTCAAAGTGTCTGGAAATACCATCATCAAACTCTAAACAATATGAAAATTCATTCTTTGTGGACACTGTGATTCACTAGAATCATCTCCCTGATAATATAGTGCATGCTGGCTCTGTTGAGGCATTCAAAAATGCCTTAAAGAGCCACCGCCAATAGTGCGGAGCTCTTCTTCCGTTGTGTAAAACCCAGTATTGGGATCTACAACGTATTTGTTTCAGATTTCAGATTTCAGAAGGCCTGATTAAAAGTTCTAAGCTAAAAATTCACCTCCTAAATCTTAGTTCCACTTTACTGGATTTTTCTAGGTTTATATTTGGTGTTACTGGAAGGTATCGATCCATCTTGAGGGTTAGGGGATGGTTGTGTCAATGAATCGGACGAAACTTCCCAAGGGGGAGATGAAGCAAAGTTCGTAACTTTCTGAGAGGGAGACTGCGATAAATCAGCACTTGACGCTGTTTCATTATTATCATTTACAGTTTTCATATAATATCTGGATTGTGGGCCTAAAAACGATAAGATGGATGTCTAACTTTTGTTGGTCAGATCTTTCAATTTTTTTTATTTATTTTTTAGGCATTCTTGTTCTTTTCAGACGTCTACCATACGAAATTGAATGTAACATCTCGGACAAGCTTTTTTGTTATATTAACCGAGTGTTCCGACTGCGTAATTCTATATGGTTTAATCAGCGTCCAGCTCAGTTGCTTGTATGATATCTTATCTTAATAAGCATCTGAGAATATGCGGCTTACTCAGCAAAAAAGTAAAATGAAAATGCGATTCATACTTAATGTATTTCGATAAGAAAAAACAACAATAAAGATTATGATTCAATGCATATTGTGCTTAATGTGGTTCAAAGTGAAAGAGACAAATGGCGCACAGGAATGTGAGAACAATGGGACATTTTCAATTTTAATGGGACTATGGCGCATGGCGCACGGGTTTCCAAGTCACTGATCCATGTTTGGTTTTTCTTTCATATTCATCACATGAACCATCTGTTGCAGATGCTGAAGGTGAGACGGATGCTGACAGAGGTCCTTCTGGATGTGACCAACACTGAGATGGTGCACATAGCCAAGGAAGTGTACATGAAAGCCAAAACGGCTGCCTATAAAGGTACCAGTAGCATCCAGTTTTATAGGACAGGACTATCTTTGATATTTCAGGCAATTGAATCAAATTAAGGCATACAGTGTGCTGTCTAGAATGCCTTGTGATTGGATAGGTATTGTTCCACTCTGTATTTTTATTATATAGGTACAACCTGTTCTTAGGATTTATTGACTATGTCAGAGTTATGTAATTTATTTGAAATTGATGGTGCATGATATTGCAGGCAATAATTAAATATATGATTGACATTTTAGGTGAGAAAATACAAGGTTATTTCGTAGCTCATTTGCAGATACTTTTTCATTGGAATTAGGATCTTGTGATATATTTTAAATTCTGGATTGCACACTGTATCAAATAACCTCATTTTACAAACAGTAGCTGGTCTACCATTCTCAAGGCATGTAAGAATTTGATATTGTTTTGTGCAGTTAGTGATAAACTCAATGTTTTTTTATAATAATATACATATTTTTTCATTGTTTACATGATGATATTGATCTGTTTTGAATTATGTGATTGTTATTCATTTTTGAAATAAAAATTTGTTACAGATGTTTGCCATTTGCTTCCTTTTTTTCTTGATTATGCAGTTAAATGTTTTTGATGTCTTTTAGAGTGTTTAGGGATATCTTTGTAATATGTAAAATTGCACACACAAAAATAAATGTTAGTTTATATAGATCATTTGAACATTATTACTGAAAAAATAATCAAATTTGACAGAAAATGACAGGTAGAAAAACCTTGTTGTATTCTTTTTAAATGCACCTTTCTTGTGAACATATCACATATAGGGAGCAAAGATGCTTGAAAGAAGTTCTTTTACCAGAGCTGTATGAACATAGTGTCTGTGTAGTTTGACCATTTTCTAAGGGTGATAGCATGACTAGTCTTCTTTGATTCTGATTTGATACTGGGAAAGACTAGCAGTTGTTGATCTGAGACTTAAGCTGCATCTGTTTGTCTGTGCGTCAAGGTAAGGACGCCATACCTTGTTTGTATAACAGCTTGCTTTTTCAGTACTTGTAGACAGGTTTGGCGGAATCTACATGATGGTTAACTTGCTAGGTGATTTTACTGCAGGACGTTTACTTGTTTCTTACTTGATGCTGTTGAGTATAAAACTAATGTTATCTATTGTATAACAAAGCTCCGGCCCAACAGCTAGCCAAGTCTTCTGCTTTGGCATCTTTGACATCTCTTGGTAAGTATTTTATCTTAAGTAATTTTATTTAATATAAAAAAATAAAATCATTATCAAGTTGTGAAATTTTTAAAAGATTTCAATGTGATGATTTTGTTTGTGTTGATTTTAAGGCATAGTTAAATGAAATTTTGAAGGGTGTCTCGAAAAAAAGTGCATTCAGTTGATCTATGACAGAATATCGAATATGGAAATAGGAATCCTTTGTGAACTATAGTGAAATATTGGGAATATGAAAAACTTTATTTAAACTTCATCCTAGTCTCCTTTTAAAAAGGGGAGGAAAGTTTATTGTATTTGTATTATTTAACTTTTTCAAAGCATGTTTACTAAATTGTGATCATTTATAATCATCCATCATAATTATTTTTTAACATTTCATCTTCATTCATAATAATTATCATCATGTATATGTTCTTATGTGACCGTTGGCTTTTCTGTACAGGTAGGATGATCTTATTAAAAAAAAAGTCATAGCGAAAATGCTAGATTGATAATTTTCAGCTGTATGAAATGGTATTAATGAAATATTAATTAGAAATGAATGGTAGTGCTAGGACTATAGATATTCATATTACTGTTTGATTTAAAAGGTGCATAAATATGCCTACAATTGTGAGGGGGTGATGACACTGTATTAACATAGGCAGGTGTTTCTAGGGGCTGGCTATGGCAGCGACAGTGACGACGAGGCAGAGGAAGCAGATCGAAGGGACGGTCGGATCAGCGAGGATGAGGAATCCATGTCAGATTCAGATGACGATTATGCAGAGAAAATACGCCGCAAACGTGAGGCATTTGAGAAAATACAGAGACGCAGATTGGAGGAAGCAGAACAGGAAGAATTCAACCAGACTCAGAGGAAAAAACGTAAGGATGCTGCTTATATATGATAAATAACTATCTTGCTTTAAGAAACAAATTGTAAAGATGAAAGAAATTGAACTTCTTTTTTCAAGTAAAATCTTTAATGTTCAAAGATTAAATGTTTTTTATACAGACTTTGTTGCAATGATTTGATTTCAAGTGATCATGTCAGCTTTTTGTCAAATATTATTACGTCTATACATGTATTATGCTACTGATATCAAACATTGGTGAAGGATATGAAGGAATCACTTTGTTGTGTACAATTGCATCTCATAATGACATGACTTGAGTTAACACATTGATTTGAGATTGATAGCATCTCAGTAATAGCTCCAGTTTGTGCTAGCATTTTTTGATAGCTGTTTGTTTGTATATGCCCTTACTCTTTTTCGTATTTTCAGAGGATAATGGTAAGCTAACGATCTTTTATTTCCTATCACACAGTTAAATGTTTTTCTCTCTATACATATTTACAGAAAATCTCATCTCAGCTTAGGCATTGATTTTATGATGGTTTTGCAGATTTTACACATTTTAAATCTTTTTATCTGAAGAACATCTCAACCTGTTTTCAATATAATGTAGATCTGTTAAATATGTACTCAGATTGTAATGCCAGTATAGTATAGTTAAAATCATAGACGCTAACTCTACAGTGTGTTAGTTGGTTGTACTCGTAAATTGCCGTCCTAATCGTCAGCCTCAGTTGTCCTAGCTAAATTGGATCCCTGTTTTTTTTTATTAAGCAAGCTAACTTGATGAAACTTGGTATATGACTAGATGGCAATGTGTAGATTATGCACGTCATTTTATTTTTGTTCTTCGACTAAAATTGTGGTTGCTATGGTAACGGAAATAGTGAAAATATGGCAAAAATGGGTTCCCGCGATAACTAAGCAAGCAAACTTGATGAAACTTGGTATATGACTAGATGGCAATGTGTAGATTATGCACTTCATTTTATTTTTGTTCTTCAACTAAAATTGTGGTTGCTATGGTAACGGAAATAGTGAAAATATGGCAAAAAATGGGATTGATTACCATATTGAGTCAAGGTGGAGCCGGTAGGGGACTTTATGTGTTGCATACAACACCAGTTACTTGTTTTTTTAGGTTTGACCAAAAAATAAAAGTTTATTATAATTGCAAAATATTGTTTCATCAAATGAAAGCATATAAACTATTTGGGGAAAAAAAAGAAGACAAATCTGCCATCCCATCTTATCGAAAGAATTCATTAGTATCAGTAACCGAAACCATTTTTGTCCTAAATTCTTTGTGGGGGTGGGTTGGGGGGATATTTATCATTTTGAAAATATAATGGTAGATACACTTGCCAATAATTGTAGTTCATAAGGTGATGTTTCGTGGTGTTTGGTTTGTCAACAAATATTTTTCTTAATAGCTTAATGTTTATTGTACCCACGCTTACAAGAAGTGAGTTAATAGGAATCACGCATGTCACATCCTGTCCTACACTGACATTTCATGAAGACAGGGTTGGATGGGGGTGAGGAATCAATCAGCATTAGCAATATTTCTAGTTACCTCAAGGTTATATTAAACATTTCTGTAAAGAAATTTTTGCAATGTCTACACAGTAAGTAGTTCTTGTATTTTGTAAGGGTGAAGTCTGAACGAAATGGGACAAGTTGTTTAGTAAGTGTTTGTTTTCTGTTTCTGTTCCAGAGGAAATTCAGAATACTCCGTCATTCTTCAAGGATCCTCTCTCGGACTCGCATAATAAATATCCGTTTAAACAGAACAAATACAGTGAAATCCCTGGACTTGATTCTAAGCAAGAGGAATCGGACAGTGAAAAGGAAAAAGTACCTAAAGTTAAAAGGGAGAAAGAGAGTGAAAAGGTTAAAAGGAGGAGAGAGAGAGAAAGTTCATCGTCTAGTTCAGGCAGTAGTTCTTCATCCTCATCATCATCGTCTGGTTCTGATTCTGATAGTTCTAGCTCGGGTTCATCTTCTTCGTCTGTGTCAGAGAGACAAAGAAAAAAGAAAGTTACAGCTTCTGTTTCAAAAGTGAAGAGTAGAAAAGAGTCTTATGATAGTGACGATGATAGGAAATTACGACGCTCAGGTAGTATGCCTGAGAAAAAGTCTTCTAAAAGTGATTTGAGCAAATCAGGGAAAGACAGGCATAGAGACGATGGACCAAGAGAGAAAAGGAGAGAGAGGTCAGTGAGTGAAGAGAGAGAGAGACGGCGAAAGGTGGAGGAGAAAGATAGAGTGAGGGAAAAGAGAAGGGAGAGAGATAGTAGGTCACAAGAAAAAGGGAGGCACAGGGACAGACATGATAGAAGTAGGTCAAGAGAAAGACGTGAAAAGAGTAGGTCACGGGACAGATATGATAGGAGTCGATCCAGAGAAAGGAAGGGAAAGTCTAGAAGGAGTGAGAGAGATGAAATTGAGAGGGAAAGGAGTGAGAAAGTGAGGCATCGTGAGCGAGAGAGGAGTGGGAAAGATTCACATAGTTACGATAGGAGTGGTGATTATGAGGAGAAAAGAAGTTCAAGACGATCCCACCGAGAGGATAGCACGAGTGTCCCTTCCAAGTCTAAGAAATCTAAACATGCAAGGTCTGACTCGTCGGACAGTGACTCTTACTCCTATTCTAAGCGGAAGAAGTCATCACGTGACTCTGAAAGCCCCTTCCCCAGGGAGTCCAGTGGGCGGCGACGTAGTCGGCATGAGGAGCAAGAGCGTCACGACAGGAGTGGTAAGAAGTCAAGTCACAAACGCAGGTCCAGATCAAGGTGGGAGTCTTTTGTATACCTTATGATTAAACCAGTCTTATCTTTCCTTAAGAAGAGAACATTTCTCAATAGCCTTTATTTTGGAGTAGTATAAGCTTCAGATATAGCTTGGCATCATATTCAGTATGTGTGCATTTGCCAGGTTTATTTTCTTCACATTGTATATGGTGCTTAGGAAATCCATTTTCAGAGTAAAATGGACACACTGGAAGTCTTATGGTTACAGGTTTGTGCCACTATCAGAGATTGGGTGATGTTGATTTCTGTCAAAAATGGCTTCCATACATTGATGATGGTAGTAGAACATTGGTTTTACAAATTGCACTAAATGAAGAGTTTCTTCTGCAACTTAGGAACTGAGGGCTGTTCATGAAATTTTTCCATCATTGCTATTTTCATATGCATATACAGTTGATCCTGTATTAGCGTCCACCTGTACTAAGCAGTCAACCTGCTTTGAGCAGTCAATTTTAGTATTACCAAAGTATAGCATTTCGTTAGAAATTTCAACTTCATTTAGAGGTCACCTCTGTTAAGCGGCTTCTCTTCTTCCATTGACTGACGGCTTAAGACAGGTTTGATCAGTTTCTTGATCAGCCCTCAAAATCCTTAAGAATGGGGTAGTTGATGAGGGAGGCGAAAACAGGAAGATATTCTTGAAACTGAATATGAAATATCTGTTAATATAGCATTACAGGTAAGGAACGAGATATCTGTATAGAGACTTGGGAAGTTTGGTTTTTCCTTTTTCAGATGAAGTCTTTGGCAGTCATCTTCCTGAATCTTACCATCGAATGATCTACTTCGAGAAATGTTTGTTGAAATGAATTGTATGCACTACCTGGTTTTTTTTTTGTAATAAAAATTAACTTGCTGTTTACTTTGGGTTTTGATTAACTGCTTGGAAGTTTGCATACACAGTAACGTGAGAATGCATTTGGTAAAAATAATGTTAAAATAAAAAAGGGGGTAATTTCTGAAAAAGGATTTTAAGAATTTAATATTGTTCATATTTGAATCCAAAGTTTTTATTTCAGATCAGATTAACTTACATATATTTATTTTTAAATTAATAATATTTGTAATGATAAACTTGACACTTTTATTAATGAAGCATTGACCATTTCACCAGACAGAGGATCGGCAATTCTCGGTATAATTTACTGACTGATCAGTGACTTAAGAAAAATCTCAAATGTTTATTTCTCAGCGAACGAAGTGTGAAATTATACACCAGCATGTAGATTAGATGTTTGGGTAGTGCTCGTTGATTAGCATAGGGTTTACGGCTCATTTCAAAGTGAAATGGTCTACAGCATTTCATCACCATGAGGAAAACTTCTCATGTAAGAGTTATGAAGTGTATGCAAACTTTTAAGGCAGTTCTACTAAAGTTCCTTGATGTAAGAAAGAGTTTCGAGACAGCAGTCCATAAGTGCCTACAGTCCAGTAGGAACACGGATCTTTTAACTGTCACATTTAAACATCTAGAAATGTGACATTTTACCCCCACCTCAACTGAAGGGCGTTTGGGCATACATATTTGCCCTTATCAGTTTGGTCTCCTTCCTTGTCAAGCAGGTCTCTAAAACTAAACACATGTATGCCAGAGTCATTAAACTTTACAGGGATGTTTACCAGTATTGTCACCTGCTGCAAGCAGATGTGATACACAGGGATCACTTTTCCGTCGTCTGTCTGTCCGTCACACTTTTTCAGTCAGGCTTCAGCAGGTGACACATTTTTCCAGATTACACCCTTGTGTTTAAGAATTTATGAAATGAAGGCATTTATGGTCCAAGAATAAGTAAAATTCAATGGTGCAAAGTTACTCATTTTTCTCACATATTTGAAGGGAAATTACAAGACGATTAATTTTCTTTTCATTTGTGATGTATGCACTACAGGAAGACATTTTCAAGTACAAAATTTAATAAAAATGGGTTAATTGCGACTGCTCCATTTTCTATCACACTCCTGCATTTATTTTTTTATCGCACACCACTAGGTTAAAGGTATGATCAACAAGATCCGAATATTTGCTCAGCACGCAACGTCAAGACGGTATTATTCCGCTAACACAACTTTGCAAAACTACATCTTCATAGTAGATAATCACGGAAAACAAATTGAATAATTGGAGTATTGTTAATGGGCATGAAAATTACACGCACGCAGACCATTCCACTGGACGAAAACAGTTCACACTGCACTTGTCTGGTTAGCTCCCTTGCTTAGCGTGACGTGTTCATAAAATAGGCTCGAATTCCACCAACAATACATAGCGCTAAGAAATACTTAGAGAAGAATTTTGATAAAAATACACGAATATTTCTCAGCAAATATGGTGGTTCTAATGTAATTAATCATATGCTTGGGTATTTCGTATAAAATATCAAGAGAAACAAAAAGGTTGAAAATTGCCCCCTAAGTATTTAAGTATTACTTAGCGCTAAGTATTGCTGGTGGAATTCGAGCCAGATTTGATATACCCGGTATGTGAATGGCGTAAAACAATAAAAAATTTAAGCATTATACTCGCTTTATCGAGAAATGTGATATGCATGCAGAATCAGTGTAGCAAGTAAATTAACCATACGTAGAGTTGACATATTGTGCATCTTTAGAGGGCCTGCCACGGGGGCGAGAGGTGTGTTTTTTTTCCCGAACGCGATATGCAAAATCGTTGAAAATGATACTGTTAGATATATCTACAGGGTAGTTCCCGATGTCCAGCTGTGACTGGGTGTGTTGTCATTCCACATCTGCTGTGTGCGGTAAAATCCTACTAAATAAACTAAAAAAAAAATACTGACGATTATTGGATGTTAACCCCTCCCCCCACCCCTCAAAAAAAAAAATATATATATATATATATATATATATATATATATATATATATATATATATATCGTCTGCTTTTGGTCGTAACATCAATGAATTGACTAATATAAATTTATTCAACATCGATAAACAAGTTATTTTTATTCCTCTCGATAAT
The DNA here is from genome assembly GCA_021229015.1 of Solen grandis. Taxonomy (NCBI): domain Eukaryota; kingdom Metazoa; phylum Mollusca; class Bivalvia; order Adapedonta; family Solenidae; genus Solen; species Solen grandis. The sequence goes on from CM037794.1 coordinate 35,638,819, forward strand.
TTCTCGGTTTGATCAGTACTTTGCTCGTGGAAAGGTCTATGAAAAGTTCTTCGATCCCTTAACCCTCCGATCCGGAGCCCTGAACGTTACCACTTGACCACAGCGCCGTAAGTAACTACAGCAGCATGTTCCGACTTATTACATCATGTTATGGTTCCTCTATTAAAGCGGATGTAGTCATATGCTTCCCACACATTTTGCATCATAACTTAACCTAAACCTTTTGACTTTTTGGAATAAAATACCACAATTATGTATGCCCTTAGCTAATGCATAAAAACCGTCCAATCACTTGATGTATGCTTTTACCAAAGCTTGGTAACTACTTAAAAGTTGCAGTTCTAACGATAAGGTCATTGCACTTGTTATGACTTGTTTGATTTAGGTTAGTTAACATACACTTGTTTTCTAAAACTAAATAATTGCTTATTTCCTCACAAACACAATGTTGAACTGGTGAAACTGTTTAATTCGGGGTGCGTTGCAGAGAAAAAATAGGTCCAAAACGTGTAGGGGTATTTTTGTCTCCGTTAATATCTATTTAGCACACATAAATCGAGAGAGGAGGGAGTACTCATCAAAGCAGCCTCGCGCACATTAAACGATGACCTGGCAAACAAACATTAATTACTTTTGTTTATACTATCATCTACATCATCATACGAAAGATAAAAACATAAAAAGGATCAATCGTAACAATAAAGACCTATCACATTACCCTAATTAATAATCAAACATGTCCCGGTGGCGTCAGCCTTTCGCGTGGTATACTTCCACATACGGCGTGCCATCTCGGTGTGGCAGAATTTTATTTGCCTCTTGTAGACGAGAATTCCCAAATGACTGAAATAGGACGTACCGTAAGCTAATCAATGAAAATATCTTTATTATATTCTAATGGTGAACATATGGAGTATACGTAGCTACTATGTTTCGTGTCATTCTCCAATCGAATGAAATTCGGTCGGCTCTGATTGTAACAAAAAAAAAAAGTCAAGTAAAACTGATAAAATCATTTAAATCGCCACTATGACATACTTTTGATACAGTACATTGAATATTTCCACAATGTACAATAACTTGCAATAAACCTACATACGGGTAGGTATACACTGTGGCTAGAGCGTCTGACAAACATCTATAAGGTCATAGGATCGATCCGCGGCCGCGATAAACGGAGATCGTTAAAATTGATACTGGTATATCTCCCTTTGTGCTTGGCGCTTGTCAGCACATATATAGTTTCAAGACTAGTTTGCCCAGTTCTAGATACAGTATATCATTTATCTGCCGTGTGAGACATCTGCCTTGAGTATATGTAGATAAGTCCCCAATGACTAAATTATTGTCGGTGGGACGTTAATTCAAGCAAGGAAACAAACGTATACGTATTTTGAAAGTTAATCGCATTCTCTCTAGTTAAAAAAAAAAAAAATGGTGGCAATACATTATGCTGTTAAAACAAAAAGTAAATAGTAATAAACGACCATCTCGATATATTGCTTTAAGCAATTTGAACATTAAATACATTACATTCCAATTGTATCTTTACGTCTTAGTTAAAATTGATTTGACTATGAACAGTTTGATTATACACTTGTTTCGGTACAGAAACACATTTTTATATCTGTCACGGTGTTGAGTATCCCGGTCGCGACATACCAAAGTCCTAAAAATGACTTGACTGCATGTATTTGAGTTTACTGTCGCTCGACAATATTTCAGTCATATAGCGACGTCCAGCTAATAACAGATGAAGGAAGACCCCGAATGCACGAATGCATCTGGGTAAAACCACTGATCTGCCGGGCCTCCGCACATGAAAATCCGAATGACCCTGCTGGGATTCGAACCCACGCGGTGAGGGGCTGAGTGCGTGTTACCTTAAAAATGATAATACAACTTTCGTAATGGTGATCAGTATATAAGTTTAGTTCAAGGGTTAATCGGTCCAGTGGTTGTGTAATGTAACTGGATGTGGTATATTATGCTATTTATCTACCAATCTCATTAAAAGCATATCCTAATTTGCGCTCTACTATCCGCAATTAGGATCTGACAACATCGCATTAAGGGTCACGCCAGATTGACTTTTTAAGTAATTTATATGCATAGCGCGTTTCTAACTTCGGTAAAACATTTGTTACAGGATGAGAAAAAGGTGCAGTTTGACTTGACTCGAACCCGAGTCCTTTTACTTACAAGGCGAATGCGCTACCCGGCCGCTTACACACCTTTCTGTCCTTTTGTGAGATTGATGCGGTTACTCCCCCCTGATATCCCGAACGATTCTGTAGCCGCCGATTTAATTGGCTTATACAAAGGTCAATCTGACAAAGGTCAATCTGAGACGACGATACGATGTGGTCAGATCCAGTTAGCATACTGAATCTGATTTTAATGAGACTGCTTATCTACAGAGCATGATTACGCAGTGAGGCAGCACTTCCATCCGTTTGTCTTTTTTTTTTTTTTTTTTTTTTGGGTACCCCATTTATTTTCCCCTAAAGGGAACAGGGTCGGGGAACCATCCTCAGTTGACCGTAATAACATAAATTTCAATCATTATAAAAGAATTATACAGAGAAAAAAATAAACATTATATTTTACTTTGTATTAAATTCAACCATATAGGCACTTTAATTTTTTTATGGGTTGAAAAATACAAACAAAATTAATAATAATGAAAAAAAAAGAAAAAAATTAAAAGTAAATTGTCTCGTATTGTCAAAGTCCTCAAAATAACGTAAATTATGCGGGTGGGACGTAAAACTTTTTGTTAGATGGGATTTCATAAGCCTTTGCATACAACTATATGTGTATTTTATCTGGGAATGTGTAAGACTAATAAATAGCTGTAAATGTCCTATGCATGTTTTTCGTTTCTTCGCACGAGGACAAAGCATATCAACATGTTAGATGCAATTTAAAACTAATATTGACTTTGTCAGGACATGAGTATCAATCAAAACTCGAAATTATTCAATAAATAATTAAATTCAATCTAACTCAATATTTCGGCAAAAGTATGCCTTTCTCAAGAAAAAAAAATGATTTTTTTGCAAGTTCTACATTATAGACGTTTGAATAGTCGCCATACTGTTATTGCTATGAGTGAATTTATTTATTAATCCCCCGCCGCGAAGCGGGAGGGGGGTTATAGGAATGCCCTTCGTCCGTCCGTCCGTCCGTCCGTCAGGCCGTCAGTCCGTCAGTGTGTCCGAAACACTTTCGTGTCCGCTCCATATCTCATGAACGCTTGGACACATTTTCTTCAAACTCGGCTAAAGTGTTAACCTCATTGAGCTGATGTGCAGAAGGCATGAGGCGGTCACGCTGGCTCAAGGTCAAGGTCATACTTGAAGGTCAAATGTTATTTTCGTGTCCGCTCCATATCTCATGAACGCTTGGACACATTTTCTTCAAACTCGGCTAAAATGTTAACCTCATTGAGCTGATGTGCAGAAGGCATGAGTCGGTCATGCTGGCTCAAGGTCAAGGTCATACTTGCAGGTCAAATGTTATTTTCGTGTCCGCTCCATATCTCATTCAGGAGTGTTCCCCTTGCCTTACACAGACCACTTCTTGACATGGATTGCACTTCCACAGTGATTTATTGTACTCGGTAAATAATAGTATGTCATGTTCACAATCATACAAATTATTTCATGATATATAAAGTTTTTAATTGAGTTACACATGTACTTTGTGGTTACCTATCACATCCTATACTTCATTGATGTTCACTTTTTGTACTGTTTCCCATGTAAAACTTGTCAGTAAACTTTTAATATATGTGCCTCCGAATTCTGAAATTCATACATAACTCCGGAAAGTTAAATTGTCTTAAACTGATCTTCTATGTCTGCTACAACCATGCCAGGTTAAGGTGAACATAATCCTATGACCAAACAAATTCTAATATTTGGCCAGCGGCGGGGGATATAGCTGTCCTTTGGACTGCCTTGTTAATGGTATTGTTTTCCTCTGGAAAATCAACATATTTATCGAAATTATTCATCTGGCAAATGATCGTATGGCCTTTCCACTAGGTTGAGAAAAAGTTTATTAACAGAAATCCATTTGTCAAGTTCCTGTGGCCAGTCTACGATCTGGTTCCAGCGTAAAAACTAGCAAGGCCGCGGTTATTGCAGTGAAATTTATTTAAATCAAAATATTTCTATTTTCAAGATAGATAAATATATAAAGGAGTTCTTAATGTCCACAAATTTGAGTTGAGGTAAATTTCAATTTCAGATACGGTGGAATGACCATGACTTTTCCTAGTTACAGTACATAGTCATTTTACTTAGCAGACACAGATGTTTGCGTTTAACAACGTTCGGCAATTTTCGCTGCTTTTCAGTCTGGTGCACAAATACACATGTAGATACTATTAAAGAGTACAAACTTGCGATTATTGCAAGTTTGCAGGCTAAATTGTTTGTAGTTATACTGTATTTGGTATTTGGTACAAGATAAATTATTGACACTATCACAGACTGAGACCACATTCACATACGATGTTCTATTGGATGCATTTGGAACCTACATGAATTTATATAAATACTCAATGCAAAAACACATGCACACACAAAGAGATATCCTTTGGGACTAACTTGGCATTCACTAACTTGTTTATTTGGTTTAAAGTTCCACCGGCATTATTTCAGTCATTGGAGACGTATGTCTATTTTAGGCAGATATAGTGCTGCCACACTGTAGTGTTAGCCGTAGACGTGGCATGATACCACACCCAGTCACATCCTGACACCAAGCCAACCAGTCCTGGAACTGCCCTTATACGCTGAGTGCAAAGCAAGGGAGCTATACCTGTACCATTTTTCACGACTTTGGTATGTTGCTGTCGGGAATCGAACATAGAACCTCGTGATTATAGTGCGGCTCCTATAATCACTCAGCCACCGGGGCCGGTCTTTTATTAATAAATTGAAATTGTAGAAGAAATATAGGCCTAAAATGGCACTTGTACTTCGTTGCGACATGGTAGATTACAAGTCCGACTTGCAAACCAAGCTTCTCGAGTACGATTCCATTTCGGGGCTGTATGATTTTACTTGGTTAAAGTAAATCCTCGTGACATTTATGCACGTAATGTAATTCTCATATAGTGGTAGTGGCACTTATCCCATTCATTGATTACCCTTGCTTATTCATTATTGATACGATAGATGATTAGTATTTCGTGAGTACATTCATTATGTATGATGCAAGCTCTCTTGCATCTCTTAATCATCCAGCAGATCCCACGAAATATAGTATTTTGTATTACAAATATACATGTACAAGAACATGACCTTTATCGTCGTACGGGTAATCGTAACTCGTGTTTATTAAACTGAGAAAAAAACGAACGCAAAGAGGATACTCTAAACACGAAAGCTAAATTATCGAAACTAATAAATGATGAGCACTCAACAGTCGTCTAATGAATTTGATACCAAGTGACTAGAAACCAAACAGCGCGGCCTCTGCTAGAAATCCCTTTGTTGTTTTACACATACCATCCTGTCGGTTTTGCTTGTGCAGTATCACGTTCTAACATGTGAATCTTTTTTTAAGACTTCAGAGGTGTTTGCCTTTGGATGACAAGGCTGAAATGTGGAGTCATCATTAATTATAAACTTGTCTGCAATGCAAACCTACACACTGCACTCAAAGACCTAGAATACAGCATGCTTCCGGCATAATACCGTACCTATTATTCGTCCGCCAAAAATAAATGCAAAAAAAAACAACATCAATACCTTTTAATATTGTGTAGAAAAAAGAAATATATGCTCGTATTGACACTTATAAGCGCCATAATTGATGAGGCTACAATCTATATTATCGGTTTTGCCATTTATGTGTGCATGGTTAAAGATATATTCTCAATGTATTGTTTGGACCTAGGGCACCTACTAAAACAGATGATAGTTCAAATTCAGCATTATGAAGTTTTTTTATACCCCCGAAACGAAGTTTGTGGGGGGGGGGGGGGGTATATAGGAGTCACCCGGTGGTCGGTTGGTCGGTCGGTCGGTCCAGCGGTCCGTTGCATTATTGGAATTCAATACAACTTCATGCAATGATCAAGCACATGGAGAGGAAGTGCAGTGCACAAGAAACATAACTCCATCTTGACTTATTACAGAGTTATTGCCCTTTGTTACTTTTCCTTGTCCATAGCATAACTTGAAAAGACTGATTGGATTCAAAACAATTTCATACAATGTCAACACAATAGAGGAAGTGCAGTGCACAAGAACCATAACTCTATAGAATTACAGAGTTATTGCCCTTTGTTACTTTTCCTTGTCCGGATCTTAACTTTAAAACTACTGGTTGGAATTCAAAACAATTTCATACAATGGTCAAGCACAACCTGTGTAACCCGGCCAAAAATCTGGAAAAAAAACTAATGTAAAAATGTCTTTTTCATACTCTTCTTCTTAATCCTAATAACTTCATCATTTCTAAAGCAGTATTGCGGGGGTATTAATCACATTTAGTGATAGTTCTAGTGTTTGTTTTTTTTTTGTATGTTATGCTTTTCAATGAGTATATTCCTTATTTCTCTGTATGCCTATTCAAGTTTAATTGAGAGTTTTCTCAATCTTATATCATTCAAATTAGTAACTGTAAAACTATTGTAACTACATATAGACTACTTGGTTAACCAAAGTTTTACACCAAACGTTCGCTCAGGACTAAAATGTATGCAAAGACTACCCAAAAACTATGACATTTTACAAGTATATATGCATGTATTTTTGTTAATAAAAATCAACTGACAGATTTCCTTTATTTTTTTCAGAGTCAGTCCATTTATATAAAGACTCTCTGAAAATGTGAAAAGAAAAACATACCTTACCATGTTTGCTTGGAACGTCTTTTATACTGTAAAATATTAATTTTCATGGGGATGGGGATGGAGTGTAGTTTAAGTGGATGTTTATCTATGAATATGACTGCTCGAAGATTGTTCAAATAGTCGACCTCACAATTTATTGAAGATAAATCACCGAATAATTGTACCCACGAAACTGCATTTAATGGATATACTTCGCAAAATTCATTGTAATAAAAAATAATGATTTTGTAGT
>CM037794.1:35646027-35696027 GCA_021229015.1 Solen grandis
ATCTTGACTCTAAAATAAGACACAGTGTTACACGTTTTCTCAACTTTTTCGATTAAGTTGTCGCAGTAGTGGGTCTGTATGTCAAACCCTCCGCCACTTTGGGACACTTAGAAATTATTACGTGTGAACTATGTAAAGGCAATAGAAAATCTTATATTATTAAGTAAAAAACTCTATATTAAATATTGTAGTATTAACACAGGCATACTGTGTTTAACTTTTACAATATGCACCGATATTTGCTAACATTATAACCCCCCGTTGCTAATAGCAATTTTACATCAAATTGATATCTTAAATAACAAGTGCCCGCGTGCGGTTGGTGCAAGCTCTGCAATTCAATTTGACAGCGGGAGACAGTGCGTTTATTTCACAGTAGTGGGTCTATACATCAAACTATTCGCCGCTCCGGGCCACTGGTATTACTGTTGTCAACAGTGGATGCGTATGTCTGTTTCAAGTGTTTGATGGGTGTTGGAAAAGTTCAGATCTCTATACAAAATTAAAGGAATCAACCCAACGATGTAACATCACACCGAGAAGGTCGCTCGTTCAATACAAACGGTAATAGACGGCTACTGGGAGATTGTAAGTACATGATCATTGAGTTTTTGTAGTAATTTTGTCTGGCTCAATAAGTTCTGATATTTTGCTTAAAATGTCAATTTCCGTAATGTTCTTTCGTGAAAATTTGTGTTTTTGATATAATTAGTGTATATGTGTGTGCATGTATGTGTATGTACGCACGTATACATACATATATATATATATAAATAAATATATATATATTATATATATATATGTATATATAGAGAGAGAGAGGGAGATAGACGTGTGTGTGTGTGTGTGTGTGTGTGTGTTGATGGATGAGTTAATATGTTCAAATAAGATGTTGTTTTCAGAACATGAAGTATTGTATTAATACATCAAGCTTACATTTATGATCTGGCCACATCGAAAGCAAATTATTTCCACGCCTAATATACAACAAGGGAAGGAAAATTATTGTTGTTGAATCTTTGAAAGAATATGCTGCTTGTGATTGACATGCATTTTTCAAAAGTCGTCAAAAGTTCAATTTTAAAAGAAAACAGCAAATATATCCTCCAGTGTACCTTTTGTGTGGGTGGGGTCGCTTTTTATATTTTTTATAAAACCTACTTTATCATATGAATATAAAAACATCTATGAGTCCTCGTACGTCTATTGAAATAACAAAAACTTAAAAGTCACGAAAACACTCGCGTGATTTATCCCATGGGTGCGTGGTATGATGCAGCATGATGCACGATACCGCCGTATCACGAAAACCCACGGCTCCTTGTCCCGGGCTGATAACACTGCACAATGCACGTGCTTGTCAGCCGAATATCACAGAGACTATACTGTATACTATTTCTGAGATAAATTTCACGAGCTTGCGAAACCTTTAAATGCATTTTCTTTCATTTTGCTGACCGTCTGTTTTAAATGTTTCATCACATCGGTCTCTAAGCGCTTATGCAGTTGCTTCCCAGCCACTTACGCTTGCATTGAAAGATAAACCGCTTCCGTTAATCTCTTGATAACTCGATTGCTGGTGGTCTGTTAACATCTTTTTTGTTGCAAATTAGTTTGCTCTCGACGAGGTCTAGATATTTGATAAAACGTGCATGTTTTAAGTCACAATCAGTTAAGAAAATAACAACGGTGCATGTGATGACATGCTATTACTGTGCATTTATGTGCACCATTTCAATGAAAGCAGAGAGACCGACAGTTAGACCTTGGTAAATATGCATCTACATTTACCCGCGTATATATACTTCCTATGGTGGCATATTTCTGCCAGCCACTTATCTACTTAGCTATGTCGAAACTTTTCTGAGAAATTGTCACATATTCAGTTAGTATCTGGCAAGTAGCAAACTTTCGTGTTATCCTCTTAGGTATCTTAACAGGACAAAACTGCCTGTTAGTGCCCACTACTGCCAGCCATATATTCACTTAAGCTAACTTAATTTATCGCATTTTTTCACGTTAGTCAGTTAGATTATGTGGATAACAAGCATTTTTTCACATAATTATCTGGAAAAAAGCATGGTATCCAGTTAACATAAGTGAATATGTGATTGGCAGTAGTGGGCACTAACAAACAGTTTATTCCTGTTAAGATACCTAAGTGGATAACACGAAAGTTTGCTAGTTTGTTAGAAATTGTTTACCAATCGACATAAAATAAATAAATTTAAGCTAAACAATTGGCTTTTCTTCGCCACGCAATCTGTAGAATCTGAGCCTCAATATTGTATGAGCAAAAAGAAAATGATGTCCTTTTTACCAGGGCTTAAAAGTATTCAATCAACCGTCACGCTACATTTGACGTATCATGCCATTGTATAAAATCTAAAAATTGTCGCCCTGTAGCAACATGCAGGATTGGTATGATCTCAAAATGTACCTTATACTGATAAGAATATATAGATCTGATGCATGAAAGATATTTTGACATGTATTATGTTAATGCATTTCATTCTCATTTCATTTGAAAAACAACAATAAAAACACATAATCTTTATAATGAAAAACAGTTGATGTTTTATTTATTTATTTATTTATTTATTACAAAGTATCTATCTCTAATTATAAAATACGTTCAAACTAATGATAACTATGCATCATAACAATGGACCTTATACTTATGATGTTCAACATCATGAACATACTTTCTTAACGAGAACAGACGGTACACACGTTGTAAAAAATGTCTCATTAAAAATGATTTACCAGCCTCAGTACATTTTTTTTTTGTAATGTTACTCAATACTCAAAACTCAAAACTCAGGCTCAATAAAATAAAATACCGTCCCCGGTGGCCGAGTGGTTAGAGCGTCCGCCTCAGGAGCGGGAGGTCGTGGGTTCGATCCTCGGCCGCGACATACCTAAGTCGTAAAAAAAGGTTCCGTTATAGCTCCCTTGTTTGGCGCTCAGCATAAAAGGATAGTTGCATGACTGGTTGGCCCGGTGTCAGGATAATGTGACTGGGTGTGGTATCATGCCACATGTCTACGGCGTGATGATATGTGCATCTCTATATCTGTCTCAAGTAGACATCGTCTTCAAATGACTGAAATACTGTCAGTGGGACGTTAAACCCAACAAATAAATAAACAAACATAAATGAAAATAATGATGGAATCTTGGAGAACACTTGAATACATGTGCATACTTCTCGATTTTTGCGATCCTTTTGGCTACCCTTTCTTGCACTTATGTAAGTATATTTAAGTATAAATGTGTTGCAAGTGGACATACGCTAAAGCAAATCCCTTATTGATCAAAGCAGTCACAATTACATGTACGTCCTTTGAATTTCTCATGGCATGACTAAATATCCAAAATAGATATGTTTAGATCGGACAAGCTGATTGTCCTACATAGAAAGAACTCGTCGGTTGTTGAACTATTGCTAATGTTATTAGATTAAAAATATGGATATTGACATATCATTCATCGCATATAATTCATTGTATGCTCAATATTCAGTGCTGTCTCATCATTAAATTTCGCGAGGAACTTATTCTCATAAATTTCGTGGTTGCTTATATCCACGAGTGTACATCCCACGTAAGTTTCCGCGAATGAATGCACGCACGAAATTGCCGTAATATAGAATCAACGAAATTTAATGTCAACGACCTTATGGTGACAATACAATCATAATACACTCATGTAGTCTTTTTAATTGATTTCATGTGGTTGATAAGATCCGGTTTCCCTAGAGGACATTTAATAGTCATATATAATAAAACACGTTGTCTACTAAGTAGACACTAAGTGAATAAGTTCATCTCGAGGACTTGTTTCAGTTGACATACAAAAGCTATTTTACAATACACTCAATTGATTTTCGTTTAAAGCGATCTCATTAAAATCAGATTCAGTATGCTACAACGTATAGAGGGTCGTCTCAGATTTACCTTTGTATAAACCATACAGAATCGTTCGGTATATCAGTTGGAAGTAACCGCATCAATCTCACAATAGGTAGAAACATGCCTAAGCGACAAAGTAGCTTATTCGGTAGAGCGGTAGCAAAAGGCCCCGGGTTCGGGTCCCGGTCAAGCTGTACATTTTTCTCACTATGTGACAAATGATTTACCGAAGTCAGCTAGAAACGCTCTATTTAATTCGTCTAAAATCGTGCACTTGTTTATGCATATAAATTACTTAAAAGGTCAATCTGACGTGACACCTAATGCCATGTTGTCAGGTCCTAATCGCGGATAGTAGAGGAGTGCAAATTAGGATATGATTTTAATGAGATTGCCCTTAAAGTGATTTTCTATTATTTTTGACACTATCAGTCGTTTACGATTCAGTCATTTCATTGGTCGCTTCATGATTTTATAAAAATGTTTAACCAATCAACGTGCGATTAACAATTTTCTGCTCGTGGCAGAATAAATGGATACTGGAGATGTAAAATCATTACTAGTATTACATCCAGTCTCTGAATAAAAACACCATCAAAAACAAGCTCAATCTCAGCGTTTCTTCCAAAAAGCCTTATCAAGACATTTCATTCTCTTAATTAGCTGCCACATTTTCATTACATCAACACATTTAGCCATTTTTTATGAATGTGTCAATTATATGAAAAGGTAGCAGCGAACTATGACAATATATGATAAAGGTTTTTAGTCTACACGATGGCGACGTTGTTATAACTATTCTTTTTTCTAGAAAACGTGAATTTTTCTAATTGAACGACTTGAATAGAGCCGTCCACGAAATAACCGAATGACACGCCCAAAATATTTAAAAGAACTGCAAAACAACCGATCATAGATTGGGTATCCCTACGCTCGTCGTGTCCCTAAGACCATTTCTCTCCTGTAGCAAACGTCACAAAAAATATATATACTTTTGGCTGAATAGTGTCGAACCATATATCATAAACTGAGAAAATATCAGACTGCTATAACTTAACCATTTACTTGAATGTTTCTTCCGCGTACAGAAATCAATTTAGAGGCAAACAGGTAGACTTAAATGGGGGCAATGATTGACAGAAAACACGCGCAGCAGTCAAATGGTTTGAAGAGAGTGACAAATTGTGACGTGAGCGTTGTCAACGTATGCTATTATTACATATGTCGCTTGTCAGGCAAAGATACTGTCCACTTATCACCAAATCTAATTAAAATACAGTACAGATTGACCTGTAATAGGGACCAACTGTCATCTGAAATGATTTCGCGTCTGCTTGTATTAGCGCCAACCTGTATTAGTTTTTTGCGTCGCCTTATTAGCGACCTTTCCGCCTGTATGAATGACCACATATATTAGCGATCAACTGTATAAGCGGCCACCTTTTCTAGCGCCCACCTGTATAAGTAACAACATGTGTAAGCGGTCACCTGTATATGAGTGAAATACTTTTCTCAAATTAAATGTATGGTTTACAATTGCGAAACAGGAGTAACTGTAAAATCCTACTTGGTGCGAGTTTTCTCGTCTACCGCTTGACATTTCACCTCATACTCGAGCCAAGTACCTGAAATTGACTTATAAATCAACAATCAGTACAGAATCTTTATGAACAGCTAGTTTGAAAAGCATATTTTAATTATGAGCTTAAGAATGTGTGTGTGTGTGTGTGTGTGTTCAATACACTCCGTCCGAATCGCAATTAACTACTGTATTTTGTTACAAGATATTTTGGTTTGTGACCAAAATAGCTGTCAGAAGTATTTACTTCTTATAAAATTCATACATTCAAAAACCACACTGTGATGGTGTAGATCAAAGTCATTAAAATCAGATTCAGTATGCTAACTAGACCTGACCACATCGTATAGAGGGTCGTATCAGATTGACCTTTGTGTTAGCCAATCAAATCGGCGGCTACAGAATCGTTCGGTATAACCAGGAGAAGTAAAATTCAAATGTCATAGTATGTTCTCATAAATAAATTCCAATTAAGTAGAAATCGCAATAGCTCAGTGGATAAAGGCGATTACATTTTTCTCATACAGTGCAAGCACGGAGGCACGGGTTCGAGTCCCATTTTATTCATTATATTTTTCTTGTATTTTTTTTTATATTTTGCTTTGGCATTTTTTTTTCATTACTTGATTTTGCTTTGGCATTTTTTTCATCATTTATATAATAATTCATGAACATTTCAATACATTCGGATTCTCGTTCAAAAACACTATCTGTGTCGTGAGTAGTCAGAACATTCGCTTTCTGTTTCCGTCGCCTTCATAATATTTTTGACGATTTGTATACTTTTTGAATCTAGTTAACTTATCTTTTCTGAGACGTTTAAATATTGTACATGTACGAAAATCTGTATCTGAAAATAAGAAACTAAGAAAATTCGGTAGTGAATACTCATGTATATGATTTGAACACATAACTCAACTTTCATGAGGAAAACAGGGCTGAAATTTTTAAATAAAACATTAAATAAAAAAAAAACTTCCTATGCTGGTCTCGAACTTAGAAGACGGCTGTCATCATCCCACTGCGCCACTTCGGTTTTTATATTACCACTACGGTACGACGGAGTGGGGTTTCAATACATGTCAGCCCCATTTAAAACAATAATCGTTAGAAATACCGTGCGCGAGTTATATTCTTCGAGTGACAGATGTTTTGTGTAGATTTTCTTTCCGGAAAAGCATTTGGTAACAAGTTCAGTGAGAACGGTGTCTCTGAATATAGTATTAAAGAAACCCTGGTGAGAAGAACTGAAATTAAAAGGTTTGAAACGCGCTATTTCTTGGTTTAAAATCAAGCACTTGTTTATGCATATAAATTACATAAAAGGTCAACCTGACGTGACCCCTAATGTGATGTTGTCAGATCCTATTCGCGGATAGTAGAGGAGGGGAAATTATGGTGTAGATAAACAAGGAAGAGATCATTCAGCTGTTTATTATAAACTCACTCATTTTTTATTTTACGTAAAGAAAATCTGTGCATTTTTTGCCTTGTGGTTATTTCATTCTGTTCAAAGTATGAATTTTGCGAAAACAGGATGAAAACCGCTTTTGGTGTTATTGTCTCTCTACATATGATTCATCTATTTAAATTTGTAAAATAGTTTATAGCCTAGCCACTACTCTGATAAGTAAACTGCATATTTTAATCATGGGTCCTTGGTTCGATCCCTGGCCGCGACACACCAAAGTCGTAAAAATGGTACTGGTATAGCTCCCTTGCTTGGCGCTAAGCAAACAACGGTAGTTCCAGGACTGGTTGGTCTGGTGTCAGGATAATGTGACTAAAAGTGGTATAAAGTCACATGTCTACAGCGTGATACTACAGTTTGGCTGTACTCTATCTGTCTCAAGTAGGCATATTCTCCAAACGACTGAAATATAGTCGATGGGACGTTAAACCCAACAAACAAACAAACTACATGTAAATATTTTATTTTATTTCACTGCAGCACTTTGGCCTATAGCCTAGCTAATCTAATGCTGGAATTTGAAGAAGATGGGCCTATATTGTAGACTAGCCGCCCCCCCCCCCCCCAAAAAAAAATAAATAAATAATCACACATTGTCTTCTGCTTCAAAATATCTTTGTATATTGTATGTATATATGAAATATTATAGTCATTGTTATATCAAAATTTTATTTGTGCTCCGGTAATACACATCCCATCGCAGTCGCTGTGTATATATTCAACTACACTGGTGTTTAAATGGTGTTTAATCATTGAATATATCATCTTATAGTTATTGTATCAGGGCATGGATTGATATATTTTGATCACTTACTCAATTTTATTTTTTTCCGCAATTAATTCGGCAAATCTATAAATAACATAATTATGCTCATTTAAATCCAGTTAGCATGCCGAGCAAATTAACTTATTTTGAATCGACGAGTACAGAGTATGTGTTTAAATCCAGTTTATATCATGTATATCAAAATAAGTAAACTTGAGCTATTGTTTTTGTGCATGATTTCTGATATAAATGATTCTTTATGACCGACAGTTTAACTTAAGATAGGTGAAGTTTTGCTGTTGTCTCTATGGTTAAAACTTTATTTCAATCCTCCATAAATATGAAGAGTACACATTTCAACAAACATAGTCCATGAAGTATATACAGATATAGCAAATCACAGCACAATTAACTACATACTGTATATGATGTAGTTAACACACTGATAAAAACTTATTGTTAATCATGTATAATTTTAAATCACTTATACAGGATTTTCAATTATTTATATATTGGTCTGAAATGTGATTATGAATTGTTAGTTAAATATGAGTGCATTAACACGTGCTGTGCACCCTCACATTGTCAAAAATGTGTATTTGTGTGAATATCATTCACAATTCTATTCATTATTTCATAAAAATATGGTTAAAGATTATTTATTAATTTCTAAAATATTTATTTTTATGTTTTTAGTTTTCCCCACAAGAGTTTTCCCCCTCAAAATTTCAGATTTTCTTCGTAAGAATCTATTTTTATTTAACTCATCACACTTTGTAAATTTCATTGTCGTAAAACCAGTTTAAATGCGTTTCAGTGCAGTTCTTTAGTCTAAACATGTTTTATTGCAAAATCCTGCATCTTAGCACAGCAATTGGATTTTGACGAAAGTATACAATACTTATACAGTCAAGTTCCACCACACATGAAGTACATTATATGGCTGATACAAATGTGATATATATATGTGTGTGTGTGTGTGTGTGTGTGTGTGTTGATAGTGAAAACAAAAGTAAAACGTTTTACAAAGAGTCAAGTAAGGGAGAAACATAGTGCAGTCATGCATTAATTCGGGTAAGAAGTCTGTAAGAAGAAAATAATAAAATGAAATTTTAGAATTTTTATTATAGCCAATACTAGTTTAAGTGCTATCCTTCTTTTACATTATAATCACAGGTAAAAAACAAGAATTTATCTTTTCAATATCTAATTTAAAACAAAACATGTAGATTGAGAACATGTATAACATTTACGTGTGTTTAGTTGCAAGAATTTTATATATAAGCAACTGAGATAAGATTGCACTAAGCAAAACCAAACGCGCAAATTCAATTCCCGAGCTGTGTTTGTTTTGTTTTTTAGCCTTTAACCGCAGTTCTCAAATACATTGAAAGTTGAAATACATGCCCATGCATAAATTAAAACATGCATGTTCATGAATTAATTAAAATGTCATACAGATCTCGTGTATTTAATAGAAACGTTAATTTAAATGTGTGTTTTGATTTTTTTTTCAATAGTGGAACAGGCATAAATCATTCAGGTGTCAAAATTTTCTAATAGAATATCCACGATTCATTAGTTGAAAAGAAAAAGAATAACGTATCTGGTGTCATATAATTTCAGTTTGATGTTAAAATGAAGTATATACATGTACATCAAACACCGGATGCTTCAAACATTTTAGGAGTTCGTTTAAGGCGGGTCTTCATTTTAAGCGGGGTTTACAATGTAAATTTTGAATATAGAAATTCTAACCTGATCCTTATCAGATCACATTTCTGCTCTCCAGAGAGATTAACAGCAACAGTTTTGTTCTCTGGAGAGTAAAACAGCAATATGTTACAAAGAAAACCATGTATTCCTAAATTAGAACAACTTATGTAATGCTGTGATAAGGCCGTTATTAATCGTCTAGTTACAATTACATCACCACACAGCGCCGTCTGCATATACCACACCACAGAAATGTCAGAACAGATAGGTTGCACTGACTGATTGCCCAGTTTGAATATAGGTTTAACAGCGTGACCTCCAGGCATTCCACGTGAGCAGTAGCTTCCAGTTTATAAACGTAATCAACCCGCAAATCACTAGCAGGCGTATCTGGTTTTTATACGGGTGGCATAGCTAATTATGGCACTTGCTGAGCCAATAGATGCCCGCTGAATAAACAGTGTTTCAGAAACAGAAAGTTGATCAAAGACGCTGTAGTGCTATTAGGGGCCGGGTTATAACGTATTTGAGTAAGTAGGAATAATTATCGTTTCAGTTTTCCGAGGGTTTTCATCGAACTCTGTGACGCTGTCCCTGGTTTGAGACCTTAGTTTCATAATTACTGGTCCTTTATGCCTGTTTAGGATACGGGACCGTGAATTTTTATAAGCGAATGTAAAACATCAATCAATCAATTAATTAATCAATCTTATTAAAATAAATTATCATTTTCTTTATTTTCCTCTTTTTTTATTTTTTTTCATTTCTAAACTACATGTTTCGTAAATTGTTATAATTTATTGTATTATTGGATTTATTTTCATTTTACCTCTTGGAACTGAAAAATCATATGATTTATATCATGATGAAATTAATCGTGACAGTACCATGACAATATCAGTCTCTGCATGCATCATACTCACTCGGTTCAGAATATAATTTATATATGTTAAAAAATGCAATGTAGAGCATCGTCGGAAAGTCTAGTTTCACTCCTTGACGTCAAGGTAGGCAAGACTTTAATATACAACAGTCAATGACTAAAATATCGACCAATAAAGCGTGCCTTTTTGGGGAGTTGCAGTTCCCTGTAAAACCACGATGTAACTAATGAAATGATTTAATTTGACACACAAGATAGATGACATCGATCGGGCATGGGTATCCGACGATGTTTTGTTAATGTATATAGATATATTGTAAAAGAAGTTGCTGAATAAGTGGAAAAACTGAGAGATCCATTATTGTGATTTATGCATACTGAGTGCCTCACCGCAGGAAATCTGTCAGAAAAAGTCACAGGTGGGACCAGTAAAAAGTCAGAACATCCTGTCAGGAATACTCAAGGTGATCTGGTCTTATGATACTCGCTACTCATTAGTTTACCTCTGAGATATCTAAGAAGATAACGTTATAAAACCTGTTCAGACGAAGACATAGTTTCAGTCTGATCTGGATTTTTTTTCTTGTATGACATGGTATTGGATTGCAGGAAAGTCGATTTCACAGGTGATTTTTTTGTGAGCTACGTGATGAAACATTCGCATTTATTTATTTTTCAGACAGATCACGCCTGTGGCAGTCACAACCTATATACAAACCTAAGGTCGCTGATTGATGAACAAAAACATACGATTAAAAGAAGTTCTGCAGTCCTGACTCCTAACAGGCATGCTCCTGCATCGTAAGATCCGCACGCCCGTGTAGCTCGCCTTTCACCGTGAAGTCAGCCTTGGGATTCACCTTTCTGAGTTAGCTCGTTCAAGACTCAGGTTTACCTACACTGAAGTAATCAAGTTTACATTGTTGTAGGTGTGCCAATTTTCATTGAAAACGTACGAGCTCATTCACTATTGGAGAAATATATAGTGTGTTGCTTACTTCCTGTTTGGGATGATAGAATATGAAATGTGTCTATTTGCTGAAATTGCACAATAGCTTAATGACTTGGATGTATACGTAATAAAGTTGCATAAGACACTGACATACACCTGGATTAAACACATAATTTGTTCCTGCACCTGATCTAGAAACATGGCTCTTAAACTTATGGTGATGCTCATGTGTTGTTGTTCAGTCTTTGAAGCAGTTTTCTGCAGCACGTCACCTGTAAAGTTAACAACAAATGTTGGAACATTTTTAGGAACACTCGACTCTAATGTTGTGTTTGGAAGCGAAACCGGATCAGTAAGACGCTTTTTAGGTATTCCCTACGCAAAGCCTCCGGTCGGAAAAATGCGATTCAAACGACCCGAGCCGGCGGAGACATTGTCGTCTGAGTACAATGCAACCTACCATCGACCTCATTGTGTTCAGTCAGAGAAATTGCATAAATACATTAAACACTTTCAAACAGATGAAGACTGTCTATACCTGAATATATATACCCCAAACGCAGCGACAGTTGAGACTAAGTATCCAGTTATGATCTGGATTTACGGCGGTTCATTTACAAACGGTGGGGCAGACATCTTTGACGCCAGCGCTTTAAGTAGTGTGAACGATGTTGTTGTTGTCACCTTCAACTATCGCGTGAATGCGTTTGGATTTTTAAGCACCGGTGATAAATACTCGGGAAATTATGGACTCTGGGACCAGCAGCTGGCCATTCAGTGGGTGCATGACAATATTGATGCATTTTCCGGCGACCCCGGTCAGGTGACTGTGTTTGGCGAATCAGCTGGGGCCGCCAGTGCAATTTATCAATCTTTCAATCCAAAAAACAAAGGACTCTTCCAAAGGTTGATCGCACAAAGTGGCAGCATACTCGCGCCCTGGGCAATACAGCAAGAACCGAAAGCAGTCCTAACAAAGTTTGCAGACAGCCTAGGCTGTAACCGAAGTAACAACGAGGATACTATTGAATGTTTGCGTGGAAAAACTTCCGAAGAACTGCTTGCCACTGCAGATGGTCTAACGTTCGCGCCTACAGTAGATAGTGACTTCATCAAAGACGACCCGAAAGTCACGGTTATGAATGGTACACAAACAGCGATAGTTGCATTGAACTCTTTTGCTACTTTTGACTTTTTCTCCGGCGTCAACAGCAAAGATGGCGCAGTGATCATTAGCCGGACCATTGAATCTTATCTTAAGCAACTTAACATAGACCTGGCCAAGGGATTGTCACGGCTTATTTTCAATAATATGTTCATTCCACTGATGATGAAGCGACTGAAGTTGGGCAGTGAGGTTCTAACAGCAGCAGCTTTGCATGAATACACCGACTGGTCAAATTCTATGGACCCGATTTCTAATAGGGACAACAGTATCGACTTTCTCTCTGATGTCTACTTCTTCGTTCCTGCCATAGAGCTTGCTGACCTTCATGTAAAGTCGACACAGAAATCCACGTATTTTTATGAATTCCACCATCGGCCAGCATTGATTCAGAAACCATCTTGGCTCGAGGGAGCAAACCATGCCATGGAGATTCCATACGTGTTTGGACTCCCAGATATCATGAAAATTGCTGTGGACATTCCAATCGATTTCAAAATCAACATTCCTCCCATTGAAACAGTCCTTTCCCGGACGGTCATGAAATCGTGGACAAACTTTGCAAGAACTGGGTAAGTTAGCCAGTCGGATAAGATTCTGGAAGACACACATTTTATCATACATTTGACCTAAATTAAGCAACCATCTGAGCTTAGCGACCATTTTCTTATATATATGTGGCTAGCCGCGCTTAGGGCAGGGTTGAATATACTGAGACAATAGATAGTCAATGGTTGACATGGTTTACACAAAAAGACATGTTTTTACAGTTGTTCTAGCCATGAATGAGAAAGATGGGTATTGAATATTCACTGCTTTAAAATGGAAATGAGCATTTTCATTTATCTTCGCTGTAAAACGACATTTATTTGCCAGGAACGTGTATATAGCACATTATGTCCACGTGTATGAATTTTTGATTTGATTATGTTTTATCAAATTAATTTGAAGGGAAGTCTTATATACATGTAAAAGCGTCCAGGTTCTTACTTTAACTCAGGCAGTGGTTTCTCTTTGGGTAAATCTACTACCTTTTGCAAATGGTTTCCCATGGGCAAAAGCTGACTTTCTTTTTTTTTTTCAAAATAATTACCTATTTTCCCAATGAAATAGCTTTTTTTTTCTCAACAGAAATAATTCACGGAAATTTAATGAAATTTGTGTTATTCTTGTATTTTTTATGTTGATATGAATTTTCTATGACATATACCGCCTAGAATTAGGTTAGTGTTCATTATCTTATGATTTCCCCCTTTTTTTTATTTATAACGCTAATTTTTCCTCACACACTGGTTGTAAAAAAAAATCTTAAAAGAATCACTGTAAGGAAAAATCTCTGCTTTAGTAAGTCATGGGTATGTCATGATTCATTGTTAACCCTTCGTCGAATACCCCAAGCTGACTTATTCCGTTTCACTACATGATGTAATGCGGCCTATAGATGATCTATCGACCGGCCGTGAGTATTCGACGATGTTGTTAACCGCGAGTATACGTTTCATATTGTATTACGAGTTGTGTATGTCATTTCACAAAGAAAAAAAGGGGGGATGAATAGAGACATTCTCAATAACTAACATTAAGTATTGTATAAATTACTCTCTATTTTCATATTTCTGAGCCATTTGAAATAATAAAATAATACCATTACATCACTAACAAGACAATATATATCAGAGAACTGAAAGTGACACTGTTGAAGTGCGCCATCCATGAGAGGAAAATGTTAAAAGTTAAAAATGCCACCTGTAACTTCATTGCATTCTTCAATTGTATAGTCATGGATCTCCCGTTCAAGGGTCAAGTATATCAAGCAAACCGTGTAGCTACACTCAGCATCACACACAAAGCTTGGTATTGTTTATGATGATAATGATACCGCTTGTCATAATTATAACTGGCATTTCAGCACCATTATATGTTTCTGTAATAGGCCTGTGTCTAGTGCAATATACATCACATTATTCACTGGAATGGCCCAGTTAGTGCATTTAGAAGCAATAAACCATCGAACCAGCTGCAGCGTTACTATACGTATTTCCCCAATCGGACCACCTCGGGTAATTCCGTCATTCTTCACCAAGGTGTTCCGAATGGTATTTCCCATCATATGTACTTTTTACGGTGTTATAAAACTTCTTAAAAGGGACATGGAGGGTATTTTAACGCGATAGCTACTACGTACGAGTATTATCACGTGCGAAACTGTTAGTTATCGCGTGCGCACGTGATATAAAAATATATTCCATGCCGCCTTATGTCGCCGTAACTGTGCTTGGTAATGCCGGTTTATATATATTGATATCAAGATCATCATATTTCATGTCATTCCATGAGACTTTGGTAACAAGAGGAGCATACGAAACAAGGGTACCCTGTGCCTTGGCTTTGGCTACAGGTTAAATATACAGGAGCAAGTCCCTGTGCTTTGGCCGAAAAAAAATGTCCAATTTATATATACATCCACATTGTATAAGGTCATTAAAATATAAAATATTTTATAAATGCAATATTTACATTTACATTAAGATACAATACACGTAAAGACTTGTGAGTGAGCAATATTGTTTTCCTTTCTGTTCTTTCATGTGCAATGACTGAAACCGAACTTTAATCCATCATAGACATAAACTCATATATTATGCAAAATTCTTCTAGATTTCCCTCTCAATTTTAGAAACCCGTCTGCAGAACAAGCATGGCCGGAATATGACGTCACAAACAGACGATACTTACAAATCACCCCTAACATTACTTCCTCCTCAGAGAAGAGTCAGCTGGCAGCGTCCAGGGTCGCCTTCTGGAGCAAGCTGGTACCCCAGCTATTATCCGCAGCAGACGCAGACGTTACCTGTCAGGATGAGCCGTCTGGTGACGGAAACGTCAGTAACGTGGGACATTCTCTTCGGTGGTGCTTTAGTTTCGAATTATTTTTTATCAGTTTATTGGTTCTTGTTTTTAGGAATTAAGAGACGCAAATAAAATATTTGTTCAAATTTCAGCATTTACCCCATCATATTATATTGTAATAAATCTGACATACATTAGAATGATGTATGCTATAAATGTTTGTGTATGAGTGTGTGTGTATGTGTGTGTGGATAATGCCTAACTGTGGTTTTATGCTTTTTGTGAATATAAAATCTCCCTCGTATGTGAATAGATAATTTCATGTAAATGTATGCAAGTAGACAATAAAATATTGAAGAAGCTCGTCATATGTTTTTTCGCAGCAAGTTGTAACAGTATTTGTTTGAGGAAGAAAAAAAATAGCCGCAAATGACAAAACATCCGCTTTAAGTTAGTGTCCTTAAAAGAACGATTAGATGTAATTTATGATGTTGTCAACAATACCTGCTCAGCGTAAGTTAGAAATGTAAACAATTTAAGCAAACACAATTTCCTGTTCAAAAAGTGATTTTGACCTTGCTGAAATGTGTTTTATGTATTGAATTATTGTCCCTAGATGATTAATTAATATCATTTACGACAATATTGATGATGACTTTATGAAAAAGGAAACCGGATCACCTAATCCTGTGACATAACTGAATTGACGTGTAAATCATTTACTAATAAGGCCATAAAAGTAAGGTGTTTTTATATAGCAAAATAAAAAGGTGCATCATAACATCTAATAATTATATAAGAGGCATCTAAAATCACCACAAAAATTACCCGACGCTAACTTTTCCTCTCACTTGCAAACACTAAACCTGTGTATACTATGTCCATTGGAAATTAGGTTCTTACAGACATATGGACAGTTCTTGGATTGAACCAGTACTTTGCGTTTGCGATAGATCATTGAAGTTTCCTGAGTCTGACGAGATTCTAACCCACCTGAGCCTCCGATTCCGGGTCATTGCATACTACCACCGATCCACGGTACCCTAAAGAGATATTAAATAATTGTTCAAATGTTCGAAGAACTAATCAATCCTCTCCATTTGTATAATAAAAAAAAAAGTAGTATTTGGATCTATAAAGTATAAAACTGAAATTCAGTCATTAGGTCATACCCAAAATACAGGATGATAGAGCATACGTTTGCCGTATGTATTTTGAACCTAAAGGAAAGTCTGTAATGGCACGTGAAAGATGGCGCCTATATATCAGACATTATTTATACATGCGAAATGGATACATGTAAATCGTTTATTTAGCAGCTTTATTTACTGCACAATAATGACGAAGATGTGCTTTACCGTGGTGCTGCGTTGCATTATGGGTAAGAACAAATTCCTTGACATTGCAGTAGCAAACCGTTTAGTAGTAGATCTACATTGTATAGAGAATATTTGTTCGTTTTTGTGGAAGATGTACTTTAATTGCATTAAGTGAACTTCGAAAACTGGTTTCTCACGAGTGACTAAATATTTTTCAAAGTTATTATTATTACATCTACACAATCAGATTTTTTTTAAATGTTCACCATTAAAGTATCTTTTATTCATATCGCAATAATTCACTCAAAAGTATGATCCAATCCAGGATTGTAAGTTGTAAGAACTTGTATCGACATTAACAATAATTAGATTTCATTCGTTGATACGAATGATAGGACTTTCTGCTACATTTGTTAAAATAATAATAAACAAATAAGGTCACGTGACGTCATATGACGTTTATTTTCACATAATTGTTAAGACACCCAGAGACCTAATAACTGACAAAATTTCAACTTTCTATCTCAAATACGACAGTTTTTATAAGCATTTAAATATTGACGTCATTGGTTCGAATCTTGGATCCGCCATATATGCTTGGACTTTTCGAATTTTGAAACACGGACACCGGTATACACAATAAGAACGTAATATACACATTCTGTGAAAATTTGATGAAAATCGGTTCATAAACAATGGCTCTGGACCGCGTACAATCTTTTGTTGCATATTTCAAGTGTGACGTCATATGACATCATAGGCATATGAAAATCATAGAAATCAAAATATCAGCGTTTGACGCATGTGTCATTAAATTTTCATTGCCCTTCAACAATTTCAACATATAGAAATATTCTTGTTAATATTAGAAATACATTATCATATAATGACGTCACGTGACGTCATATGACATTTATTTTCACAAAATGTTTAAAACTTCTAGAGACCTATATACTGACTAAATATCAACTTTCTATCTTAAATAGGACAGATTTTATAAGCATTTAAAATTTTACGACCTTGGTTCGAATCTTGGATTCGCTATAGAACCATGGACTTTTCGAATTTTGAAAAACGGACACCGGGATGCACAACTAGAACTTAATATACACATTCTGTGAAAATTTGATGAAAATTGGTTCATAAACAATGGCCGTAGACCGCGTACAAACTTTTGTTGCATATTTCAAGTGTGACGTCATATGACGTCATAGGCATATGAAAATCATAGAAATCAAAATATCAGCGTTTGAAGCATGTGTCATTAAATTTTCATTGCCCTTCAACAATTTCAACATATAGAAATATTCTTGTTAATATTAGAAATACATTATCATATAATGACGTCACGTGACGTCATATGACATTTATTTTCACAAAATGTTTAAAACTTCTAGAGACCTATATACTGACTAAATATCAACTTTCTATCTTAAATAGGACAGATTTTATAAGCATTGAAAAATTTACGACCTTGGTTCGAATCTTGGATTCGCTATAGAACCATGGACTTTTCGAATTTTGAAAAACGGACACCGGGATGCACAACTAGAACTTAATATACACATTCTGTGAAAATTTGATGAAAATTGGTTCATAAACAATGGCTGTAGACCGCGTACAAACTTTTGTTGCATATTTCAAGTGTGACGTCATATGACGTCATAGGCATATGAAAATCATAGAAATCAAAATTTCAGCCTTTGAAGCATGTGTCATTAAATTTTCATTGCCCTTCGACAATTTCAACATATAGAAATATTCTTGTTAATATTAGAAATACATTATCATATAATGACGTCACGTGACGTCATATGACATTTATTTTCACAAAATGTTTAAAACTTCTAGAGACCTATATACTGACTAAATATCAACTTTCTATCTTAAATAGGACAGATTTTATAAGCATTTAAAAATTTACGACCTTGGTTCGAATCTTGGATTCGCTATAGAACCATGGACTTTTCGAATTTTGAAAAACGGAAACCGGGATGCACAACTAGAACTTAATATACACATTCTGTGAAAATTTGATGAAAATTGGTTCATAAACAATGGCTGTAGACCGCGTACAAACTTTTGTTGCATATTTCAAGTGTGACGTCATATGACGTCATAGGCATATGAAAATCATAGAAATCAAAATTTCAGCCTTTGAAGCATGTGTCATTAAATTTTCATTGCCCTTCGACAATTTCAACATATAGAAATATTCTTGTTAATATTAGAAATACATTATCATATAATGACGTCAAAACAACTTTCTATCTTAAATAGGACAGATTTTATAAGCATTTAAAAATTTACGACCTTGGTTCGAATCTTGGATTCGCTATAGAACCATGGACTTTTCGAATTTTGAAAAACGGACACCGGGATGCACAACTAGAGCCTAACATACATATTCTGTGAAATTTTGATGAAAATCGGTCCAGAAATAATGGCTGTAGACCGCGTACAAACTTTTTCACCTGACGTCAAATCTGACGTTATATGACGTCGTATGAATATAAAATTCATTGCATCCGAAAGCTCATGGTTTGAAATATATGCCTTAAAATTTTCATTGTTCTGAGTCAATGGCAACACCTCGAAATTAACACAAATATAAGAGGAAGAAAAAAAGAATAAGAAGAAGAAGAATAATAAAAAAACAGTACAAACCCAATATGACTTTCTGCCTGTAGGCAGAAAGTCCTAATTAAATTTAACCTTAATCCAGTTAAGTTTTTTCTGAGATCAGTGCGATCGGGAGAAAGGACCGAGCACCGCTTTATTCTACACATAATTAGAACCGTCTTGTAGACATCACTAAATTAAAGACAGTACAGGAGTATATTATTTGCTTTTGTTAGTTAGGTTAGCTAAGTTCCAAAATGAAAACATTTACTGTGTTATATATGTGATGCAGTTTACACACCGAACGGTTCAATTGAGCACCCACACACATAACAGCTCTTCTCCCATTAGGCCCCGTCACCCCCCATGTTATCTAGCATCAACCGAACACGTTGGCCTGGTGTTTGGAGCGTCTGTCATGATGTAACCTAGGGTTTAATCCCCTGACAAGACATGACATGTACAAGTCGTTTATATGGTACTAGTTTATCTCCCTATGTGCATGGAACTCAACACATAGGGGTAGTTCAAGGGTTGGTTGACCATGTTTGTTTGAGTGGAATTTAACGTCCCACCAACAATATTTCAGTCATTTGGAGACTATGTCTACATGTGACAGATAAAGTGCTGCTACACTGCAGTATCATGCTGTAGACATGTGGCATGATACCACACCCAGTCACATTATCCAGACACCGGGCTAGTAAGTCCTGGAACTACCCTTATATGCTGAGTGCAAATCAGGGGAGCTATACCAGTACCACTTTTTACAACTGGTATGTTACAACCGGGGATCGAACTCAAGACCTCCAGCTCCCAAGGCGGACTGAGAACAGTATAGTGCTACCACGCTTCAGTATCATGCCGTAGACATGTGGCATGATATCACACCCAGTCACATTTTCCTGACACCGGGCCAACTAGTCCTGGAACTACCCTTCTACGCTGAGCGCCAAGCAAGGAGCTTACCAGTACCATTTTTTATGACTTTGGTATGTCATGACCAGGGATTTGAACCCACGACCTTGATTCAGGGGCGGGTGCCTTAACTAAGGAGAATTTAACTGGATGTGGTTTCATGCCACTGGTCAACTACAATATATCCCAATGAGGCATTTCCCAAATAACTGAAATACTATTGGTAGGACTTAAGTTCAAGCAAGCAATCAATCATATGTAAAATGCACCGTAACTACCCTAAAACTTTGATCATGGAATGAAATATTAGAACTCAGAAATCATGAATTTTATTGCACTTTTTATTCATTATAATTATAATAGTATACAGTCATAACAACTTTCCATATAGGAAAAATGACTTCAAAGAGTCCTGTATGTACACCAAAAAATACATATATTTGTAACAATTAAATGAATCAGATCTCGACATATAAAATGTATAATCTTGTATCCTCACATATATAATATATAAATACACATATTATATATATGAAACAATCTGTAACATTGACTAAGATGATACATTTACACATCAGAACATATGTGGTTATATACAAAGTGTATGAATTTTCCTTAACAGAATGTGTACTTTCCACATATATACATTTATCATTCATGCCCGTAAAAATAAATATCTCGTATAGATAAATCATATAGTAAGGGCACACATACACACAGCATTTTTAATAACATATGCATGACCATTTTTCCTCTACTCTGTAAATTTTGACCATTATAACTTAAGACACACACTCACACACACTGCAGTTTTAAATGGCATACCGGTATGAATAACCAGTTTTCTTCAACTTCTAACCTAAACACACACAGCTGTTTATTACTACAGAGTAAAATATAACTGCCAATTTGGTTTACAAATTCCTGGCCATATCAGTGAGACTCTCAGTCCCAAAATCTAATATCTTTAAACATCTTATCCCCCCCCCCCCCCCCCCATTGTACCTTGTCTTCATGTAACATGAGTGTATGATGTGATGGAATGGCGTGACATGACGTGGCAAGCGAAATTCCTATAAACCCACAATAACTTCAGAGAAATGAAGATATATAGTTAACATGCTTATACAATAAGTTTTCATTGCCATAAAAATTAATGACACTGGTAAAAGATTCAAAGGAAATAGAGGCATAAATGTTTAAATAAATATCTTTCAAAAATATGATGTATGCCAAATA
This sequence comes from Solen grandis, assembly GCA_021229015.1. NCBI lineage: Eukaryota > Metazoa > Mollusca > Bivalvia > Adapedonta > Solenidae > Solen > Solen grandis. Next base: position 35,667,422 of record CM037794.1, read on the forward strand.
AATTTATTTTTAAAGTCCTAGCTCATTTACATACATAAAATCAATATCAAAACACCATTTATACATAAACATTAATCACTTACTTGTAATATGTATCAATAAAAATATGAGTCTTCAGTTTTTACAGAAATGAACAATTTTGGAAGAGTTTGTTAGTGTGATCAAATGCTTTGCCATGTTTATTTTTCTGTAAGTATTCTTGATAATTTCTTAGCAACTATATATAAAGGACGAAACATTAATCTGAAAGCAGCAGGTGACTCATATATTGTTTTTAAAAACACTCTACAAAGTATTGCATTTAATTTATGGGTCAGATAGTCATGCTCAAATTTTTAATCAAAATAATAAAAGCATTCTTTTCAGGCAAGAAAATACAATTATCATTTTGAATAAATATGTATGTTAAATCCGATAAAAATGATTTGGCAAACTTTATTTAAGAAGTTGATTAAGTCTTAAGAAAATAGTTGTTTAAATGCATCTTTTGCAGTTCAGTATAAACTGATATGCAGTTCATCACAGGAAAAAGAAATCCCCTAGTGCACAAGTGACATTCGGGTAGAACCATCAACCGACCATAATACGACTAGAGAGAGCCTTCTTACAATAATTTGAAGTTTTTGACGCAATATATCTAGAATGTAATCATTGAGATGCCACTTTTATACAAACTGATTTTCATAACATGATATCAATTTGTAAAGCTAAAACAATAAAGAAAAAAATTAGAAAGTAAAAACTTGCATGATTAAATGTTTACCCGTCAGCCTTTAAAAAAGAAAAGACTTTAAACAAATGAAAGGCAAAATGGTTTATGAGTAATAAAGAACAATCATGTAAAGGGAGGCAATTTATATTTTTTAACTTATGAGAAGTGCCAGAGTGATCTACCTTCCTTTTAGATTCTTTTATTTTTGTTTATTTATTTTTTGTAATGATCCTCTTTAATGATTTCTACATTAGATTTGAAAATAAAGTTTACAATGCAACTTAAACATTTTGTCAATAAAAAAAATAAAAATAAAAAAAGGTTTTCTGGGCAATTTCAATTTATTATAGAGACCTGCAGAAAAAGGAAAACATGCTTTCATGATTATATAAAAATAATTGGAAAGACGATAACTTTATATGTTTGTTTTGTGACAAAAGGCAGAAGATGAGGATAAATTTATGAATAATGATGAACGATAAATAATTAGGATAAATTTATCAATAAATAAAATTAAGGTGTGCCATTTTATTTCTGCCAGATTTGATGAATACTGTGACAAACAATACCAGTCTATGATTAATTGGCAACGTGATGATGGGACAGTCTGAGACAAAATTGTATTTTACAAGAAAGTCATTACAAAGAATTTTTTAATAAATGATATTCTTTATAATAATTAAAATTAAAAAAAATATAACTTCTACAAAAAAAAAAAAAAAAAAAAAAAAAAGAATATATAACAACTTCTCCTGCATGGCAGTTTCAAACAATCTCAAATAGTTTGCCATTAAAATGATTGAAATTACATAAAAACAATTTTAGTACAATATAAAATATATGCATGCACTTAATCTGACTTTTTTAAAAGCACATGTTATTTCCTTGTTTATACATATATACATGATCTATGTACACATTTTATTTACACATGACTGGTATGTACAATTGGTTACACATACACATGCATTCTGCATACAGCCATAATTCATTACACAAATCTAACACTTTTCACATTTCTTTTAAATGCTTGACTTTTACTTTAAACATATTAAGGAATTACTCTTTAATATTGAAATTCTACTTAAATATTCATCTACTTAAATAGAATTTTGTAATGTTTATCTAGTTTTTAAAACATACAATACAGAAAAATGTATGGTTATATTAAATTTATTTGATCGTGTATAAAATGAGATAAACAGCCAGGGTATTTTACTGAATTAAAAAAGAAAAGTAAAAAGAAAATATTTCCATGTGTTGTTGTTGAATTATCTCCTATTCTACTAAATCAAACAAATATTGTTCTCGGCTTTTTTTTATATAGAAGGTGCATACTACCAATGAGATACATTCATGAGTAAAGATTTGAGGGGGTTTCTCAAAAAGTTCAAATATTATTTACAGTAATTGTTTTACTGATCATGATATCAGTACATTAAAGGGAATCTTACTCTTTTATTCCTATTTTTAAAGAAATTTGAATCAAACAAGGGTTGCAGCTTCCATTTAAAATTTATACAGCAAAGTCTTTTATCAATATTTTACTGTCATGCAATCAAAAGTTACATATGTACAGCTTTTTTGTATTTTGGGAACATTTTTAAGAAATGGTTAAACAATATATTTCAACTTTAACATCCCCTGTCTTTCACATGAGCATGTATAATGAACTATCTACATCTGACTATAAATACCTATTGCAGTTGACTATAATACAGATGGTTTTGCCATTTTAATCTGATATTTACAAATGCAAATGAGTATCGTGCTACAGACACAAAACTGGAGGTATCAATGAAGGGAATCACTAGCCCCTATACACTGCTTTGACCCAGTTTACACAACAAACTCCCACATGACCACCCATTTCACTCTTCTATTTTTAGTAACAGTGACCTTAACCTTGAGTGTCACTTAACATGAAATATTAAAATCAAGAGGCACAGGATGCAACTGAAGAACATCAAGAATGAGTCACATCATGCAAAAATTCAGTCTAGCCAAAAACTTAAAGTGGGTGAATGAAAAGAGAAACAAGATTGTTCTGAGATGGGTAAGAGGGTTGCTTTAAAATGTAATGAAGAATATCTTTAAAAGTTGAATCATGTGGTAAAAATTGAGACTTACCTCTATATCTATTGATAAAAGTCTAAATATTTATAATGTAGACACATTAAGGCAGATAAATAAACTCAGAAAAAAATATATTAAGACATTGTAAAATGAATAAAAACCAAAGTATTGATCATATTTATCACTGAACTACTTTTAACTCTAGTAAGCACTAATGCAATATAACCATACTGTATGGAGAGTACTGCTTAATAAAACTTCTTTTTTTTATACTGACCAAAAATATTTTCCATTTTCTTAACTCTCAAATGCCATATGTCATAAACAACATAAAATTTATTTTCAACCTTTTTGGCAAATTCTAAATAAAAAAAATAGACTAAAAGGAAAAAATAACAACTCCGAAATATCAGTGTAAAAGAAGCAAAACAAACATGGGAGTGTAATGTAAACAAGTGTTAATGAATTTTTGCTGTCAATATGTCCCATAAACAGTTTCACCATTGCAACATTATACCCATATACAAAATGTGAGAGGTATTCCATGTAGTATCATCCATAATAATTGGTTAAACTTCTGTTTCCAATGTCACTGCGCAAAGTACATGTTGCGAAATCTCTGCTACGCATTGGATTAAATCGCACAACCTCTATTCGGTCGACTGAATCTGTCCGATCTAGCGTTGGAGCCTCGATATGATTAGAGGGCGCTGGTGTGTCCTCATGTGTGGGCTCCGTTATGTCCAGTTTGGCCCTCGATCGACGTTTGTTTATAATTGCCAAACGGATTATCACAAGAAACAATAAACTTATCACTCCAAAAGCGACACCAAGTACCATGTATAAAATAGCTTTTTCACTGTTTTCTGAAAAGGAAAGCAAATATTCTATTTTGAATATATAGCCCTTTTTTTCACTAAAATTAACAACAGATATTGTAATGATGCTTAATTTTTAGCATTACAATAACATTTTATAATATATAATATTATTATGATTTGATAGACATAAAAGAGACAGATCAGATGAAATATTAATCAATATCAAATGGCTAAAGAGCAATTTTTTTAACATTTTGACATAAAGAAAGGCTAAAGCTCTCACCATCATGAATTTTTAATATCAATAATATCAATTTTTAAAAATTTGGTTGTTGCTGTTCAAGTCAATAAAGAGGTCAAATGTGATGTAGAATATTTAGTTCAATGTAACATGATATTTTGATCATGTTATTTTATTAGTGATCATGCACATCTGAATGAAATAACAAGGTTTCTGAAGAGAATAAATAAATAATACAATAATAAATTTACTATGCATATAGATATATCAATATTTTACTCCATCATGACTGACTGGAAATGAACATTTAACATATTTTGGACTTTTTCACAACAGAAAATATTTGATAGACTGGAATGGGACTCAGGTACATTTTTGACCTGGGAGACAAGAAATTAACAATAAGCCACTATTTAAAATCTTCATGACTTATCACTATACAGAGGGCTAATGAAACCAGGAATACCTAAACCCAAGGGGATATAAACAATTTTCTATCTCCATTAGACAACAAATTTTACAATTTGTCCACATCTTTCTGGGTTTGCCCCAACAGGTGTTGTAAAATATCTAAAGGTGCATTATCATAAAACATTTGTTTCCTTACTTCTTATAAAATTAAATGCATTTAGCCAGTTGGTAAGAAGCCCTGTGGGTGAGGGTCGCCTGTAGTCGTTGGACTTGGACTCATTCACACACGGAGTTGTCTTCCCTGGGAAAAAGAAATATGGATGTCATTATTCATCTGAAAATTGTGCTGAATGTTCAAAAGTGTTCAAATATCAGTTAGAAAATAAATTTCCTTAAAAAATGACTTAATCTATGATTTTAATTTTAATTTCTCAAAGAAATATGTTATGAAACAATATTTTTACGAAATACAGGAATTTGTTACAACTTTTTTTCATACTTGATTGTCATATGGTTGAACCAGTATTTTAATTAGACCAGGACATAATAAAATACAATATTGTAAACAAATGATTCTGATATTTATTTCCAAAGACAGTTATCTTTTAAGCTTTCAAAAACATTCAAAATATGTGATAATTAAAAAATGTGCCAAATGATTTCAATCAGTTCTTTGAAATGCTCTATTAGTTTAGGAACATTATAATTTCTCTGTGGGCTAGTCAAGTTTAAAAATACAAACAGGGTTAGCCTTCTAAGATTCAATAAGAGTGTAACAAATCTATCAACAGTTTAATATAAATTGCAATAGCCATAGTTATCTCCCTTAGTCTACCCTACAATGTCAGATATGTCTATATTGTACAATTAATCTTCTAGAATGTAGTTGTATTAGATTTTGTTTTAGTCTAAATTCAATATCAAACATTTACATAATTGTATCAATTCAAGCATGAGACTATTCTTCCATTGTATGTTTTAAAAATCTATTCCAACATCAAAGTTCCAGTATTACCATGTGAAAATGATATTAATAATCAATAATTATTGAATCAATAAATGAAAAGTGCATCATCACACATTTGTGCTCAAAGAAAAATGAACAAAGAAACATATACTATTAAACAACACTGATAAACTCAAACAATAAGTGGGATTGTTTATTGAATATACCTGTAATTATATTCAGGGAAAGCTTAAACATATGCATCAAAACAAGTCATGCATGATTCACATAATTTTCAATCTTAGTTCTGCATGAATTTCATTGAAACGTCAAGTTTCATTTCCTCATTTTGAATTATGTCATTGTTTTTTCTATTGTCTATAAATATTTTTCCATGAAATATGTACGTAAGTAACTTTAAAAGTTAAGTACTCTGTAGCCTCACTATAACACAGTATTACATGGGGGTCCACAGTAGCAACCTGTGATATAAATGAATAGCATTATAGAATTTTAGCTTTTTTCCCCTATAAATAGAATAAGGCTGGTAACCTGCTGCATCCTTGCTGCCAGACGGGGAACCAGACTTTATGTCTGCCTTAACATCCTGTTTACTCTCCCCTTTAGAGGGATCACTAGGATGCTGTTGGGCAGTGTCAAATGGACTAATGGGTTCAAAGTTGGCCGCATCTGTAACAGGAAAACCTGAACTCAGAAATTCTTCTGGGCATGCAGATATAAGAAATTAAACATATCTCTTATGTTGTTCAGGGAAACAAGCTTTTTCTACAACTTTAATCAATTCTTATCATGGTTCCTGGGATTGACAAGTGCTTAATGTGTCTGAGATTGTCTTGAAAAATTCTCATGCTTATATGGGATCTGATACTTTTTGTTGGGTTTAACATCCCACCGTCAGCATTTCAGTCATTTAGAGACTGTGTCTACTTGAGACAGATATAGTGCTGCCACACTGCAGTATCACGCCTTAGACATGTGGAACGATACCACACCCAGTCACCATTACCCTGACACTACACCAGCAAGTCCTTGAACTACCCTTATATGCTGATTGTAGAGTAAGGGAGCTATTCCAGTACTGACTGATCTGACTACGTGTATATGAATGGAAGTCTGTAAATAATTGGACCATGGTGCCCTAGAATTCATAAAGTCTGAGACTTAAAAATACTGATTCTCTGTTGTGTGTGCTGTAAAATGCTGTACAAATAAATACAATCATTAAACAAAATAAATGAAAATAAGCACAGTAGTCAAATACTTCATATCACATCACACATGCTTGCATCAAAATAAAAGAAGGGTGCACACATTAGAGAGTAAAACTCAATCCATTTAAGAAACCAGGCAACATTTCTCAACCTCAACCTTGATGCAATCATAACAAATTGTAAATGCAGTACAACCATAATGGACCTTTCCGATGTTTACAGAAACATTAAAATTAAATTATTAGATTATCCAATATCATGTGGATAATGGTTGACCAAGTTAAAAAACAAAATCAAGGGGTTACATGTGAGCCACAAAACTGAATGAAACTGGCAAGAATTGAACAAAACATGCTGATGCCAATGCTTGCCTACTTAATGTTTGTTTCTTTTTTAAAGAGTAGATAAATCTGGTCATAATGTGCATAAGAGTCATAGCCCTTGAAGGGATTGCAGCCCTTGTGATAGTGAATAAGTATGGGAAGTTTGATGACATAAGGCTTAATAGTTTAGAAGTTATAGCCAAGTTTAAAGTTTTTTACTGTTGTTTTTTTTTAAGCAAGAAAGATAAATCTGGTCAGAATGAACCTAAAATTTATAGCCCTTGATGGGAAGGTAGCTCTTGTGATAATGAACCAGTATGTGAAGTTTGATGATGGTTTAATAGTTTAGAAGTTGTGGCCAAGTTTTCACCACAATACCTCGATTTTTTTTCTTTAAAACAACAGCTATGCTAAAAACTACTTTAACCAGGGATTATCCAGGGGCAAGACTTTTAGAGATTTGTTCTATTTTGTTTACTTAAAATCTTCTTGAAATCTCCTACATGTGAAAAATCCATTCCTTAGCAAAGTCCATTCCTAAAATGCACCGGTAAACCAGACCTAAATACGACTCAAAATCTCTCTCGTTATTTTTCCAGACAGGTTTATCCCTGCTGTGCAACAGATCGGAGATTTAATTTTTCCAGCAGAAAAACAGAAACGGTCCATACTAATACAACAATGAGAGTGTATCGGAGAGGAAACTACATCAACTAGCACCATGCTCATGCCAATGTTCTGACCGACTTACCAGCGGGAAAGTTCTCTGCCTGGTCAGGCTTCTGCGTTGTGCGAGGAAGTATTTTGTTGTACGATGGGGTGGAGCTCACCCCGGCGGGAATGTACTGACTGGAATTGTTTGTGACATCCTCGTTCTCCGTCTTATTCTTCTTGTGTTTTCTATGGTTATGTCTACGTGATGGTAACAGCACCCTTTTTGGAACTGGAAAATGACCAAGCATTGTTGCAACAATGTTAATAGATGAAAACAAAGACCTAATAACCTAACAGAGACCTGCAACTCTGATGTAAAGAGCAAGTCAAGAAAAGCTCTTGTTTTAAGTTACATATACGATAATGACACCGCAAGATAGCATGAAATGTGTAAAATTGCTCATATCATTTATAAATATACTTAGTTTTCTCTTTACTTTATTGCCGATTTAACCAAAAATGTAAGTCTCTCATTAGATTGCAGGTATCTTTTATGAGTATACTATAAACGGGCAAAGCATTGTCTGTTAAGCGTCTGCAATATCTTGAGCGTCTCTTTGATATCTTGTTCAAATCACATTAACCTGGGTTTTTTTTGTCACAAGAAAAAATGTTATTTCAGACAGTTTCATATGTCTGTTGAATTAGTCCTTGATAAAAAAATATTAGTGACCATATTAGTGGTGGATTTTCAACCTATAAAACACCACCAAGGCAAGTTTCCTGTAAGTACTAGCAATTTCATTTCCAGCAGTTAAATATTTTTCAATAACCAGTGTATTGGTAAATCATTTCATGACATTTAAATATAACACTTAAGTTGAACCTGAGATAGTAGTAGTATTTCTTTCGACCATGTGTTGGGTTTACTGTGCCACTTATATTATTTCAGTCACTTGGAGACTATGTCTACTTGAGGCAGATATAGTGCTGCTACACTGCAGTATCAAACCATAGACACGCATGATACCACACCTAGTCACAGTATCCTGGTACTACCCTTATATGCTGAGTGCCAAGCAAGGGAGCTATACAAGTATAATTTTTTATGACTTTGGTATGTTGCAGTCGGGCATCAGACCCACGCCTTCCACTCCCTAGGCAGACGCCCTAACCGACTGGCCACCAGGGCAATTAGTTCTTAAGTATTTCTGAAGACCTGGGATCAACTCATACAAAGTCCTCTTGCTATACCTATAGGCTTGTAAACACAACTGTACATATAAACAAGAGGGCCATGATGGCCCTGAATCGCTCACCTGAGTACCATTGCTTCAACTGATGTCAAGGTTTTTAAACAGACAAGGATTCTGATATAACTTAATCTAAAACATTTTACCCCTGACAATACTACACACCAAATATCTAAGCAATGGGCCATATGGTTTCAGAGAAGACTTGGGCGCAGGGTCATTTATCACCGTAGGGCCAAGACTTTGAAAATCTTTGTAATGAACCATTAGATGCTACTACATACCAAATATCTAAGCTCTAGGCCTTATGGATTCATAGAAGAAGATTTTTTAAGATTTTCCTATATAAGTCTGTGTAAAACAAGTGACCCCTGGTGCGGGGTCATTTATCACCATTGGGCTATGATTTGTACAATCTTGGTAGTGGCCTATAAGATGATGCTTCATACCAAATATCTAAGCTCTAGGCCTTATGCATTCATGGAAGAAGATTTTTTAAGATTTTCCTATATAACTCTTGTAAAACAGGTGACCCCTGGTGCGGGGTCATTTATCACCATAGGGCTATGATTTGTACAATCTTGGTAGTGGCCCATAAGATGATGCTACATACCAAATATCTAAGCTCTAGGCCTTATGGATTCATAAAAGAAGATTTTTTAAGATTTTCCTATATAACTCTGTGTAAAACAAGTGACCCCTGGTGCGGGGTCATTTATCACCATAGGGCTATGATTTGTACAATCTTGGTAGTGGCCCATAAGATGATGCTTCATACCAAATATCTAAGCTCTAGGCCTTATGATTCATAAGAAGATTTTTTAAGATTTTCCTTTATAACTCTTGTAAAACAAATGACCCCTGGTGCGGGGTCATTTATCACCATAGGGCTATGATTTGTACAATCTTGGTAGTGGCCCATAAGATGATGCTACATACCAAATATCTAAGCTCTAGGCCTTATGGATTCATAGAAGAAGATTTTTTAAGATTTTCCTATATAACTCTGTGTAAAACAAGTGACCCCAGGTGCGGGGTCATTTATCACCATAGGGCTATGATTTGTACAATCTTGGTAGTGGCCCATAAGATGATGCTTCATACCACATATCTAAGCTCTAGGCCTTATGCAATCATTGAAGAAGATTTTTTAAGATTTTCCTATATAACTCAAACAAGTGACCCCTGGTGCGGGGTCATTTATCACCATAGGGCTATGATTTGTACAATCTTGGTAGTGGCCCATAAGATGATGCTACATACCAAATATCTAAGCTCTAGGCCTTATGGATTCATAGAAGAAGATTTTTTAAGATTTTTCTATATAACTCTATGTAAAACAAGTGACCCCTGGTGCGGGGTCATTTATCACCATAGGGCTATGATTTGTACAATCTTGGTAGTGGCCCATAAGATGATGCTACATACCAAAAATCAAAAGGCTAGGCCTTGTGGTTTCGGAGAAGAAGATTTTTTCAAGTTTTTCCTATATTAGCCTATGTTAAATCAAGTGACCCCTGGGGCGGGGCCAATTTTGACCCCAGGGTCATAATTTGTACAATCCTGGTAGAGAGTCATAAGATCATGCTACATACCAAAAATCAAAAGGCTAGGCCTTGTGGTTTCAGAGAAGAAGATTTTTTAAATTTTCATTTTTAAAATCTATTTTTAGCTCCTGTGACCTAATTATGCGATGGACCAGAACCATTTATACAACTTTAGTAGAGCTTCATCCAAGGAACATTCCTGCAAAATATTTTTCAAATTGGCCAAGCCGTTTAGGAGGAGATGTTGTTTGAAGCAATTGTTGACGCGGGACGCACGGACGGACGCACGGACGCACGGACGACGGACGACGGACAAAAGGCGATCAGAAAAGCTCACCTTGAGCACGTTGTGCTCATGTGAGCTAAAAAACAAAGCCTTCTTTGATAACAGTTACGTGCTTCAAGCCCCTGGGTCACTCAGTTCAACATTGAGACCTGCTATGTTATACCTACTTATTATAATAAGTAATTAAGTATCAAGTCAACACTTAGGATAAAACTGCTAAATTCTTATAGGGTTAAATGTTAATCAAGTTAGTACAAATTTTATTATGCTTATATTTGATACTTTATGTAAAAATCAAAATAACCTTTATAATAACCACATGATAATAGTCAAATGATAACAAAAAAAAAACCATTTCATTTTCAAAAGATACAAATATTTATCGAGAAATCCATTAATTTTCTTCCTTTACAATGACCAACACCAGTTTTCATATACTTTTACTGAAAACAAATTCAGACAACCATCTGAGACATACTAATGTTTACTTGTATGTTTTATCTATTTAGTTTACTAGTATTACAATTTATGACCACTGTTCTGAGACACTTTATCTTGCCAACAATACTCTCAGGTTTAATTACACAGCCTATCTCGGATATCTAACAGATTTTGAGACTAATAGCACCTTAACTTCTCCACAATTGCACAGATTAGAAACTGTAAACCCGGAATAAATCTCACCGTTAATTACTTTTAATGGCCAAAAGCCTTTACTTTTATCTCGCTCAAAGAATATGAATGCCTCATTACTGCCCAGTTTGGAACACTAAGTTGTTTATTAAGACAGGTGAATGACCCCATAATGACCTTTGATAAAAATTTCCAAACTTTGACTTGAAAAAGCACAGCAGTGATTATTTTCTGCATCTTGATATTGTGCCTTTCATCTGCCAAAAAAATACAATATCAATAACTGTTTAATGTGTAAAATATTCAATTTGAAGAGAAACAGAACAAGATGAAAAGACAAATAAATTACTGTATTAATATAATTAAATGTACATGTATATGCAAAAGTATAGAAATAATCTGTTTAAAAATTTAAAGTTCACAGTAACCAATGCATTTTAATCAACTTATTTTTAGCATATTAGCATTATCTTCTCTATAATTAAATCACATAATTGTAGAGAAAGAGACCCAAAATTAATACATCCATCCATGGATTTTCACCATATTTAAGTACAAAGCAAAGCCTCCCTTTCCATGCATACAATTATGTCTGTACTGTTATCCTTAAATGATGTCCCTGATGTTACCCTGAATTAATGTCTGTGCTGTTATCCTTAATCAATCTGATTACTCTGGATGACACAGATATCAGGGAAAGGCGGATCTCTGTGTGAATGTTTAATTCATAGTCTGGAACAAAGTGCCCTATTGCAATTGCACATGCAAATCCGGCCATCCCATAAACACACTCATACTTATACCAGTGTACTTGATCAATAATGTTTGAATAGGATTAGATATTACCCCTGGAACTATTTTCAGGAAAAAAACAACGACAGTCACTAGCAACCCAAATTGTGGGCTCCAAACATAGCCAAAATACAGTCCAATTCATGCAAAGCCACATTTTCAAATATCTCCTATTCTATACAGGTATGTGAGAGTAAATTGTTTCTTTAAAAAGAACATCACATTACTATCAAAATGATACTTGTGTATTAAAATTAGGCAATAAATAAAAATGTTTGATGGAACATAGAAAATTACCTGCATGATGATAACAATGATAAAGTGTTGTTTTTCTGCTACACTGGTTGAATTTAAACAATAATATGAAAGAATTTTGACAATAAATCAATCTGATAATAATTCCTTGTAGTAGAGAAATGACAACTTTATAAAATGGTTACATTTTTCATCTATGATTTTTTTTTGTTTTAAATTTACAATATTCAATACTGCTGTGTGACCAAGCAATTTTTTCCACTGGCTGTTACAGGAGTTTCCTGTCCCTGTTTAATATGTTTAATATCACAATGATAAAAATACTTTGAAAAATAATAATATAATAAAAGAACATTTCAGAACATAATCAGCTAAAGATATTTTGCAATGGGAATGAACCTTTTAGATCTTTTACAGATACAGTAGAACTTCGATAAGTCTAAGTTGAAGGGACTGGTCTAAAAAGTTTGAGACATTGGAACTTCAATTTATGTATAGGGCTATATCAACCGTTAAACTGTCTTAAAAGTTTAGATAAGGCTTTGTTGCATTAACTTTCGGTAATTTCGGTAATAAACTTAATTTTATACAAATGTTCATGTATTACTGTATATGAAGCGGATATTCCATTGTTTTTAGGTGTGTTTGATTAAAACAAAACATGAAGATAATTTTCAACGAAAACAAATTTATTCATACGCAAGATACGTAAACAAGACAAAGTGTTGCTGGCGTAATTCAAATATAAAATAGGTATTGAGTACAGAGTTAAAAATTAATCAATGCGTTTGATATCTAGATGCCCAGATTGGGCACCGGATCCTTCGCAAACCAGTGGATGTATCAATGATAGAAACAAATTCTAACAATTTTTCCACTGATACGGCACCTAGTGCAAATACAATTAATGCATTGTTTCACACACAGGCAAAGCCTAAGTAGACTATTAAAAGATACTGATTTCAAGTAATTAGCACTGGTCATACAGGTAAAATCATCATTTCGGTTGCAGTAGAGGCAGCTGTAAAGGTGAGAAAAATATTATCCTGTAGTTGAAGTTATGAAAACAGCCAAACGTCTTCCAACTTATTTATGGTAAAATGTACTTGAATTATCATGTACGGACTGCAGAAGATCTTTGACACATTTAAAAATATGACTCATAAAAGTTAGACTCATGAATGTTTTTTCTTATGAATATATAGGGGAAAATATCAGGACTTTCATTTGACTTCGACAGAGTGAGAAATTCGACTCCTCAAAGTTCAACACACAGAAGATCCACTGTATATTAAAATTATTGGATTAGCTACAACTGGATACCATGTGATCAGTGGTTGACATGTTTTATACAAAAGAACACATGGATTGTTTACAAGCAGTTGACCTAGTCATGAAAATAATCTCTAAACAATTAAGGGCTTTCATTTTGGATGCAAAGACAGCAAAGATCCATTTAAGTCACTGCTTATTTGGGACAAGGGAGATTATGACAAAAATACAATGTATGAAAGTTCAGGTCCATGGGTTATCTCCCCTACTTACCACAGGTATATACAACATTGAGGTATTTGTTAACGCCCTTGGGACATGGATTTCCAAACATGTATTCTTCTGCTTCTATAGTACATCTCTTCCTCCCGTGACATTCTTTGTGAAGCACCTCAACCGTGTCTTTAGCATAACACGCTGAAAAGTGAATATTCTTTTTTAAGCTGTGCAAAATATAAATCTTACAGTTTTAATCAAGGAAGTTAAGAAACGTTTATCTACATTATCTCTTCATAAATATGCTACACAAAATTCTCCATTTTTGCCAAACACTTTTCTCAAACACTTACAAAGCTCTAAGTCTTTCAGATGGGCTGTGTATTAGATTTTTGTCATGCGCATGTAGGAAATATAATCAGTAGATTAAAAAAATATATATTATTCTATGAATTTTAAGAAATGCTTAAAATAGGGGAAATATATAAGGATAAACTTCTTAATTTCTCACTTGATTGTAATGCTGATGTATTGCGTAAAAGTTCTGGACATTTGGAGTCACCAATAGTGGTGCGGCCGAACATCCCCGTTGAGATGGCGATCCTCGTTGACTTACTGCAGCGTAGCTCTAACTGCTCCCCCTCACACACCGTCTCACTTGCGAACTCATCTGGAAAAGCGTGCATTGTGCATGATTTTAAATACAAAGGGATATATTTTTGAGTCATATGAAACTTGTACTGGTGGTACAAATTACGACAGTAAATATATTTTGATGCATCAAACTATATTGTCAACAAGGCAAAATTACTTCAAATTTAGACATATTCAGTTTGGTATTGATAATACTGATACTCCAGTGGAAGTCTAGAATGGCAGTGAATTGTGGATTTAAACCCCGACAGTGGCAAGTTTCATTCATGAATTTCACCAGCGAAAAATACTTTTTCATTGCTGGAAGTGTCAAGAATGACACTTTGAATGAGTAGGATGAACTTGCTTCATTATAAATCCAAAAGAAAAATTTAGTTTAAACATCTTATATACTTTGCACATGATACATAAAGGATGTTGGGTGTCTACTGCTGGATTGCAAGATACAGGATTCAGCAATACCACTGACTGCATAATGTCAGATCTTCGGTGTATATTTATTCATAATACATGTATTCCTTAATGCGAACACTGTAATTTAAAACAAGAGGGCCATGATGGCCCTGGATCGCTCACCTGAGTATACGGTTACCCAAGGAACATCAGTCTGTATTAAAACATTTTGAAATCTGGCCAGTAGTTTTAAAGGAGATGATCCCTGTAAAGTTTTCCCTATATACATAAAAGGCAAATAAGCCCCGCCCCTGGCGGCCATGTTTTTTAATGGATCGGAATAATTTTAGCAACTTTGGTAGAGGTTGACCCAAGGAACATCTGTACCAATTTATTTTAAAATCTGGCCAGTAGTTTTGAAGAAGATGATTTTTAAAGTTTTCATATTTTTTTTCTTTTTGTTGCCATGGCAACCAGAGTTCTACATGGATCAAGTTTATTTTAGCAACTTTTGTGAAGGTTGACCCAAGTATCATCCCTGCCAAGTTTAATCAAATTCTGTCCAGTGGTTTCAGAGGAAATGTTGATTAAAGTTTTCCCTATATACATATAAGGCAAATAAGCCCCGCCCCTGGCGGCCATGTTTTTTACGGATCTGAAATTTTTTTAGCAACTTTGGTAGAGGTTGACCCAAGGAACTTCTGTACCAATTTATTTTAAAATCTGGCCAGTAGTTTTGAAGGAGATGATTTTTAAAGTTTTCAAATTATTTTTCTTTCTGTTGCCATGGCAACCAGAGTTCTACATGGATCAAGTTTATTTTAGCAACTTTTGTGGAGGTTGACCCAAGGAACATTCCTGCCAAGTTTAATCATATTCTGTCCAGCGGTTTCAGAGGAGATGTCGTTTAAAGAAAATTGTTGACGACGCATGACGGACGACGCACGACGACGGACGAAGGGCGATCCTAAGAGCTCACTTGAGCACATAGTGCTCAGGTGAGCTAAAAATATGAAACAAGTGGAGAAAACCATACAAAATCCAAGACCTAGAATCTATTTTAGAATGATGAAATACCACTTTTCATTACCGTTTCCCTATCTTGGTGCTTTCCTTAATATACTGCAAGTAGTAATAATGATGAAAATAACCAAGAAATTTTTACTGAACCTTTTGAAGTCAATGAAAATTTAATAATATTCATGCAGGTACTTGTGGTAGCCTCTGATCTAAACTAGTTTAAAAACTCTGAATTATTTTTTGCGTGATTCCAAAAAGCACAATTTTGAAATAGCGTAAATGGACTCGAGGACTTATTGCAAGATTGTTCAATTTCCTTCTATTTTTAAATGCACAAAGAATAGTTTCGCAGTTAACCCAAGTAACAACAGCTTTTGGAGGTGAGGTCAGCAATGTAAAAGAGTTTCAAAGATTTATTTCCAGTAATACTCTTAAAATATCAAAACAGGTGTTTTATTTACAGACTTTCTATAGCAGCCTCATTAATGCTTTCCATTTCCAGGGATTAAAACATTAGAACCAGACTGTGAATGGTTCTAGATTCTAATCTCAGTGGATATAAATCACATGTAAAAAGTAAGCCCCAGTCTATTTTATTACACTCACCAGAGAGCCAATTAGTAAAATTGTAGTTCATACCAAATAAAAAAGCATGTCACTTCATGGATAAACATTCTGCTTGAAATGCCTTCAGTTGATGACTTTTTAACTAAAAACAACAATTCAAGGCAGACCTTCAGATTGTACGGGCACCTGTACTGACTGACCTTCTGACGGCAGCAGAAATAAACGAGGTCCAGACAGATATATGGGGAAACAGATACATAGATCAACCTTGTGTTAACTTGTATGTCCACTTTTTTTAAGTGGATAAAATTAAACACAGAAAACAACCTTTTATTCACTTTATCTGTTTGTTTGGATTTTCCCTTTATTTTTTTATCCCTTTCCCTCATATATACTCATTTTGACACCCTCAATAGGTATCACATAAAGCCTGATCTGCAGAAAACCACAGTTAAACCTTACCAAATTTAATTACAAAACCCTCATTTCTAGACCACTGAGGAGCAGCGAACAGCATAAAACCTGATCAGCCTGCGAGTTACTCGCAGGCTCATCTGGTTTTATGCTGTTAGCATAGGTCTTTTCATGGTGTCCTCTATGAGGGAAAGGGTTAAATGGGGTCAAGTGACTCTTCATAGGTAAAAGAAACACATTTAGAATTATTTTGTGGTTACAGAGAAGGTCAAAATGGACATATTTGCATATTATGGAAAACCCTGCATGTACATCATCCAAAATTTTGCTTTTTAATGCTAAAATGATTATTTCAAAGGAATTTGAAGAAAAGGTAAAATATCTAAAAAGTGGGAATAAAACCCCAAACAAGGACTTGAAAATGCATTTGCTCACAGCCAATCTAATATGTGTAAACAGCTCTAAAAAATATATATACACACACTTTTAATGGTCTCTCAAGATGTTCACAGGTAATAAAAATAGTCTTTTTTTCAGAGGCCTAGATAAACACAGTCCTAAAACAGCAGCTGCTTGTGGTTTTTACAAA
This sequence comes from Solen grandis, assembly GCA_021229015.1. Classification (NCBI taxonomy): domain Eukaryota; kingdom Metazoa; phylum Mollusca; class Bivalvia; order Adapedonta; family Solenidae; genus Solen; species Solen grandis. The sequence continues at coordinate 35,684,729 of CM037794.1, forward strand.
TAAATTAATGTATTCAAACACTGTTTTTAACACCTATTAAAATAAAATGGGCCAATAGAAAGTGTATAAAGATTTATAACTCTTAAAAAAGGTATGGCTATTTTTTTCATTATGTTAATCCAGCTATTTACTTTATTTATACCAGTGGTTGAAGTATTCTTGAAAATCTACTTGAAGAAGAATTATGAGCAATTGTGGGCAATTTTATCTCTTTAAATATTATTTTTCAGGAATAGCCTAAGCTTTTTTTTAATATAAAATGGTGCATTTACGACCACCACCACCATCATCATCATCATCATCAATTATTAAGAAATAAATGAATAAAAAAATTAAAGACATCTTCATTCTAGATCCCAAACTTTACTGTTATATTTTAGGCTTAAATATAATGTTTAAATTATTTTTGACATCACCATCTGTTCTTGTGAAACTTCATTATTAACAGTGACAGGCAGGTTACACATGAACTGAGCCAAACTCTTACATGTAACATGTCTTGAGACACTTGAATTTTACGAGGTATCAAATGAAAGCCACTTCTGTTTAAATTCTGTGTTTTTAACTTCATCTGGCAGGTGCCATAAGGTCATGGGCAGCAAATCCTGACATACGAAGCAAAACATTCGAGTGTTCTGTTGTCAAGAGGGTATGACAGTTACTGCACTTAAAGATGCAACTTTCACAATAAAATGCAATATTTTTCTATGAAAAGCATGCCATAGGATAAAACAGTACTTAAGGGTAATCCATCCATCATTAAATTGTGATCATGGTCCATCAAATGATTGTGGGAGATTTATAGTAAAGGCATGCCTTTAAAGACCTAGAGCAAAAGAGCCTATAACTCAAATGCAATGGATGCTTACATCCGCACTGAAGTCAAGGACTATGATTAAAAGCAATGATGAACGGATTTCCTAAACCAAACAAAAAACTGATATAATTTGTTATATATTTTAGAACTATCAGGTTTTGTAATTACAAGCATTCTATAATTTCTTCATACACATTTTGCAAAACATTACACCACATGATCATGGGGCTACTGAAAAAAACAACCCAAAACATGCCATAAACAAAAAAATCTGCAGAGTTCTAAGAACATAATACAAAAACAGGAGAGGCTGGAACAGTTTTGTACTCTGCTCTGACCTCAGAATGTCATTCTGAGAATATTTTTTGTTTCAGTGTTATTTCAGAAGATTTTATGTTTAGTGGGAACAATAAGTTTATAGTTTAGCTGCTTAAAATGTCTTTAAACAAATATGTGGCTAGAAGTAAACTTGTGGCTCCTGAGTGACCAATGACTGATTGGACATGGGTATATACCGGTTGATGGATATACACCCTGTCAAATAAATGATGACCAGTAGCCTAGTGGGCACGAAAGCTTTCACAAAACCACAGGAGCTGAGTTCAAAAGAGGCATTTACCAACGCATGTTGACATTGTTTACAAAACAGAGACGTGAGAGGCAGGCATTCATCCGGCTGACAAACATGCACACATTAGTTCCATGTGACCTGCTGAACAGAAAATATTTCATGAAAACGGATGTTTTGACAAATCAACCCTGACATAAAGCATTAACTCATTTGATGTGAACAGTGTAATGTGAACCCCAAGACTTCTGTATCAGATTAACCCCTGACACTATTTTAATTGACCTCCGGCCCTTAGCAGAACACTTACTGCCAGAGGTTGTGCATTGCTACATTTATCTACTTGCACCGTAAAACAGGACATTCTGAAAGCGATAAAAACCACCTCAAATTTCATTCATTCACAAAATCAAACCAGACTCCCCAACCTGGTGTTTGACATGCCTACCTATTTTCATTCACCTTTGACCTTTCTTATCATAATATTTTTCAGGGCTGTTTTTATGACACACAACGGTAGGCTAATTGCCCTTTAATGAGATGAGCCTAAAATTCTCAATAGTGCAAAAAGGTCACATTTAGTCAATAAAGTTAATCAATAATGGGTTCGATGTCATTACATTTTTGGTATGTACAACTTGTTACATCAGGTATAATGGTCCAAACTTCAGTACTTTCTCAACCTTTCACCTACTTTCTCTTCAAACAAATTGTTCTCCTTTCTGTTGGGTTTATGGTTGATTTTCATATCACTAAAGGAGAAATTTTGACATTGCAGAATTCTTAACTGTCTGCATTAAAAGAACTATGCATTATATTGACAGAAATCAACCATTTTTTGACCGGACCACTTTTCTTCTATATTAATTTTAAAAAAAATCATCATTATTTTTTTGCATGGATTCATTTAATATTTCAAAATATCAGTGTTTAAACCGTCTTCTTCATATAGACTCATTTTGATGCAGACAGCTCCTATTGAACTATCTGATCAGGGTCTCCTCTGTGTGCTCATGCAATATTGTAACTCAGTTTCTACACAGTCCATTGTGGCAAAGAAAAATTCATGATTTCATATACAATTTAAAGTTCATTAAAATAATATTCATCAACTTAAAAATTTGCACATGAATATTCATGAGATAGAGCATTAAGTGCATCAGACGAAAATTTAAGGACACAATCTTGTGAAGAATAAAAAAAAAATAGAATCGCTATCGCAATATCATCGGTTTTCGCAAAAGCAATTTACCTCAGTTAACAAGTCGCATGATTCGAAAAAACATTTCTTCGTTCAATGGCTTTTTGAATACTGTTAACAGCGATCTTTCAAACATTTTTGTCGCAATGTTTTAGCAGACTTTTTACCCAAAAGAATATTTTTGAGTTTTACCTGTCTGTTATGTAGTCACAAACTTGAAAACTTTTTTTTAACGACTTCGGGTACCGCAACATTATATGTGTGTGTTGCTTTATGATGGCGACATACAACAATTGTACTTGATAAACAAGAATTGCAAACGACAAACAACAGTTTAAAATAACACACGACAATGTATTATGCCACTCAACACTATTACGAACTAATGTTGCATTGAATTACTATCATTTTCATGAAATATTGCATTAATTTTTTAGTGTTGTTTCAAATTGATGTCACCAAGGAACAGAATGCAAAAAATTGCATAAAATCAGACTTCAATTATTTTAGTTATAAAGAGAGATTTCAAGCCAAGCGCCCCCTAGTGGCAAAACGAGAAACAAAATTGAGTAAATATTTGCTATTAGGTACCTAGCAATGCAGCAAATGGTTCAATCAAGTATACAAGTCACACTAATCAAACATTCTATTCCTTATATATCACAATTTGAAGCGTAAAACCTGATTTACAATTGTTCTAAAGAGGATCAAAACTTGGTCTGCCATAAAATGACGAAATCAAGTCCGATCTTCAAAAATAACATCACTGGAAAGGGCTCTTCAAGAACTAAAACTTTTGTTCATATGTTTAAAAAAAAAAAAATGACCTTGACCTTTGCAATTTCATTTTCACTATTTAATTGTGAGGTCCTTTCAAACATAACAATACATAACTTGTGAAAATATCATGAAGAATGAACTAAAAATAAAGTCAGGAGCGACAAAAAACATGTTTTTGAAATTTTAATTTTTCCTAAATTTTAGTGAAGTTTTACCGTTTATAGAGGACAAACCATGCATTTATTAAATTCGCCACCCCATATATTTTATGCGTATATGTCTTGCAAATCATTTGCAGCAAACAGAATTCTTCTATCTGATGTCTAACAAAAATGAGTACCGTAATCGTTTGAATATTAGCCACAGTTTCATGCTAAATTTCATCAATTTAAACTGTGCATGCGGCTTATATATGGTATTACAACATAGTTTACTTTTTTTCCGAACATAAATCTACCGAGAATCAGTCTTTTACAAGCATCGCCATTTTGTGTACTATTGTGTGCTATTCTGCAGATTCGTATTAATTCAAGGTTATGGTGCATCACGTAAAATAAGGAACAATTTAATGACATATATTACTTTTATAATTAAACGATTTATGTGAAATCATAATAATAAATATTTTTTCGGAAATCGATGCCCTACGACGATTACTCGACAGCGACGACAGTGATGAGGAATTTGATGGATTTGACAAGGAAGATTTACGAATGCAATAGACAGCGACACAAGGCGACATCATTGTAAAATAACTGCCCTTTTCAGGGCAAACACATATTTCCAAAAAAGATATATTTTCAGAATTGTCAAACAAATATTTCCATTAGGATATATTTTTACAATCGGATACGGGTACGGGTTATGACTACTTTAAATTACGCAACGTGTAAAAATTATGGATACCAAAATGGCCGATCCCGACGATTTGTCCGCGGCTTATATACTGTATTAGGCGTTTTTTAACCGATTTGGGGACATTTTTCGGGATGCGGCTTATCCACGAATGCGGCTAATATTCGAACAATGACGGTAGGTTTTTCGTAGACCTACCCTATCTGCACAGTTTTTTGCGAGGTTCGAACTTTCAACCTTCAGTTACTAGCTCAAAAAGTTTCAGCCATTTATACCTAGAAACTATCATTTTTTTATTAGGCTTTCAACAAGGAATATAATGCAACAAACCACATTTGAATCAGACTTCAACTTTTTGAGTTATAAGTAGAATAGTGTTTTCAAGCTAAGCGTCCCCTAGCGGCAGAATTAGGAACAAAATTTACCATTAGTACCTAGCAATGCAGCAAATAGTTTTATCAAGTATACAAGTCACACTAATTGAACATTCTATTTCTTATACTGCCGTAAAATGACCAAATCAAGTCCGGTCTTCAAAAACTTAACATCACTGGAGAGAGCTCTTGAAGAAATAAAACTTTTGTTCATATACTCTCAATGAAATATTTTTAGGTTTGTCTTGCAAATCATTTGCAGCAAACAGAATTCTTCTATCTGATCTCTAACAAAAATGGATAGGTTTTTCGTACACCTACCCTCATTTGCACAGTTTTTTGCAAGGTTCGAACTTTCAACCTTCTGTAGCTCAAATACTTTCAGCAACACGTACCCTCGAAACCTATCATATTTCATTTGGCTATCAACAATGAAAAGAATGCAAAAAATCGCATTTGAATCGGACGTCAAATAACTGAGTTATTAGCCAATTATACATTTCATGCAAAACACCCCCTAGCGGGAAAAGTAAGACATAAATGAAATTTTCTCAACGTTAGGATCATCTTTAAATACGTGGTAATAACTGATTAAAATTTCATACATACTTTTCTGATCATGGAGCTATGCCGTTCACAAAAAAGGGTTAGAAAAATAATAATAAAAAAACAACAAAAAAAAACAGAAGAAGAACAATAGGTTTTCGCACAGAAACAAGACTGGGAAATAAAAAAATTCATTCCAATTTCAAGGTATGTTGTTTATCAAAACTTCTAGACAAAGCTCTTGGCTACATATGTGAGAAGAAACAACGCATCATTAGCAGACAGATAATCTCTACAGACAATTCCGGGATCTAGCCAGGCTGGAAGTCTTCACTCTCAGGGAGAGAGTTTTTCTCCTGCCTGATAAGCCCTGATGGGCTGGGGAGGATGGGCCAATAAACATGTGTCAGAACCATGGATGAGCACCATTTCTCTTCTGTCAGCAGCAACGCTGGGGGATTGAAACTTTCCAAATTACATTCAACAGGATTGTGTTGGTAAAAAAAAACCAACATTTGTTTCTGCTTTGACCCTTTACCACTCCAATTTTCCACCATGTTAAACTTGTTTACTTTGGTTCAACATCTCATCAACAAATGTATTTCATTCATTTGGGGACTTTGTCTACAGGAGACAGATACAGTGTTTCCTTTATACCATATTACACTATAGACAAGTGTCCTGACACCTAACTCAGTCTTACTACCAAAACACTGAGCCTACTATGCTCATAATACTTATGTACTGAACACATACTGAGCTGAACACATGATGCCACTACCAATTTCATGTTGCAGTCAGGGATTCTATCAGGCAAAACCACTGTAACTCCAAATCAGACTGAAAGTAATTCTCCATCTGAACAAGTTTACCTTCTCACCTCTAGATACTAAAGATTAGCAAAAACTCTAAGTCTGCCCAGTGTTCAGTTACTGCTGACACTCACCATCATGAGCTTTTTCACCCCTTTTATAATGCAAGCAGGGAACCAACTTAAAACTGTTAGATAATGTGAGTGACATTAGCTGTTATTATATATGCTGCAAATCTGCTTGCGAGTTACTTTCAGGCTGATCTGGTTTTATTTGTCAAATAAAACAATATTAAGGGTTAGAAGTACGAGTGAAAGGGACTTACTGGGCCTGCACTTGTATGCGACCTCCAGGTACTTCCTGGTGCCAGGACAGGGATCCTGCTGGAATGTTTTTGTGCTGGCCACCAGGTGGCACTTCTGCTTATCTTGGCACTCTTCCAAAATCACCTGAAACAGCAGAAGACAATGACTTTAACTCCTGATTTCCCTCATGTATATGGTTCAACTTGAGAGTACTTGAGAACATATAAAAGACTTTCTTACAAGCAGGTTTTCAGTTTAAACAACAAATGCAAGATCCAGAGCTTTTCTTTAATCAACATTAAATGCTCTTTGATGTTGAAGCACTGCAACACCTGACACATCCACTGAAACCAAGTGTATTCTGTAAATGAAAATATTCTTTTCCCTGTATAGCCATGATGAGCCCATACAATCCAAATGTCATTTATTAGATTTTTTTTGTCAGTACATGGCCAGATAGTCTCTGGTACAGTCCAGACACCTAGATTAAAAGATTAAAGGTGGTCACCGGCAGATGCTCACATCTTGGATGACCTTGAGTTCTTAGTTCTGATCATACAAAACATTGCAGATGATAGATGTGAAAGGTTTCAGCATGATCAATGAGCCAAAACTTGAGATTCTATAAAAAAGAATGAAGCACATTTCAAATAAATTTATATTTGCCCTTCTGAAAATATTTAAATGTCCTGATATAGTTGGCCCAGTGTCAGGATAATGTGACTGGGTGTGGTATCATGCCACATGTCTACGACATGATATGTACTATAGTGCGGCAAAACTATATCTGTATCATTAGAAATAAGAAAACTCTTTTCATTATCTATAACTGCAATGGAAAATGTTTCTATTACTTTAAGTTTTTGCATCCAATTTCTGCATGCAACATTAGTGATGGTAGTAAAACTTTTTCCCATTTCTGAAAAAAATCAAGGCTAAATAAACAAATCATAAACCACTTATCCTGAAATTTCAAAACAAACCTGAGATCTAGAGCAATATGCTGCCATATGTTGCATATACAAACTTTACATTAAAATATTATCATTTCATGTGATATAAATCAAATGTAAATGAATTTCAGCCTTATCTAATATCTCCTAAAGTACAGAAATCTGGGACTTCATTCAAGTTTCCATCAACATCTCCGATAAAAAATTTTCTTTTTTTTACTTTCTGAAAACCAGGCCACTACTGTAAACAACATAGCAGGCCAACAACAATTTAGCTGGGTAATGGGCCAACGTTTAAACTCACATCAACGCAACCCATTTAAAATTTAAAAATCATGAACATAAGATCTTATCTTCATATACTGAAGAGTTGAGGGAAGAATATATTAATGAAGCCGCACTTGTAAATAGGATATCAGCCAATCTAGTACAGGCAATGAAAGAAAACAGAAGAACTCCCAAGGTAACTATCTGACAACCAATACATGTTAACACAGGATCAGATGCAGATCTGAGAGAGATGCACCCTTACCTCGCCACCCAGTTTTTTAACGACAGCTGCGGCTGATGGCTCTCTCTGATACCAGTCTGTGCTCAACACTGTTTTACATCTTTAATGGTAGATATATGGCTGCACTAACACAGAAGTTAAGGCAATTTGATGCAGTTGTTTGATTGTTCTTAAAAGATGGTCTCAGCTGGGCATGTGGTTAGGGGGTTATAGAGGGGAGGGGAGTTGTAGGTTTGATCTCTGGCTGTTGTAAAAACACTAGATCAGTGGTAGCAAAACTGGCTTTCTGATCTGTTCCTTGAATAGGATGTATATATCTTTAATGGTAGAAATATGGCTGCACTAGTGCAGAGGTTATTAAAGGTAACCTGATGCAGTTGTTGTTTAATCTAAAGTCAAAAGTCTGAAGATGGTTACAGGTAGCCATATGGTTACAGGGACACAGTGTGAAGGGGAAATTACAGGTTTGACCCTGATATTGTAAAAAAAATAATGGTATTGATTTGATATCAGCACTTAGGCTGTTGCATTCAGGAATTATACCCAAAACCTTCTGGTAACTGGGTGGATGCTCTTACAAGTAATTGGCCAAATGGACGGCAGTCAATACTTTCAGTAAGAAATAGCTGAACCGAACTATACAAGTCAATTAAGGATATCAAACCACTACTTGACATCATATTTCTTGGCACATAAATATTTATTATCAAATTTATAGCCTCAAATTAAGGTATATGGACTCATCACAATCTAATTTAAATACTGCATCCTAAAACAGTATGTATCTATAAGGGCTTCACATAAATTTGTGATACGTCAAGGTTTGAGTACCTTCAATTATGCAAAAGTTACAACCTGAAAATTTCACCTGAAAGCCTTGTAATAAATTTTGTCATGCATACAAATGCTTGCAGCTCATTTTGAGTTCTCAAGCAAATTTATGGATCATGGAGCAAGAAATATCATAAATTATTGAGACAGGTTGACAGTACTGTTGCAGCAAACAAAAGTATTCTTCCAATAGTTATGATGTTATGCATCAGTGATGCACATTACTTGAACATCTGTGTATATACACAAGATATTTCAAAACATCATTAATATGATATACCGGTACATAACATATTCAAAACATTATTACTATGATGATGCAGAAAGAGTATTCATTTAAGATTTGAATCAAAATTTATTTCCAATTACATGTTTATATATTGAGGGGTGAGAACAAAACTTGGCTAAGTGCATATAAATATATCAGCACTTAGCCTAGTTTTGCTCTCACAGTTTATTATAATTGGAAATTACATGCCCTGATTTTAATCAAATTATAAACCTCTGACAATTTCAGACAAATGGATACTACAAGTTTTTTTTTGTTTTTTTCAGTCATCAGAGTTTTCACTAACATCCCGTACAGATATGAAAAGGTAGTGGCTACCTAGCAGCTAGGTAGCCGCTACCATTTTTGATAGCAAGAACAAGTAGCAGAAAGGTAGCAGATGGTAGTGAATACCTGCTACTTAGCTGCAAGGTAGCTATTAGTCCATATGAGAAATTCAGAAGGTTAAGGGTTAAATTAAGGCCCAGATAACCATGTGTTGATCTCAGAGTTACCATTGGACAAAATCCAGAGAAACATTGCCTAACAGTTTTCGTGGGGATTGATAATTGTGGAAAAAAAAAACAAAAAAAACATCAATGAAATCTATGAAAATCTGTCCCCCATGAAAATTAATGATTCTACAGTATACCCTTTTTGTCAAAAGCATAATCCTCAGTCTTTGGTTCTTCACATGCAAAATATTGTAGAAATTAACCCTTTCGCATTATAAAGGTACGGATGTGGATCTTTTTCATACAAAATTTAATTTAAGTCCACACCTGGAAGAATTGGTAGCTGTTGCCTTAACAAAGTAACCTTGCATTTCAGCGATTCCATTTTAAGAAACAATTATTGAAAGATAAACAAATCCAAAAATATCTCTCTACACTTTCTTAGGATTTTTTGCAGACGAATCTAATTCATCACCGTAATAAATATGAATGTATGTGTGTACTCCTAGATCAGCATTATCAAGTGTAAATGGGTGGGGTGGCGTTTTGTAATAAATTAAGTCCCATTTTTTACCCTAGTAAAAAATTGTGAATGATGCAATAACAGAAAGCCTAACTGTGTATCATAAGAATAAAAACATTTCATGATAACACCATCTCAACACATCTACTGTCAGAAAACTTGCTACAGGGCTAATAATATAACTTCCTCCATATTATAATATAATCATGTGACATTTTAATGGTCTGTGAAATGAGGGATGACCACAGATGCTGCAGCCATTAAAACACTGGCCAGACGAGATGTCTGGATGGATTGGGAGACAAAAACAACATAAAATGCACAAGCTCTTCAGTGTGAAGACATAAAATTGCACACACTCTTCAATGTGGAGACATAAAAATGACCAGCCACATTTATTACAAATGATGCTGATAGAATGTGTGTATAAAAGTCCTTATCCAAACTGCACGAATCTATGAATCTTCTTTGTTTACGTAAAAAACTTGTTCCCTTATTTAAATGTATTAATTTAAAAAACTCATATTATACTTTAATGTCATTAAATGAGATAAAAATATAAAAGACCCAAAATTTGGCACCTACATACATTGCAAGTTTAATTAATCTTCTATGGTGTGCATGGATGGCATTTTGATCTGACAACAAAATTGTTGTAAGTGAATATATGAAACAGTTTACTCAAATGACCAGCTGTAAGTAAGCAAATTTGATGCTGTTGAGGCTTATAAGCTTGTTTCAGGCTGACTGGGGTCTGAATTGGTATGGCAAGTGTTGCAAGATGTCACAGAATGTATTGGTGCATGACTGTAACAGTATTTAAAGAAACTCTGAGCAATTAATATTTAGAAGAATTTCTCAATTTGAGATTAACCTTAACACTGAATTTTGACGACAAAAATCCCTGTTTCATAAAAGCCACGGCTAGATGTTTGTACAGATATCATATTCTATATCTTGTCAAAAATATGACTTTATATAAATCATAAATTGCAAAACTATAGAGGTACAGAATATTACAGAAACACAGACTATTACAGATACAAACTTTTGAGAAATTTCTAAAAGAAAATGAAATGCATTAGCCCCAGTGCAGCCTCTCTTTCAAGAAGCTTCTCAACTTGTGTGTTTTCATAAACTCAGAATTTTGAAGTGACATGAACTTATGCATCTACTCTCATTATCAGCACATTCTTAAATACAAGTACTGTAAATTTTAATTTCTTTTAAATTTCAAATGAAATTTTTTTGCTTTTAGGCAAATCACAATGTGAAATTTCTTGGTTAGACAAAGGCTTGGCCCTAAGGTCTCAGACATCCTGTTACAAGGGATAGGTGATGGTAAGTCAGATTACACTGACCACTCCACTACAGCCCCTGTCCCCTGGGGACATTGTATACAAACATTGTCAAGTATAGCAAAAACACCTTTAAATAGCCTGATATACCTTTCTTTTTATTACATATTTAGAGAACAGACTGTCAATGAACAAACGCCTC
>CM037794.1:35696127-35746127 GCA_021229015.1 Solen grandis
GCAAAACAGTTGTTTACTTTAAGTTCATAATCAACATTGCGTAAGTCTTTGATCTAGACATTGTATGACTCCTTTTCATATTGAAACATACCCAGGTAAGAATACAGTACGATGTTGTTTGGCCATGTTGTTTGTATACCTGAAGTGAGATGTGTGCCATGTCTTCAATCTTGTCGTGTATACTTGTTGAACCATTGGTTGGCCGAGATGTACCCCTTAGTAGCACATAAATTGAACACATGCACTACAGAAGTATGTGTACTTTTTGTCAACACACAAGGATGAAATACGATTAAAATCAGACATTTTAGCACCTTGCATAAAGGTGTTAATGAAATGGTGATGATCTCTTACTTTGATCTGAAAATTTATTGAATAGAAATTCACACTTACCTTGTAAGCTACCTTTTATCTGTTACTGATACTTCAGTTCATCATAAATTTTCCTACTTGAAATGTCATTGGTATGAATCTCTCCTTGTCTGTGTTTTCATAATGTTATCAATTTATATAATTTACTTTTTATTGCTCTTGGCTCATTAATGGCATATAAATCATAGCCAAATTGACAAAATATGTTTTAAAGTTTCATGCCAAACAAAGTAAGTATGTATAAAAAAAAACTATCAGAAATCAGAAGTCCTCACTGCTTTGTTACAATATCATTCTCTCTCTGCTGAAAACTTGAGATTATAATATGTTCATTTCAAATCCTCCAAAATGGAGAGCTAAACAAATAAAAGACTTGACAGATTTAAAAGGCACTGTGACCTAGCTAGGATTGTTTTGCATTTTGACACTTCCTGTTGGCATTAGGCAGTTTGGTGTTGCTAGCAATGCTGTGGACACTTGTGACTGCCTTTGCAACCTATGCCAACCAAGATCAGCTTGCACATAATTATGTGCAGTGTGATCATGGTCTGCACAGTTCGCTATTCAGTTCATAAATTTTCAGAAAGCAGCGGCTGGTACAGTCAAAATGAAATAAAGACAAGTCCAGTTAAGGATTTAAGCATAGAAAGGGTTAATTTTGTGTCTCATTAGGGAAGTCTTTGGCTTTAGAAACCCAGTGATTCAGATAATTTTGAGGTTCGATCCCTTAGGTGTCTTACTAGACCAAAGAAATACTTGACCCAAGTTCTCTTAAATACTTAAGTATAATCTCAGGCTCAGATCTCTGTAGAATCTAATGGCCATATTATGAGTTTAAAGCTTAAGTCATATTTATTAGAAGACTTGGCAAAATTTAGTTCTGGTTGAATTTTGGCTGAGTGCTCAGATTTTAGGGCAGTACCAGCCCTGCCTTCATTTAGGTTTGTTGCTCACAGCTGTTAGGGAGTCGGTTTCCTGCTTTCATTCTACATACTATGATGCAGCAGGGGTGCAGGCACTACTGTTAATGACTGTAAATACCATTCACTGAACGCAGGGCTAAACTGGTGTGCATTCAGTGTGCCAAACCGTATGCAATCGGTAGCTTACAGTCAGCTATTGAGTTGTCTTAGGACCTTAAACCATGCTATTCACGTGAAACTTATGCTGTACATAGGTATACGTGAATATCATGGATTAAGACACTGAGACAGTTTCATAGCTGACTGTAAGCATACGCTTGCATAAGGTTTGGCATACTGAACGTGCGCCTGGTCAGCTAGACTGACTTACTAATTAAAAAATAGAAATGTTCTGCATTATAAATTAAATGTTTCAGATCTGTTGTACAATTACACAAAGAAAATCATAATGGAGCAACATACAACAGAAGAAAGAAAGAAGGAAAAATTAATGAATGTGTTCATTATTTTTATTGCTGCATAAATATGTTGCTCTCTTTTTTTTCCCCCTATATTCAGTAAAACAATAAATTTATGTTTTGTATAAGTAGCACTATAACTTTTCCCCTAACATTTTTTAGGAGCTATTTATTTTGAAATTTTACTTTTTGTATACTGGTTTCCAAATAAGGAATTTGTTTTTTACCGAAATTGTTATCAGAGTATGCCCTTACATATTGTCACCAGTCAGCCTCAGAGTAATCACAAAACGGTTATTTTGCTTATCTGATAAATCATAATTTTTCATGAAATTCATAAAAATGGTGGTCTTCAAGGAAATATGGGGCAGTATTAAAAGCCACTTGACAATATGGCCACCATTTCTGTCACTGATAAACAAATGGTGGCATGACCCTTTAAAAAAAAATTAGACAGAAACTTTTATAACTTTTATGGTTATTGCATGAAATTATCATGACACTTTCTGGTTATTTGTAATAGAGAGCACTATAACAACAATATGCTGTCTCCAGCAGACTGTGATGCAAACTTTTTTGGGGACATATAACCATCAGTTACACTTACTGAGACCCATTCAGCAGACTGTGACACAAGCAATTTTGGGGACATGAAAATAATGTGACACATTCTGATGCTATATAATTGAGAACCCTTCTGTCTGTAAAACCATTTAGAGGGCTCAGTCTCTAGACTCCCTTGTGACTCTCTCCTGTAATCCATTGCAAAATGTCTGAGCTGTGTGAATAATGGCTGTTTCTCTTGCTGACCACTTGACCCAGTGTGGACATATTTGCGGCCTGGAATGTATCTATCGCAATGTGGAGTGGTTCTATCGGGTTTTACCTATTCAGTATTGTCCTTGTAGTGTTGAGGATTAATTGATTCTGTATTGACAGACTGAGATATAACTTCAGGCTGTTTTAGCAGTATGGATAGATTCAACTGTTATTTTGTAGACCACATAAACATGTTTTGCCATCATATTAAATCACATAGTATGGTAAACTTCAACTGTTATTTTGTACACTAAGTATACATGGTTCATTTTTGTGTCACCTGCTGTAAGCAGAGGTGACACATAATGCAGACCTGTGAACTCTCCCGATTTTGAGCGGGAGCTACCGATAATTGCTTGCATCTCCCGACCAACACCAGAAATCTACCGCCTTTGATCTCAAGGCCCCCAATATACCGCTTATCAACTTTGTTTGGCGCATACGAAGAAGAAATCAGTAAATTAGTACCGCGGTTGTTTAAGTTCCGTAATGCACAAAAATACAGGTCGCTCTACACTGTATACTACTTAAAGTAACCAGCACCTGCTGTGGGATTATCCAATCAACACGCATTTTAAGGCTTCCTAATTATGCAAAGATGTGGAATACTCGGATAGTATTAGCAGCTTATAACTTGTTTACATTTGTCACACCCTCTACTGACTTTTGTTTTTTACCTGCATTTGGAACTGTTATGAAATTGCGCAATCATCACAATGGCGGCCATTTGCGAAAAACATCAGCAATGTTTACTACCGTTTCTTTTAAAACATTTAAATTGATTAATTGGTTAACCTAGCTAGATTCCAACTGGTAAATAGCATAGATGTACCGATGTATATAAATGACTCGATGCTAATCGCTAATGGAGCGAGTCAAAACGTATCCAAACCAAAACGTACCCAATATTTAACGTACCCAAGTATCTTTTTTTTTTTTTTTTTTTTTCACTTGATATTTTCATATAATTAACATTTAGAATTATATGACAGTTTTTGTAATGTTTTTATTTCAACATATTTTTAAATTTTAAAATTTTTATTTTAAATATGTCTTTGACAGTCCAAGTATAACAAATGCATATATCATACCAGAATATAAAGACAATAAAGTATTCTGAAAACATATTGGAGCCACTTGCTTTAAATTTGGCTCCAACTTCTTAAATTTGGCTCTAATTTTTCTCATTTGGCGAATGTGTTGGCGCAAACATTTTTACATGTTGTAAGTAATTAGTTAATAAGTAATAAAAAATGAAATAAAAGTAAATGAATAATAAAAAAAAATGTGTTTTGTTATTACTGTAGTGCAAAAGAAACGCGCTGCGAAAAATCTCCCTCTCACACAACCCAATCTCCCACTTTGGGAGCACAGATCTCCCACTTTCAGACCGAATAAAGTTCACAGGTCTGCACATAGGGATCACTTTTCCATCATTTGTCTGTCTGTCTGTCCGTCACACATTTTCCGTCACGCTTCAGCAGGTGACACATGTGTTCCAAAGAACACTCATGTATTATATGTAAAATCTTAAATTGTTTTAAATGAAAATGAAATTTAACAGCCACGATGGTTGGAATTTGTGCTATCCTTGCTATTTCACATTTGGCATGCTTTGACCTGTGAGACCTGGATCTGTGTCCAGGCAAAATGAAAGAATTGAAACCATGTGATGTGATATATTAGTGGTCAGGCTGGTTGATGTCTGATCCTGGAGGAATGTTGTGTGTCAACAGCAGGTATCAGTTGTGGAATGTTTAGAGTAGATATACTGGATCCAAATACTTATTGGGAAATGAACTGGTCTTTGTTTTAACCCTTTGGCACATGAGAGTTATGTTTGTTGGGTTTTTAATGTCCTACTGACAGTATTTCAGTCATTTGTAGACTACGTCTACTTAAGACAGATATAATGCTGCCTTAAATTACCGCAGTATCACACTGTAGACATACTGGCATGATACCACACCCAACACCTGAGGCAAACCAGTCATGGAAGTACCCTGATATGCTGAACACCAGGTATGGAGCTACCAGTACCATTTTTAGTGACTTTAGCATATCTCAGTTGCGGATTGAACCCAGACCTCCTGCTCTCAAGCTCTAACCACTTACCCATCGGGGGCGGGGAGAGTTATGTGTTCAGAAAATGATCTACCTCGATAGAAGAAATCACTATTTTACAATAAGAAATTTAATTTTTTGATATGTTGTTAAAATTTTGTTTTACAGTATTTGTTAATTTAAAGAAAAAATCAGTTAAGGTAAAACTCTCTATCACAGAGTAATCAATAAATACTAAAACTTTCAAAACAGCACAGCATGAATGGTAACAAAATTGTTCTGGTGAAAAAAATGTTGTTTCAGCATGTCTGTCTAGCGCCAATATTTAACTAATTAACCCTGTAATGCTTATAGATGGACAGTAATTGTTCTGGATTAATTACGTCAATATTTAATCATCTTGATTAGAAAAATAAGAGGAAAAGGTCACTACCCTTCTAAGTTGAAGGTTGTTTGTATAATTTACTTAGCCAAAATTTTGTTATGCAATATTTTATATGTTGTCCATTCTTAGAGTTTTCAATTGCTTGAAGATGGTTTGATTTGTGTACTGGAAAAAAAAAACACTTAGAGTTGGAGTAATGTTATTCTTCTGTCTTTGACAACCAAAATTGTTGAGTGACCTTTAAATTGTAACAAATTTTTAAATTTCTTGATTTATTGCTTGGTTCTCAAGACACAATTTTTAAGATTAGACGTGGCTGATAACACACTGTTCATTATATATATGCTGTGAGATTTTCCAAAAATTTTAAGAGTCAGAGTGTCCCATATGAACCCCGATCCATTGCATTGGGGGTGGGTGGGGAGGGAATTTATTTGTACAGGAAATGCAGGTGTGTAAGGACTTTTCAAGGACCCTAATTATTATGAAGAATAGTAATTATCTCATTTCAAGTTTTAAGATAAATCACATAGTAGAAGAAAAGAGATGAGAGAAAGAGAAGAGCAAGGATTATACCTTGTCAGTACATAGGGCAGTCATTCTTCTCTCACTGTTAAAGAGCTTCACAATACCTTGACCTTGAGGTCAGGAAAGGGTCAAGTTAAGATATGTAGCTGCTCAAGCATTTATAGTGTGAAGAAATTATCTTTTATTTTTGTCTTTGTTTAAGTAAAGTGATCTGTTAACCAGTTACTATTGACTTCAGCTGGCAGCATGTTTTTCGAATTTAAACAAAAGTTAAGTCTTCCAACAACTGATTCAGATGTGACACAGTGAGATAGAATATCCAAATGCATTATGGGATGTTTCAGATTTCCTGTCCTCTCATTATGTGCTCTCAAAAGACTGTCATAGGTGATACGCATCTGAAAATCTCTGCAGCAATTAAAAATCCCCTTAGGAAAACAACATCAAAAGAACTACCAAATCAACCTGCACAAATCATGCTTTAATTGCTGTATCGAATGTCTCGTAATTCAGATTAGTTTAAAGTTACTGTATCGGAGGAAAAAATATTGAAGAAAAACAAATTAAAAAAATAGTTTGAAGGCATGCTATTATGTTGAATACAACTATTGTTATACCACTCCCAGTGTTCTGGGTGGACCAGAAGTGCTTTGAGGAGAAAAACCTTGAAGATATCATCAGGATGTATAAATGTACGGGTCACTGGGTTCATTCAGATTTTTTTCATATTTCTGTTTTATTACTATTTTTATGGACTTTTTAACAATAGAATATATTTAGACTACTTGAGGACTGCTCAAAAAAGAGTCTATGAATAGGTATTTCTGTATGATAAAATTTGATATTGACTCGGGGCTTAGTGGAGGAAAAAAATGTATAATAATAATAAAAAAAAAACTTGATTTATTCAATATCATAAAAAAATCTGATCTTACTGCCGCTGTGGGCTATATACTCTTAAGATGAGTTATTTCTAAAGGACTCGACATAACTCAGTATTTCCCTTCTTCAAATATTCGTAAATTGTACACTTCAGATAAAAACTGGATGAGATGAACGATTTATGGTGAAATGAAAATATATTATCAAAGTTTATGAATGTATGATGTGGAAAAACGCTTTTAAGTGATCCTTGTATGAAATTATTTTATTTTTTTTATGGAGATCGTTATGTGTGTTAAAGCATGGACATCACAATTTCATGAATATTTAAGTCTAATCTTTCTATGATTTTCATTGGTATATTCAATCTGTGTGGATGAGATTGAGGATTCATAACTTTCAAAGAGAGTTATATATAGATGATTGCTTTGTATGATGATTTTTCATAGATATGAGAAAAGGTGAGGCGACACATTAGTGGTTATATACACAAATGAAGTACTTGTAAGGTGAGATTGAATTTGAATGATGGCAATTTGAAGTGCACATTGGCTCTTCTGATATCAATATCTGTCATACTTGATTGAAGTCTTAAGTACTTATAATATTATGTTTAAACCCTTTATTTTATATAGACACACTTTGGCACATCAGCAGACATGGTAGATTTGTATATTAGACAACTCCTGGATGGTCTCCACTGTTGCTCATACAATATTGTAGCTCAGATGCTACAGTATGAATGGCAAAGAAAAATATATCATTTTAAGTTCAGTTAATGAATATTCATCAAGTCATGAATATTTATATGAATATATGTAAAGTAAAGGGTTAAATACATATATAATAGTTTGATTATATTTTTTGTCCTTAAATATTAACTCTTGAATATTAACTCTTGAATTCATATTATTATCCCAAATGCTTGTATCATGTGTCAAAATTTAAAAGTGTTATACTGAATTATATGCGGGATTTATGTCTTAAATTTTCAAGAATTAAAGCCCTTTTTCTCAGGATCTGAATTTTCATGTACAAATTATAGAAATTTAGCTACAATATTTTATGAGCAAACAGGAGATCCTGATCAGACAGCTTAAGAGCTGGGTCTCCTTTGTTCGTCAAGGTGTCAAAATGTATCTATTTGAAATGCATTAAGGGTTAACATTTGACTTTAAGTATTCAAGATGATAAATCTAAATTGGATTAAATTCAAACCTCTTTTATCTTCACTGGGAAAGCAGTCTGATTCCTATGTTTACATAATTATATTTTCACAAAATTTATCATTACTGAAATCTATTTTGCGAAAGTTATTCAATTTTATGCTCCAGCTGATCAAAGTTGAAGAAAAGGTAACGCTTAATAGCTGTAGATAATTACAGATATTTAGCCACAAGTAATGTATACTTGTTAATTGAAAAAATATGTCATGTTAAAGATAAAATATTTACGTCTTTGAGAGGTAAACATCTGAATATGACCCAATCTCTTTCATATTTGACAAGAATGATTCAGAATAGGTTAGTGGTATGATTGTTGATGATAGCTTTTTCTGAATGGAGAGGTCGGAATGGCCGTTAGCTCGAGCGGGCAATATTGATACGAGCATGTGATATTTCTGCATTTGTGACCATATTCAAAAGCTCTGACTGTACAGAGTTAATGTGGCAATTGGGATATCGTTCTGTTACGAGTTTCTTGTTTACGTTATAAGGAACTGGAAACAAAGACAATTGGGTATTATTTCATGGTATTGTAATTAGATAGGACCCGGGTTTCTGGGTAGCTGATTAGGTTAATGAAATTAAAAACGTATATATAACAAGGCAGTTACTGGCAGGGGAAGGTGTTTGTGACATTTTTTTGTGAAATACTGTAATTTATTGTTTAATCGAGAGGAAATTATTACTATTCTTCAGGCTCTGTAATAAACATGATTGACCAAGCATGTTAATGAAATTCCTGTTGTATCTAATTGTGACTTCCGGTACTTTTTTGTGTCACCTGCTGTAAGTAGAGGTGACACATAGGGATCACTTTTCTATCATCCGTCCATCCGTCTGTCTGTCATGCTTGAACAGCAGGTGACACACATGTTCTAGAGAACAATTTATTGCCTTATATACATTCACTCTGTTCCTCCCTAGAAAAAATAAATTAAAGGATTAAAAGCTAAAACCTTGTCATTTTCCTCTCTTTGATTTCCCCTTTGTTATAATGAGTACCTTTATAACTAATAAGAATCAAAGCGCTGATGGCACTGAAGTTGTTTTTGTCATAAGTGAAAGAGGATTTGATGAGCTGAAGATCTGCTGTGTAACTATATTTATGCCAGATACCGAACTTAAATAATATAAATAATAAGAGATTATTGTTTTAGATGTGCTTCCTTTTGAATTAGATATGCATATTGAAATAAATCTTATAAACTGTAGGCAAGAGAAATAGGGGGAGCAAGAGTGGCAAAGTGCTATATGTGAGCAGTCCATTGAAACAAATGGTGTGTTCATCTTTTATTGTAATGACCTTGTTACAAGCAAGGCTAAAGCGGGTTTTTATAATTAGGTTAATTGGCATTGCTTGAAAATTTGATCCCTGTTTATTAAATTAACTTTGATAAACAAAAAGAAATGCAACTGATGGATTGCAGTAATAAGAATTATGCAAAATTCAGTGGCACGTTAGTAATTTCGGATAGTAGATGTATAGGCTTCGGTCATTTTAAAGTGTAAACAAATAACCACTGGAGGTATTTAAAGTCGTTATATAACGGGCGTAGGTAGGCCAAAACTGAGTGTACGCACAAACACACAAGAGGTCTTGCATGACTAGGGCCTCTGTCCTATTGGGGTTCCAATGGGCGATGCCCTCGGAATCTCTATGGATTTTCTAATTTAGGGATGGTTGAATAAGGCAGTCTCAATTCAGTACAAAGTCACAATAATGTTTTAGTCACTAAGTATCATTAAAAAATATATCTCCCGGAACAATTTGTAGGCACATGCGTATTTGGCGTATAGGCAGCTACACCACTGTATAGGTTTGTGACAGATTTGTATCTGATTTCAAGCTTTCTACATAGGTTATTGTATCACTATAAAATTACCAAAACCTCCATATTTACTTTCCAAAGTTATTTAAAATTAAGCCACCTTTGCATCAAAACAAACTATGTTCCTCTGCATGGTAAAGTGATTGTTACACAACATCATAGGAAAAGTTCTTTTGTACTTTTATGCCACAGACAATTATTGTGTCCTATAAATATTTTTTTTTTGACACAAAATTGATTTTTCAATCTTTTTGCTCAATCTCAGCATACCTGTGTTGTAGAGTTATGTTTAATATCATTCAATCAGTTTTACATTAAACTAAGAGGTTCTTTGGTTTTCGAAGTAGAGAATTAATGCTCAGAAAGTAGGTACTGTAGTTGTTAGTGACTATGTCACACACAACTGAAAACCAGACTATCCTGTGTATAATTCTGAACAGAAACAGGTTAACCCTTTCCCTCATATAGACTCATTTTGACTCACTCAATAGGTACCACATAAAGCCTGATCTGCAGAAAACCACAGTTAAACCTTACCAAATTTAATTATGAAATCCTCATTTCCAGACCACTGAGGAGCAGCGAACAACATAAAACCTGGTTTTATGTTGTTCGCATAGGTCTTTTTATGGTTTCCTCTATGAGGGAAAGGGTTAACTCTTCAATTTTTTTTTTTTATATTGGCAATACACATGTATTGATTGGAACCCATCATTTTAAAACATGATCAGGCTGTGAATTGTTTGCAGACTGATCAGGTTTTACACCTGTAGCTTTGTCAATTACCTGAGAATTTAAGAATTATTCACCAAAATGTAATATATTATTGCCAGTTACTGTCAATCATATCATTGGGACACCATTAAGTGCAAAAAGGTGAAATGCTTAAAATACAAGCCTGCTTATTAATTTTGTCATTTTCATTAAATTGCTCAATATAATATAATGTTATATTTAAAATAAGAATATTCAAATATTCATATAATTTTATCAAAATATTTAGGTATATGTGTACAAAAATTGTCTTGCCATCCTCGAACATCAATAATCTTTCTCCAAAACCTATTATCAGAATGAAAGGAAAAATTCATATTTTTTGCATATTTTACTATTAAAATGGAATATATATACGGCTTTTCATAGTAAAATACATTTTTTGAATGCGCCTAGGGGTGATGGGAAAAACCCTGATCATGTATATTTCACCACAGTCATCTCACCAGGTTGTCTTTATGTCTGCACGGCCCACAAACTCTCTCCTAACATCCTCGGCTGATTGAAAGCTCAGGTCTCAAGGACTCCTAACAAACCGCAGAATAAGAAACAATTTACATGAATAAAACATCAATTGGATTCAGTCCTCTTATTGAATCTTATTTGCATGTTTAGTGAGAAAGGTTATGTGAATTTAACCCTAAAGCATGGTTAGAATGATGGCAAGCAAGTCGTAACTTTTACGGTTTGGAATGATTTGTGTGAAATCTTCATGCTTGAATATTTCATTACAAATTACAATTACATTAATGTTTGTGCGTTGTAAATTGTGTTTTACAGTTAACTGTTGCCAAAGAAAGAGCAGTAATAGCTAAGAGGTATCAAAAAGGACAAAATCATTACTCATGTGTTGGCAATTTTGAGTCACCATACTTTGGTGTCTCTTTTTATTTGTTGTACATCTTTGACCTTGGTTCTGATTTTCGAAGTTAAATCTAAAATTGAAAAATGATCTTTAAATGGATGTTTGGGAAGAGATGTTTTTTGAATTCATGAATAGAGGGGGTCTTGAGAGAGAGAGAGAGAGAGTAAGAGATAATTAGATCTATAGAGAGATCTGGAGAGAGAGAGATAGTCAGAAAGAGAAAGGGGGTGGATCTAAATTAATGAAGAGAGATTGAGAAGGGGGAGGGGGGCTTGAGAGAGAGAGAGAAACAGAGATAATGAGAAAGACCTTTAAAGAGATCTGGAGAGAGAAAGAGAAAAAGTGAGAAAGAGAGAGACAAAGGGATGTCTTTGAATTCATTAAGAGACACAGAGATATTAAGGTCTGGAGAGAGAGAGATCCGAAAAGCTGTTGATACTGTAGACCCTGTTTGGGTATCCACTCTTAATTGGAAATATCAATAGCATTAAGTGGGAAATGATAATGATATCCACATTTATATTGACATTATGTAGTCAGACATTCTACGATGATGTTATACAGGGGGCTAAACGTAAGCCCAAGAGTCAATATTTGAGCATACCATAAGTATTATGGTAACCTATTGTAGATAATCTGCAACACCTAAACTCTCGATTACATTAATATAACTGGACTTTTTGAATTGCCAGTGTACTGTCTGTAAAGCTCAATTTGTTCATTTTATCTTGTATTATATGCTATGATACCATAGAGAGCTAGGTATTCATGATTCTGTAAGCTTGCTTCTTAGATATTTTGCTATTATAATATGTTGAAGCCCAGGCCCCATGTTCTCGAAAATAAAATTGGCACTTAAGTATGATTTTCATACTTATACTCAAACTATGCTAATTAGTTTCAATAGGGATTTACATATGTTACTCAAATTTGAGTCTGAGATCAAACTTAAGTATTTTTGAGAACACAGTGTCTGCACAGGCTGTGGCTCATATTAAAAAAAAACTGAAAAGATTGGTGACAATTTTGTTAGGTGGGTGTACCGCTTGTACCATGGTCTTGTATTACAGTGGATTTTTATTTTAAATAGAGACAAACCTAGGCCTTTACTTTTTGTTACAAAGAGTATTTTCACATTATGGCTATTGCATATTTATCCCTCTCTTAATTCAGATTGCTTAGGGTCATGAAATGTTTTTTGTAATGCCATTGACAGTAAGGAGAGGTAGAGTGTTAACACTCCTGCCTCGGACTTAACAGGTGAGTGCTTATACGGCCTCTATGTCATTATAAAAGTAAGAGGTTATTGTATGTCTGATGGTATTTTATATTTAAGGTAGTCCATCCATCATTAAATTATAATCATGATCCTGATGCAAACATTCACTGACTTGCAATTATAGGCTGTTTTGCTCTAAGTCTATAAAGGTTATAAAGGCTTGAATCTACTATAAAGTCCCATAATCTCTTCATGGACTATGATCACAATTTAAAAAAAAATATCTGAAATATCTAAAAAAAATAAGTTGCATCTATATTGTACAAAAGTAGATCCTTTATTATATTTATATATTTCAAAATATTATCAATATATTCTATAATATACATATATACAACACAGGAGCCTTGTTATTCTTAGATCAGAGTGTACCAAATTAAAACAAATGTGAAAATAAGTCATATACCTGGTATAAATTATGAAACCTATATTTATCACCCTTTTAGAGTAATTAAAAAGCTGATTAGGTTTTAGTTCTGTATATATAATAATGCTTTTCATTGAAGAAAGTGGGACTATTAAACCTGAGCAATTGAGGTATACTGGCTGTACTTAAGAATTGCTGGTTGGTCTTTTAATAACCTTTTATTTCATATAGACTCATTTTGACACAATTTAGCGATCAGAGGAGATCTAAATCAAATGCAGTCCTCCTGAAAGGAACTTTCTGATCAGGGTCTTCTCTTTTTGTTCATACACAGTTTTAGCTCAGATTCTACAGTTTGCATGGCAAAGAAAAATCCATTATATCAAAGATGATTATGTACATGAATATTCATGAGGTAAAAGGTTAAGGTCCTTGGGATCCAACTTTTTAATCTTCATTAGTTTTCCTCTCAACAACAAGAAAGTGAAGTATTTGCTTTAGAAAGTTATTATCAATTTATTCTAGCTGTGACCTTGCCATTCAAGGTTATTTCATCTCACACTGAAGAGTTTCAATGATAAAGAATGCCATTGACCTTCCTAAACTTTCAACTATAAATGGCATTTAAATGTCCACTAGATTCTTTATTAGTGGGGACTCTTTGATGGCCATTTACTCCTCATTATGACTCCTGTCAATTTAAAATGACCAATTGTTATCCCATCTGAGCCCTCTTTTTGTCTATCATTTCTATACATCTTAAGAATTTTCCTTCTCTTCACTTAAGCAATGGTATGACATAGTTAAACTAAAATACCATTTTTTCTTTTTCAAGCATGTTAAATGATTTCATAAGGTGAACCTCCAATAAATTTCACTTGTCAATCTTTGTCTGTCGTACAAAAGCTTGCGATTGACACTTTCAGGGGTATCATATGATAACTGTCTCCTGTGTAATGAAGAGAAGGCTTCCGTTTTGACAAGCAAGTGACAATTGAATGACCCGCTCTGTGACCCGAAGAATGCATTATTGGGGTAGCGTTCGAAACCACTGTACTTGAGCGCGGAATTCCTATATCGGTTAGGGGGTCCACAAATAAACAGGGGTGTAAGACGATTTTGATGAATTCACATTTAAGACGGTGATGAAATTATTACAGTGAAGAGAAAAATTGAAACGCCGAGAGATTTTAGTGGATGTATTGTCACTTTGAACAGGGAAAAAAAAAAAAACAGCCAGAAGTTAAGGTGCATGTAGATCCTATTTTATCATTTATCCTGGGGATTACTGTCAATTATTTTGGCTATTCAAAATTTGCTAAGCTATTTTGTTAAAATTTAATAAGATAATAATAAAATAAATATTCAATTAAAAATAGATTTGAAAACTTATAGTCTGCTGTACCCTTTATGTCATAAGTTTTTATCTGATAAAGCCTGTGTATATATCATCTGATGGTATCTTCAAAGAAAATGCCTTGTCATTTTCACTTTAATTTTGTTTTTTCACTGTATTTGTAACAGATCCTGTTACATAGTTGGAAATAATAAGACATTTATAAATGTGCACTGTCTATAAGTTATTGAATCAAAAAGACGTAGAGGTATCTCACTTTTGTCTGAAAACGAAAGATCAATGTTAATCACAATTTTTTACTTGACTGAGTAAGAAAATACAATAAATGTTTCGCAAATAGGTTGTCAAAGTCATGTTTGTCACTTGGTCTTGACCTTTGCAATGTTATGATGTTTAACCCCCTCAAAATGTCCCGATCTGTACAGTGTAATTGTTTGGAACATGCAATGGTATCTGAGCCCCATTGTACCCCATACAGTGGCGGGTTATTATCGTATATCAAACTTGACAACTCTGAGGGACTGTCGTATTGTCTTACCCTTGTGGTTTATGACGATAATTATCGGGAAATTATTCATAAATCGCAGTTCTTGGGCAACCTTATGAACTGTTAAATACCTTTTTGCCAGCCTTTTGCTCTAATTTGTCTGTTGCACTCACTGTGCAAAAAAGATGTGTTCACTAAATGACGCAAGGTTTTTTCAATGCTTACAGCTATCATGATTATTAGGCCCTCATGTGTGGCCACATTATTTTTTATGTGCTTCAT
This sequence comes from Solen grandis, assembly GCA_021229015.1. NCBI lineage: Eukaryota > Metazoa > Mollusca > Bivalvia > Adapedonta > Solenidae > Solen > Solen grandis. Next base: position 35,711,025 of record CM037794.1, read on the forward strand.
AACTGACGGCATATCAATACTGTTTTACATATTAATTCTGTAAACCAGCGGATCACAGCAATAATAAACTATTTCTTAGAAACAGAATCATTTAGAGATGAATAATGCATAAATCAGGTGGATATTTTAATAAAAAAATCTCATTAGCCTTTTTCTTCATGAATATTCATGTACATATTCATGACTTGATAAATATGATTGACTGAATTTTGATTAGTATATAAAACAATGGATTTTTATTTGTTGACTGTGTAAGAATCTGAACTTTAATAATGTATGAGCAAACAGATGAGACCCTGATCAGACAGCTATATGAGGTAAAGGCCATCGTGAGCCAGTTGTTATAGTGACTGATATTTTCACTTAACCATTATCACTGAAGGGTTGAGTCCCCGTCCTGGCTTGATTCCACCAACAATATAGCGCAAAGTGATACTTAATTCTTAAACAAGATATAGATACGCATTCCACCGTTACTATTTTATGAAATATTTGAGTACACAACTAAGTTGAAATGAATTATTACCTTATTAACTAACATAATTGATACGATATGAAACATTTGGGTATTTTTATAGAGAAACGAGAGTTATGAAATTCCCCCTTAAGTATTTAAGTTTTATTTAGTGCTATGAATTGTTGGTGGAATTTGACCCTCAGGTCGCTTGCATTTTTCATGTCAAGAAGGCTGGAACTCATTCCACTATTTTACTGTACTAAAAAAATCTTCGTAATCATAAATTCACAGAATGATGTAAGGTAGTATTTTATTTTCATCTCCTGTGATTTTTTCTTTACAAAAATTGTTTTGTTTGTATAAGGGAATGATATGGGTCAACTTTCTCCATTTTCAACTGTGAAAATAAGACATTAGAAAACCCTACTTAGAACAACATACTTAACCCTTTCCCTCATAGAGGACACCATGAAAAGACCTATGTGAACAGCATAAAACCAGATCAGCCTGCGAGTAATTCGCAGGCTGATCAGGTTTTTTGCTGTTCGCTGCTCCTCAGTGGTCTGGAAATAAGGATTTTGTAATTAAATTTGGTAAGGTTTAACTGTGGTTTTCTGCAGATCAGGCTTTATGTGATACCTGTTGAGGGCGTCAAAATGAGTCTATATGAGGGAAGGGGTTAACGACTAAGATCAAATTTGTTTGTATAAAGTGCAGTGAAACAGTGATCATTATGCTCTCAGTGTTCACCTCCATCTCTAATCAGCTGGACGTCATTATATGACCAAGATATACTGTGACATATACATCAGAACGACTTTAAAAGAACTGATATTGGAGTACACATGAAAAAGTTGTTGAACATTATAAATTGAGTGTTTTGATTGGCTAAGGAGGCATTTCAAATTCTCGAATAAGCCAGTTTATTTATTTGTACTCATACAGTATTTAAGGTATGATAACAGTATAAAATATATCCGCAGAAATTGTTATTTACAAACTTAGCTTAGCCAGGTATAAGGCATCACTTCACGGTCCTGTAACATTTTTTCATCTATTTTGACAAGACACTGTCAATTATTTCTTAATCTATCAAACGTTTAAACTATTCTACTACAGCCTTTGTGGTTAAATTGTAGGATGTCTCCACAGCCCATTCTTCTTGAGAAAAAAATCTTTAAGAACTAAATGCTTCTATTTACACAGTGTCACTTACATAGGCATAGTGTTGAATTTCTCAATGTCATTTTTTTATATATGTACCATAAATTTGCTATTAAAGCCACCTGGGTTTTATATTTTCTCTGAAACACCCTGAATAATATAATAATATAATAGTTCTTAAGTTTAATGCACCTTTCCTTCTATGTACAGTGTTTAATGCACCTTTCCTTTGTTTAATGCACCTTTCCTCTGTTTAATCCACCTTTCCTTTGTTTAATGCACCTTTCCTTCTATGTACAGTGTAGATCTATCACAACATGTACAAAATTTTAACCTTGACCATAACACGGAAGTCTTTCCACCTTCAGCCTCCAAACTTCAGAGGTGCATGCATCTCCCCCTCCCCCCTACCCTTCCCCCCCCCATGACATTCATTGAATTTAGCACTTGTTGCAAATGTGCCTAAATGCATCTATATAGGGTAGAGGTTTAATATATTCATGTCCTTGATTATTCCAGTGTTTACAGTCATGTTTAAATTGACTTACAGGCTATCAAATATCTACACTTGGGTTAAGGCAGTCAATGGTTGACCTGGATAACTCAAAATTATACATGGTTTTGTTGTGTTGTAAGCAGTTGACCTAGCCAAGGTCTGTGAAGGTGAAACTTTGTGCTGCTTAAATTTACATGTGGGTCGAAGGAACAATGCTCTTTAGTCACAGCAAAATGTTTTGTATTAATTCACCTGAAATTTGGAATATCTTCAATTTTCTTTTGGTCTTTAAAAGAGGTTGGGGGGGGGGGATTATATTTGAGAATTTATGGTAAGTTGTCAGTTTAAATAGCTGTTAAGCATAAAAGGAGAAAAATTTGAAGAGAAGAAAAGTATGTCAGTAAACTTTCAATAAGTTTGTTTTGAACAAAAATTTTTTTTTAAAATTTAACTCACATTCTTGTTTACAATAAAAAAAAAAGGTTAACAAATTTAATGTGATATTTCATCATGCAGTGAATGAAGTTTGTTAATTGGAAGGTGGCAAACATAACATTATATTAATTAAAGCTTAAATGAGAAAAATAAATGACAATGAATTTTAAACCTTTACCTTAATATAATATAATTACATATACAATTTTATGACTTGATCAATATTAATCAACGTAACTTTAAAATTGGTATTTGAAACAAAGGTTTTTTCTTTGCCTTGCTGACTGAGTAAGAACCAGAGCTACATTATTGCATGAGCAAACAGAGAGGACTCCTAAAAAGGATGTACTATCTGATCTGTGTCTGCTCAGTGTTTGCCAATTAATGCATGAAGATGCATCCATGTGAAGTAAGGGCTTAATCTTGATTGTCAGTTTAAAGAGAAGAGTGAGAAGGAGGTAAAAACAGCCTTGAACCAAGAATTGAACCGAGAACAAACAGGTACATCTGATAATTTCAAACTTCACAAAAAGAATGATGGCACTGCATAGGCATTGAATATTTTGAATTGAATTTTACTGCTACGTTGTGGGTGTCATTTATTTTGAACACAAAAGCAAATTGTATATGAGTGAAAGATCCAATGATTGCCTGAAGGTAATTCGGTCAGTTAAAATTATGAAATGCATATCTATTTTTGTCCTGATTCTACACCCTATGGGAGTACTCTTATATAATTAAGTAATTATATAGAAACACACGTTAGATTATTCAAATTCTGGTTCTTTAATGTTTAAATTGTGCATGGCAATGAGGGAGACCTATTAAATTGAACTTGCTGAAAATAAAAATTCTGATTCAGACCCAGACCTAAGTTGTCGTCCAGTTTACCTTTGAACTTATACATTTTTATCTCCACTAGAATGACCCCTAGAGATTATTTGGTAAGTAACTTAAAGGTCAAGGTCATATGTACAGAGTATAAAGCTGTATGGGTTGACTTTATAAAAGATACCTATGTTCTAAGTCGTAAGGGGTCTTAATGAATTTGATATTAATAATTGTAGAATTCAAAGTCATATTGTGTTTGCCCCTTTTAAAATAATTGAATGATCATCTATCATCTTCAGACTTGAATATTTTATGCTGACCAGTCTAATTATATAGATTATCATATTAATTTTGAGGTCAGTTTGCCAAAGGTCAAGGTCATTGAATTGTTGGTACTAACATTATGATCCAATGGAAGAAACATGATTTTTAACAATCTGTTCATACTAAGATCTACATCTCTCTGCAAAACTTTTGACTTACACTGAATTTGTTACAAGAATAAATTGTGTTTTCTGGCAAATGTAATTTCAGCATGGACTATTGTTTTTATATGTGTCATGGTGTATCATCATCAGCAGACAAGTGGTTTTAAGGCAAGAAGCATGGAGACCTAAATTGTAGTTTGGTGACTTAGGTCAAGGTTGCTGTTACCAATAAAAGAAAACTGGTAGCGTATGCTTTCTAACTTGGTATAATAAAAACAGGTAGTTATAGGTATAATAAACAATCTCAAGATAACGGTTGATGACAGAATTTATTGTCCAATGTTTCAACCTTACATTAGGTCTTCATCAGGGTGGTAACTATGGTATAGTCAAACTGAACTTGGTAGTCGGTGTTTATTCAAATTTGAATGCATGTTTAGCTCAAGGTGGTATTAAAAAAACATTTTTACTTCAATGGTATCAAGCAGTATCTCTTACTCATATGACTGGAGTACCCGGATACTTCTTCACCTTGCGACACTCTTAAGATAGTTGTTTACGGCAAATACAAAAGGTATACATCAATGGTTTGAGTTTTCAATTTAAATGCCATTTCTGGGACTTCATTGTGAAACTTTATCTCACGTCAGAATGTGTGACACCATTATGTGTCACCTACACCATCTTATAAACTTTTTCGCGCTGTAATTCCATAAACTATTTTCTAATTCGATTACCAAAGTTCACACTTTAAAAAGGCGTAAAAAATTAAGGACCAATTTAACAAAACTTCTTTGAATACAAAAACCAACAGTAACGCAAGATCACGTAGTTAGAATACCTTATGTGTAATAAAATTATGTAAAAAAGGGTGGGAACTGAAACCTCTTTTAATTAAAATGGATGTTTCGTTTTCCATCCTTAAGTATATAGGATGGTAATGTTGTAGAATGGTTTACATATTGCGCAGGTGACTGCCAGGATGTCCTGGTTTAATCAGATTGTTTGAAGTCCGCGTAAGCTTTCTGATTAATTCCACTGCATGACGTTGGTAAACAAAATACCTTGTAGATTTCAAGGCAATCAAGCTTTTTAAGAATACTTGAATGAAAACAAATACGAGAAGAGTCAATATTGAAATCATCTGTCTCCTTGCAGAGTGACATTTCAAAGTGTAATTGTTTGGCTAGAGCGTGTGCCGGGATTGTTTGGGATATTAGAAATGAAAAGTTGAATAGATAAATCTTAGAATCTAAAGGTACATGTAGCCTCAAAATGAGGCTCAGCTGAGACTGATCGTCTAGGCAGATTTATAATTCTCTTTATTTTTTTGCTTAAATAAATAACAAAAAAAAAAAAAAAAAACGTTTTTAGGCCATAGTGTTTTGGTTTTGTTTGTACAATGTTTTAATGGAGTTTGTTTTGATTCAGTTTTTGAAATACGAATATGTTTAAGATATTTATCTGTAGCCCTGTTTTATGGAAAGTTCAAGGTCTAGTTATGATAAAGGGGGTACCAGAGTTTTTAACTTTAAATTTTATGTTGATTGGGATACAAGTTCTTACAACTTCTACTAATCACTCTCAATCCTTCCTGGATTGGAGCAGTACTTTGCACCAGGGACATAGGCCATGAAAAGTCCTTGTCCCAAAAAGGTTTGAATTTGCAGTCTTCTGATCCACTGTCATACACTGGATCCACAGTGCTCCTCAAGTGATGATGATGATGATGATGATGATGATGATGATGATGATGATGATAGCAATGAACATGGAATTTGGTAAATCTGTTGTAATTAAGTTAATATGACCAAATACTTTTTGACAGTTCTCAACTCATAGTGAAGATAAAAAGACATTAAATATATCTTACTTTTACTGCAAAAAGGATGATTTTAGTTATTTACTCACTGTACCAAATAATCATAGATCTTATGTCAGTCATTAAGTAATGGGTGAAGTATAATATGTAAAACAGCCTTAGAGTGACACTTTTCTGTCACATCACATACTTACGCTGACTCATAGAAAAATAGATAGCTGATGATACCCTTAACTTGTAAACGTACCCGCTTTGTTGTTAGATCAAATATGTTAATGGGCGTTACATCATGGCTCTGTTTCCTAAATTTGATAATTGCATTCAGTGTGCACCTTTGATTTCTTTGATCTTCTCGCCTTAACTGGAGTCACGATTTCTCCACTTTTTCATTACATAGCAACGATCCTATATCATTTTTCAGAGTTTGCATTCATGGACGCCTCTGCACTTTTTTTATGGGGTTCAATTTGTATACAGTATGTTGCGGAAAAGCGTTTTGCATTTGACTCTTAATCTCAGTATCGAGTTCCATGTTTATGCAACAAGCTTTTTGACAACGAAGGGTCATAATGTCATCCAGAGTTGACCTCTGACCTGCTGGTGGGCGGGGCATCCTGATTGTACCTGGTACTTCCTGTGCACAAAACAGCTCTGATATGTACTCTAAATGTTAGTGTGACAATGAAGGTGTTTTCGCACCTGCTTTATAAAATGTTAATTCAATTAGTATGATACTATCAAAGTTCCCTGTATCATACCAACAAGGAAATGTGTCAGATACTTGACATTTCAAGTAGAGAGTAGGCTGTAATTTTAGTGCAGGTGTACTGTAAATATAGGATAGGAGGAAAATTTGAGTGTCCATGATATTGTGCTTTTAAATTTAGTGAGAAGTTTTTGAGAGTGGAATAAAACTTAAAATAATTAAAATGAACAAAACACAACTGAAATATAGAGGAAATACTTTTAAACTTTGGGAGAGTTTATTATTTATTTATTCACTTTATATTATTTATCTATTTATTCATTTATTTATCAATTTATGTGAATATGACTGTGTTATGAGTTTGTGCCCTTTTTCATACAGTAGTTATATATACATATAGATGTAGTTGCTGACTATTACTTAGCCCCTTGGGGGCCACCGTGGCTGAGCGGTTACAGTCATGGACTACAAATCTCTCAGCCCCTCACCGTTGTGGGTTCGAATCCCGGTAGGGACTTCGGATTTTTCATGTGAGGAAGCCTTCCAGCTGGCTTGCGGTAGGTCGGTGGTTCTACCCAGGTACCTCTGTGTACTCGGGGTCTTCCTCCACCTGTAATTAGCTGGACGTCACTATATGATTGAAATACTATCGCAGCGACGGTAAACCCCAATACAACAACAACAACTTAGCCCCTTACTGCTGTGGGTTTGAATCCCAGCAGGGTCGCTTGGATTTTTTAGGTGAGCAAGTCTTTCAGCCAGTTTGTGGGAGGTTGATGGTTCTCCCAGTGCCTCTCTGCATACAGGGGTTTTCCTGTACTTGTGACTTGCTTAGCATCACTATATGACTATATAATATACCATTATAATGATAGTTCATTTGAGGACAACAATATCAATCGTTTGACAGTAATTCTAGTTTATTTAAGGAAAACAGGGCCAAATGCCAGCCTTAAGGCCAATCATTTGGTTTTGGCTCATACAATAGGGAGTTTGCTTCAAGTCTGGTTCCCATCTCTGATCATGTATGGATGACTGAAGCGGGAACTAGACTTATGTTTGCCACTCTCCACTTATCATTTACCAGTGATTGAATACATTACTGGCCGTGAAAACTCTATGAAACAAGTGTTCCGCCCCTGATTGAGCAAATGGAGTCCTTCACTTGTGTGTCAGTCAGTGAATTAACATGACGCCAAAACGCCCCGAAATGAATATGCATAACAGTTTAACCAGTGAAAAGCTGTACAATCCTCCGACAAACAAATGCACGTGAATCTTGCTTTCAATAGTTACCTTAGTTCAACAACCTCCGACAAACATTCGGGGCGTGGCTATACCTGTTTTGGCGTCATGTTAATTGGCCACCAACATCATTTATTTCATGATGGTCAGTGGCCATGTGGTAAGGATGCTTTTTGTGTTATTGCAGGTATTTTATCCAGCTCGCTGTATACATTCCAAGAGGCAACGTGTGACGGCGAGGCCCTGAAGATGTCCTGCCCTCGTGGCATGTTGGTCAGTATCCAGTTTGCCCAGTACGGCCGTCAGGTCCCTAGCAGTGAGATGTGTCCCGACCCCTCCATCCAGAGCGATGAACCCGGGTACGCCATCAAACTCAGGTCACAGGCATTGTGGGAAGACACAAATTGCCTAGCAACCACATCATTAAAGGTGGGTGTTTATTGTTAATGGTGAAGATGTTACAATGAGGATAATTTATGGCAGTTTTGATTTTAATTGTATAGATTTTTACTCCTTAAATAATTATTTCCAGGGTGCTCATCCTTTCTTATTGCCAGGGCGTTCATATTTTTTTAATTTTTTTTTTCTGGTTCAAAATTGCTTTACAAGCAGTAATGTTATAATGCTATGCATATGCATAAACAAACCCTTATTAAAATAACATACATAATACTTCACTATGTTTTCAAATTATAAATGATAAAAAATGCAAACAACTACATAGCACAGCTTTAAAAGCTTTACTGTTTAAAAAAAAGTCAGTCATCTAAAAACATTTATAAACATATTCATATTAATTGAAATATTGTCTTTCAGAATGAATGATGATAATTCAATCCCTCCTCTATGCTGTTTGTCTGCTATTTTGTCATTATTTTCAATTCATTATATGCGCGTTACTAACACATGCCATCATTTGTTTCAATTTTATGCTATGTATCAAATAGTTTAATAATCTTCCCTTAACTTCATGCAACTTTAAGCTACTTGTTGATTGTCATTCTACTTTATCACATTCAAGGGAAACATTCCATGATGCAGTTCTCACACTGGGACAGTTTGTTTTATTTTTTGTCCAGTTTAAATAGATGTAAATTTGATGCAATGAAATAAGCTCAATTTGCCTCACCTAATCAATACCTTTAGAAGTAATTTAATAAGATTTTCTACACATGATGTGAATTAAGTTAAATTAAGAATGTGTCAACTGAAAACCATGCCAAAAACTGTTTCTGTTCTTTCTCCCATCTCTCTCCCTTCTCTCTACCATTCTCTCTCTCCCATCCATCCTTCTGCCATATCTATCTCTCCCTTCTCTTTTTCTCCTTTTTTCAATTCCTTTTGTCAATTCATTTACTCATAATTAACATTCCTTTGTGATCTTCTTTGATCAGAGATAGACAGATGGTATCATACTAACCTATGCTGTTATTCAACATTGAATGTTATCATTAGCAACAATATAGTGCCCAATTAATTTTCTTATTGTATTCACTCAAAATGATACATATGTGACACACAAATATAAACAGAAATGACTTTAGGGTTTTGCTACTCGATCTATAATATTTTCTGGAGGAAAGTAATAACACATTAACCTAGTTTATATTTTTTTCTCTTTCACATCAGTTTGTAAACTTACCATTTTGTACAACTTAACTAATTCTGTTGCAGTGTTCATGGGCTTGACCTGAGTACTTTGTGCATGGAAACTTTATCATCATCTTTAGTGATTGCCTCACTCTAAATAAGAGTGTATATTCATGATTTGACTTATGAGAGATAATTGCCCTGAACAGGTTTCGAACTCGCAACCTCAGATCTGCATCACATATGCTTCATATTTAAACACCATAAAAATCTAATGAGGCAGCAATACTGATTGATCCAACATTATATTTGCATGTTGTAAAAATTAATACCTATGTAAAACCAAAGTGGCTGCCAATTATAAACAGAGTAAACCCAGATCAGATGGCACCTTCCAGGAGCTGTTTGATAAGGGTCTTCTCTACTTGCTTAATGATCCATTACTTCATGAATATTCAAATATAAATTTATGACTTCATGAATATTAATTAACTGAACTTGGAATGGTACATGAAACAGTGGATTTTTCTTTGCTCTGCAGACTGTAATAAGTTTGAGCTACACTATTGTATAAACAAACAGAGGAGCAGTCTGATCAGGGTCCGCTCTGTTTACCAATGCATCAAAATGAGTCTATATGAAGTAAAGGGAGCTCAAATTCTGGACAGCCAAAATGAAATCAATTACTTCATATACCATTTAATTTTCATCAAGTCAAGTCATGAAAATTCATGAGGTTCAAACATGAGAAGATTTGTACATTATTATATTAGCCTCTAACATTATTATATGCCCTGTGTATGTCAGCATGATTTTGCTGTTTCATTTATAAGGTAATCATTTCAATCCATCAAGAAATATGGACTTATTCACAGAAATGGAAGTCTTTGATCAGGCACAGATTAACTAATCAAAATGTCGAGGTAAAGTTTATCTCCTGATTTCTAATGTCAACATTTTGATTAAAAAATCAATACACTCTCCATGATATTATTTCACACATAGCGAAAAAAAACAAATGATAATGAGTTTTAAGTAAATCTCCTGGCCGGAATACGTGATTTTGATATGATATTTCTCACCTCCATGCCTGTGAATGAATAATCTCTGACCACGTCATCGTTCATTATGTTCTCTGGTTGTTTCATTATAAGGTATTTCATTTTTTGGTTCCTGTAATCATTATGTCTATGACCCTGGCCTGAACTTTTTGCATAAATATACTACAATATGATAACTAGATATTTGATGAATATTTGTTATATACGGTAGATAATGTTTCTTTGAAATTTTGAAGCAGTTCCCTCATACATCTTACAAATCATTAAAAGCTGGCAAAAATAAGTAACTAGCATTTAAAAGTTTGAATTCTGTCTGAGGAAAAATGTGTATATGATATTAATTCTGTATATGGTAAAGATAGATTTGTACGTGAACAACTTACTACTTAAAATATTTATAATTACATGAAGTCAAAGTTAGTTGAGTGTCCATGGTGGGCTAGTACTTGAATCGGTTTTTTGTTAGCACTCAAAACAAAAATATCGAATTGAGTTCTCTCTCTTATTGCTTTTATAAACTACATCAAATTCTACCAACAATATACTTAGCTCTATTAGAAATATTGAGATTCTTAATTAAGGTAAAGACACATTCCACCATTTCTGTTTCATGAAATGTTATCGTACATGACTACTTTAACATAGAGGATTACCTTAGTAATTGACAATATTTATTAACCCTTTCCCTCATATAGACTCATTTTGACACACTCAATAGGTACCACATAAAGCCTGATCTGCAGAAAACCACAGTTAAACCTTAACAAATTTAATTATAAAGTCCTCATTTCCAGACCACTGAGGAGCAGCTAACAGCATAAAACCTGATCAGCCTGCGAGTTACTCGCAGGCTGATCTGGTTTTATGTTGTTCGCATAGGTCTTTTCATGGTTTCCTCTATGAGGGAAAGGGTTAAGAAATATAAGATTCCAGTATTTTTATTAGAGAAATAAGAACAGTGATATTTGCCACAAAGTATTTGAGTATTACTTGGCGCTTCAGTATGGTTGGTGGAGCTTAGGAGCCAGGCCCCATGTTCTCAAAAATATAAATGGTACTTGAGTAAGATTTTCATACTTAATTATACTCAAACTATGTCCATTAGTTTCATTAAGGATTTGAGTATGATACTCAAATTTGAGTCTCAGGGATCGTACTTAAGTATTTTTGAGAACACGTGGCCTGTTGTATAACTTTATTGTAATTTGAACAAATATACATTTGGTGAAATAGATTTTGTATTTTAAGGTAGGTGTATACATGTTAATATAAAATGTGTAATTTGTAATAACTTTGGTTGGTATGTGAAAAAAACTATATGAGATATTCATGTACTGGAGTTTAATTTGATTGACAGGGAAGCTTGAAGTGATGACATTTGTGGCAAGTGTTTCTACAGTAAGCTTTGCGCCAGTGTACCTACTGTGAGATCTACATTGTCATGAAAGTCACTCATTTTCTTGTCATAAAAAGCTGAAAAACATATTGTTGCAACAATATTATGGTGATGTAGAAACTTTTTTTTTTTTGGTATGCTTATGTTTTGGAGGGCGAATATCTGTCGAATTGTATTATTTCCCTCTCCTTCCTTTCAAAATGAAACTCTTGATTTCTGTAAACTATTAACTCTTACCATGCTATATATTACTTAATTGAACTTGTCCTTTCTTTATTTTGGACTGTACAATAAGTAATTTATGGGGGTGATCGCTGAAAATTGATTGACAGAATAGCGAACAGTGCGGACAAAGAACAGGCTGCATGGATGTACAAGCTGATCTTGGTCTGCACTGGTATTAAATGCAGTCACATTATAGTGTCCTCCACATTGTAAGGGCTATTATTAAATAACCCTGTAAAATAACCATGTAACCATTTGTCTTGTTTCGTAAACATTTAAGTCATAATTTTAAATGAAATTCTACAACAATTTAAGTTTGCAGATACAAAATATTTGCTTTTTACCAACAGTCAGCATTTTCTCAGCTTTACAAGTGTGTGCATTTTAATCTTGTAAACAGTCTTAAATCACTAGTGAGAGAGTCAGAAAAATCACAGGGGTTGAACCAGGCTTCAAACTTGTGACATTCAGGTTACCAGCTTATCAAGATTGTTTTAAGACATGAAAAACCGTCCCTTGTAGCCAAGTGGTTAGAGCCTCCACCTCGCAAACAGAAAGTTGTGGGTTCAATCACCGGCTGCAACATACCAGTGTCATAAAAATAGTACTGGAATAGCGCCGTTGCTTTGCGCTCAGCATAGAAGGGTAGCTCCAGGACTAGTTGGCCTGGTGTACTGGGTGTTGTATCATGCCACATGGCTTGATACTGCAGTGTGGCAGCACTGTATATGTCTCTAGTGGACATATAGTCTCCAAATGATTGAAATACTGTAAGTGGGGTGTTAAACCAACAAACATAAGGCATGAAAAATATAGATCTAACTTCAGGTATGAGTAACAAATCAATATTTCTGATTTTCAATTATATTGTACTTGATTTATTAGTGACGGTCAATTAACTGGAAGAACATAGAGTTATGTTTGTGTGTATATATACTTCTGTCCTTGCTTTATGAGTGCCATTTATCAATGGCTGTACATTGAGTCTTGCAGTATATCCTTCCTTTTTTTTTTATTTTTCATTAGCAAAAGACATTACACTTGACAAGGAAGATCAAAGAAACTTTTACTAATGGTAATGATAAAGGGAAATTTGCTGCGAGATCAGTTAAAGAAATTAAGTTTGAAGAAGATTAAGTGATTCACTGAATTAATTATTGGAAAAAAATCTACTCAAGTAACTGTCTTGCCATGTTTATAGCCATGTAAATTTTAAACTGGAAAAGGAAAAATTGGCATAGATGAAACTTCAAAAAGATTCAATTTTATTTATTCTGCTTCAATGGTTTTATAGTTTTAATGTGTTTTATCAAGGACTTTAGAAGTGAGTCAGATTGATACTCTATATACTTTAACACATAGGTAGATATACTGATTATTTCAAGATAAACCATTTAAGTTCTTTGATCTCATCTAATTTATAACAACAAATTAATTGAGTGAATTAAAATCTTTAGACACATTCACTGTCAGGTTGATCTGAAAGATATATCTTTTGTTATATTTTAATGTTTGTTTGAAGATTTAACCTCATTAAAAAAGCAAAAATAAGTAATGAAAAAAAACATATTTTGAACCAAATAGTATGAATAATTATACTGTTTTAATTATTATGTCTTGATAACTTTGACTGAAAAGATATCTACACTTTCTTTTTACATTGATTCGGAAATAAGATCTAACAACTTTAATTTCATTTCGCTGGTTTCGGGGTTGGACCAGTACTTTTTCATCTAGGAGAGTTATGAAATTACCCAGATGGGCTTAAACACACAACCTTCAGATGTCTATTCATGTACCTACTGGACCTAGGTGATAGCACCTGATTAATTTTGAAAGATCTGTTTTCAGTTAAGTTTTAAACTTCTGTGCATGTTTACTCTAAAAAAATAGATGGATCTGTTATAAATAATTTAGTCATAATGTTTGCCACTGTTTACAAGATGTTATATTCAGCACCCGTGGAAAATCCGTAAAGATAATCTGTTGTTATAAAGATTTCCAATACCATAATGAATTAAAATAAAAGTGGTAAGGGACACAACTCAGTTTGCATATTTCAAGAGATCTAAGAGTTAAATACCTTGATTGTTTTTATTTGTATCATGTTGAGATACTGAGATTTGTTTTCAAGGAAACCTGGTGATTTGTGGTTTTAAGTCTTTGACCTGGTTGAGAATGTATGATTTTAGTGCAAATGTTAATAAATTAAATCTTCAGAGTTGTGTATTCAGATGCAAAGATATTGTGAAGTGAATTAATATTTAATACTTGCGTGATAGAAACTACTTTGTTTCTGAATGAATTTATAAAAGTTAGAGAATTAATAGTGGCTACATAAAATTACCATATTATTTCTTAATTTGGGGCATTGGGTTTACATAATAATCAGTTTATTACACAAAATGCAAGGAGAACTCCACTAGAACCACCATTTGCAAACCCTCATATAAAAAAAGAACAACAGAGTAAGCTGAGCAACAATTGCCACTCAGCCTTTGTTGCCCCCAGTTGCATGCATTGCATATTGTCAGCTATTGTAAACATGTTAAAAAAGAGTACCATACTTTCCTGATGAAATCAAAGTTTAACTTGACTTCATGGGCAGAAATTGGTAAAACTTGATGTGGTTAATATATGAAATTTGCTAGAATGGACATGGTTCCTTTCAGAAATTTTGGTTACTATGGCAGTCAGAAGAGAGAAAGAAGTCAGTGGTTATATATCATTTTCTCTCTCAAGACTTGAATTGGAAACTGAGCTCATTTGGACAATGTAGATTCCCTCTGGCTTTCTTGTTAGTATTAGGTTTGGATTCATGCTTGGGAAAAAAAAGTACATGTAGTTTATATTGTTTAAAAGACAAAATAAAGATATGAAGTTTGTATAAATGCGTATGAAGTATGATTCCAGGATAAGGGAATGTTAGTTAGTCTAAGCTATAGAGCCTGTCAGTCCATCTCTCTCTCTCTCTCTGATCTCCCACTCAGAGTTTCTCTCTTGTCTGCCTGAATATCTGTCTCACTGTCTCTCTCTCCCTCTACTTTAGATATTCTGACATTCTAACATGTACAAGAAATGTATGAAATGATCCAAGTAGGCACAAAATGTTAAAACTCTTGAAATGTTAATGTACTGTCAGATTTGAAGGATCATTTTGAAAGGTTTCTCCATAAGCTTCTACTTTGTTACCAAGACAACCTTATGACCAGATTGGTTTTGTCAGTGGGGTGTGTCAGGGCAATTATCTTCACGTGACCTTTTTGTGAGGTCATCAGTTGTAAAGAAGTGAAGTGGACAGCAGCATCTGCAGCCGTTTAGGTATGCACGTAAACATTGTTTTCTTGGTCCCCAAGGGAAGCTCATATAATTGTTAGTGCCTGTTTATTTTGTAGCAACATAATTTTTATGCCTGGCCCCTCAAACTCTGTCTAAGGGGGCTGCTGACCATAAATTTGATACCAGTTTGTGAGAGTTTGTGGTAACACATTTTATGAGGCAATAAAATGCAGCATGTTTGTAATATTGTTCTCAGCTGAAAGGAAATGTCTTTACATTTGTTTCTATAACCAACACTTCTTGTGTCAGAGTAGTAATGGATATTTTCTAACCCTGTGATATTCTCTACCATCTCCACTCAATTTGATTGCATTCATTAACATTATCATGAAATTTGATACTTATCTCATTAGCATTTTTGTTCACTTTGAGTGCTACAGATTCTGAATTATTGTCTAGTTGCTATGCATGGTGTTAAAATGATAGGGACAGAAGTGTTGTAAGACTTTGAACAATTTTCTGGTCTGTTTTTTCCCTGTGTTCTCGGAAATATAAGATGTAGTTAAGTGTGATTTTTTTCAGCTCAAACTCAAATGAAATTTCAACTTTAACATTTGATGGGAACTTGATCATGATTTATAAGATCATATTAATGTTATTGTTAAAAACATGGGGACCTATTGTCATAAAACAGTTTCAGAAATTGAGTGATTGAATTAACCCTTTACCTCATATAGACATGTTTGATGTATTGGCAAACCGTGTAGACCCAGATCAGACAATTCCTTGAAGGAGTTTCCTCTATTTGCTTAGATTCTACTCATTTTGCTCGGCAAGGATTTTTTGTTTGTTTCAGATACCATTTAAAGTTCTACAAATTAATATTCATCAAGGCATGATTTTGTATGTGAATACTCATGAAGTAAAGGGTTAAACTGAGTTAAATTGTGTTAGCAGTCACCTGTACTAAGCATCCAGCTTCCAGAAAACACATCATACATTAAACCTTCAGCTAGCTGCTGAGCAACTTGAACTAAGCAGCTTCATCCTCTTGTCCCCTCTACTGGCCCTTAAAGACAGGTTTGGCTGTATCTAAACTAAAGATTGAACAACAAATTAATTCAACTACTAATTATATACCATTAAGCAACAAGCAAAATTTAATTTGAACTTTATGCGCAACAGATGACCATGGTTTGAAATTTAAGGGGGATGAGGGTGTGCATGTAATGCAACTAACTCATGATCGGCTTTTGCAATGATCGGCTTTTGCAATGATCGGCTTAATTACAATAATTCGAGAGATGTTCTCATTAAAATTTACATTAGGCTGTTGAAATTTGAAATACTAAAGATATTAGTGCTTCCTGTGCAATAAAATTAGTTCATGAATAAAGATGTTGTTCAATAACATTTGCTTCATGAATAAAGATGTTGTTCAATAACATTTGCTTAGATAGCTTGAAACATTAACTTGATTTATTTTCTCATGAAATGTTGAAAATTACTTTGTTCATTGAAGCTTCAGCTATTTTCCTGTCAATGAATGAAATCTAATTTAAATGAATTTTGTAGTTTGATACATCCTACAGGTAATAGTGATTATTAGTCCCATACTGGTGTTTACACCTGAGGGGACTATAGGTTTGCCCTCCGTCTGTCTGTCCTTCTGTCAGTCTGTCCAGAATTATGGATCCCGCGATAACCTAAAAACCGTTTAAGATTATATTATGAAACTTGGTATATAAGTAGATGGCAGTATGGAGATTCTGCACATCACTTTGTTGCTGTTTTTCTCGGACCAAATTCTGGTTGCTTTGGTAATGGAAAAATTATGCACCTCACCAGTAGGGGACTCATGTGTTGCGTGCATCACCACTTACTTGTTATTTTTTAATATGGTAAAGGAAGGCTGTTCATGAATTATGTTCGTCGTATTACTTTCCTTGTGGGTCCCTTTTTAAATTGTAATATAAAAGTACTGTTGTCTTATTTAAATTCACTGACACAAATATTTGCACTTATGGATGGCCACTCCCAAACTGCTCACAAATAGTATCACAAACAAAACCATTGAGTTATTTTGTGTAAAGCAAGTCAACCATTGACTACTTATTAACACCTCTGTACAAATTAGAAAGGCCCATAATATGAGTGATAAATTGCTTAGATATAATGAATACTGCATTATGACAAACCGTATGCAGAATGCATCTAACTTACAAAAAAAAAGAGCCAGAAATAATTGACATTCTTGCACATATAAAATACATCACTAAGTGAGAATAAAAGTGCATGCATGCATTTATCAATTTGTCATCTTTGTGTCAGAATCAATTACCTATTTAAATTGTTTGGCAAGTTTTGTTTTCTGCATCAGTAAGTAAAGAACAGTTTTTATCAGTGATGAATGCATTTATTGTTTTATTTCCTCTTAATAGCTTATATCAAAGACACAGTGTGAGAGGTTTTAATTGAATGATTTTTATGCTTGAGTGCAGTTGCCCTCAGTCCTAAAATAGATACAAATAATGCATTCATGATTATTCATAAAGTTTTGTCTCATGAGTAATTATAATTTACAAATGATTTTTCTATCATGATTCATAATAGTAGATAAATTATCCTGTTGGTGTATTAAATACACAGATTAGCTTCAAAACCTCACAAGCAGTACATATATAATTGAGGACTTGATGCAATACTATGATAATTACACATTAATACAGAAGCAATTACATGTTAATACAGAAGCAGTTATCATAGTTTTGCATTAATCCCTAAAATCATAATATAAAAAAAATAATTGATGAGCTTAGAAATAATTCACTTGTGCTATCTAGTTTTAACTTTATTTATTTTACATCAATTACGAAACAAGTTAAATTAATGGCTCTGATGGTGACGTTTGTGATCGTTATGGTGGGAGGGAACCGGAGAGAACCAGAGAAAACCAACATGTCTGGAAGGGCAACCACTGTACCCTCTCATGTATATGACCAGGAATTGAACTCGGGATGCATTGGTGAGAAGCGAGGCTCGTACACTATGCTTTCCAGGCACCCTGACTTGTACTTTTAGAGTTTCATATATTTCTTTTTAGCATTTGAGATACTTGGTACATATCACAGTGTGATTTATTCTAAGTATGAAGCCTAAACAATTCTGTGGTAATTAGCTGCTTAATTAACATTTTGAATGACAGCCAGTGTATCTCTGCATATTACTGAAATGTGTGAGAAATGAAAAGTGTGACAGGAGGTGAAACTAATGCAAATGTAGAGCATGGGGGAACATATTTCTGCACATGTATTTCTGTGATTAGTTGTTGAATATATTCAAGTTGTTTTCTTCCCTGCCAAGAATGCAGATGCAGTAAGGGAGTTTGGAATTAAAATGGTCACCCTTGATATAATTATCTATGTCATGACTTGACTATTCAAATAATGCTGATGGTGAGAACAATATATTGTAACCCCACTTATCAGGTTTGGGGAGGGGACAGGGGGCAGTCTAGCATGGGCTGTAGGAACCATTTTGTTGCATTCAGTCCTATCACATGGTGGAGAAATCAGTCTTCTTTAAGAATAGTTTTAGTACTGGTGTTGATGTTTTTTAGGGGTATTTTTTGTATGATTATTTTATTGTCATTTTCCACACACTAAGGGAATGAAGCTAGATTCTGATTTCCAGCATAGTTTACCCTTTTCTGGTTCACTAAAACATGCATTATCTAAGGCTAACATTTCCAGCACCTTTCATTGTAGTCTATAAACATGTTCAGTTTTTATAATGCAATTCCTTATCCAAGTTAAGAAAATTGACTGCGTTCCGGTACTGTTTACATTACGTCTTTCATTGTTGTTTTTGTTTGTAACCACTGTTTACCATGAGGTAATCTGGAAAGTCTTTCAGCGGAGCTTATTATTGCCTGGGCCCTAACAATAACACTCAGGTGTTAAAATCTTCATTATATTTACTTTGGAAGTGTGCGGGATTTCACTTGCATACCTTTTATGTCATTGTTTGAATATCCAATTACCATTTTCTGAAAGGAGCAGCATAATTGTGCTTTGGTAGCTGTTCAATTAGAGTCAGTTAAGTCCAGATATAGAAAGATTTTGTCAAAAGGGCAGGTAACTCTTGTTGAAGTTTTTTTTTCTTCTCTTTTTAAGTAAAGGAAGTGGAGTAATTTGTTTTACAATTTGTTCTTCCTGAACATCAAAGTAAATGGGCGGGTCAAGTTATTCTTGCACAAATTGACTATCAAGGGTGAAGTTTACTTACTGCACAATCTCTGTTTACATTAAAACAGTTGGGTTGCTATTTTAGGTCAAAATGTATCATGTTTTGTCATTATTATACCGTTAGATATTGACTCAAGCTTAAATGCATTTGATAAAGGTGGGCTAAAGTCAAGTACCACTTGTGCATTCTACTAATTGAATCACTTAATTGTGGGATTATATTCTGTCATGTTTTTTTGTTGTTGTTTTTTTCTGTAGTTGTACAAAATAATGAGAAAGCAATATCCCCTATGCCTATCCTGGGGCACTACAAAATGCTAGTAATCTTACTTCATTCTGTATCTGTTCACATAATTCTTGCTTAAGAGATGGATACAATGATGGTGAAATATGGGGACAGTAAAAAGATAAAAAAGGAAACAACAAGGAAATTAACACTTTTTGATTTTGTTTAACCCTTTCCCTCATAGAGGATACCATGAAAAGACCTATGCGAACAGCATAAAACCAGATCAGCCTGCGAGTAACTCACAGGCTGATCAGGTTTTATGCTGTTCGCTGCTCCTAAGTGGTCTGGTAATGAGGATTTTACAATTAAATTTGGTAAGGTTTAACTGTGGTTTTCTGCAGATCAGGCTTTATGAGGTACCTATTGAGTGTATCAAAATGAGTCTATATGAGAAAGGGTTAAGATACAATCACATACAATTCAACCATATATTGTATATGATTTTAATCTTGAATAAAATAAAATGTTTTAAATTTTATATGTTTGTTTGCTTATACGTTTTCTTTTTGACTGCCCACTATTTTATCTTTATATACATTCTTCCTTTCTCAGGTCTTTTTCTCTCTCTTTCTTTTTTTCTCTCTTTCTTTCTCATTTACACTCTCCATGTAATTAGATTTTCCTTTTAAAGAACTTAATTATTATCTTGCATGCATGGTCAAATATAATAATGTTTTCACAAATCACTTTGTCATTCATGAAAATGTGAATTTAAATGACCATAAGTGAAAGAAAAGATATCTTACAATAAAATCAGTAAATATTCTATCCGTTTTAGGCTTTTCTAATGCATTTTTCTTTTTCAAAGGACATGATAACTCTTTATCATCTCTTCAATGAAAGATATAATTAACATTCATGAATAGTTTCCCATGGAATAAAGAGTTTTCTCTCTCTCCCTTTCTACCCCTACCCCATTCTCTCTCTAATAACCTATAATTGCATTTGAAGACAATTCACCAGCTATCTGTCAGTTGTCTCGGCTCTGTATCTGAAACACTTATAACTCATCCCCTGGCTTCAAGTATCCGGCTACAACCTTTACAAGGTTACTTATTCCCTGATATCCTTATCTCCCCTGTAACAGATAGTCCGGGGATCGGTGTAGTTAAGGCGATACCAGATGGGATAATGAAGACAAATGTATAACTTGAAAAAAATCAGTGTTTGAGTGGTGTAAGGTTACAGGCATTGAAAAATGATTTTTCCCCGTGAAATTATTATTCTTTACTGGGTCCACTTTAGCTTGATTATAAAATTACCATTGAAAATAAAATTAAAAAACAAAAAACAAAAAAAAAACAGGAAATGATTGATTTTAAATATGAACATGATTTAAAATGATAATTGTTTTAATTAAAGATCTAGATCAGAATATCTGCTTCTGATTCTGTTTAGATGGAGTTTTATACATCATTTCTGACAAGTGTCAACCTAAGTCTGCCATAAATATATTTTCATTATGATAAGATTTTACATGGTGGAATTTTCTGTTTCTGTGACAGAAGTTTAGTAGTCAAAAAGCAATGTCCAGCTTAGCTAATCAACAACTTCCAGCTAATTAATATGATGTCAAAACAATCATTCCCTGTCCCAAAGTAATGTGTGCCGACTGTTGTTGAACAAAAAAAAGGTAATTGATTGCACAGGTTTTTATTAGTTAGATTGATATGCATATTCATTTTGAGGCAGTTTGGCGTCACGCTAATTACTGGTGGAGAAATGCCAATGTACAGAGGCACTCAGTTAGAACCTTCAACCTACTGCAAACCAACTGGAATGCTTCCTTAAAGGAAAAGTCTGTGTGACCCTGCTGGGATTCTAACCAACAGCAGTGAGGGTTTGATGTTCAGTCAGTGACTACTACGCCGTGCGATTGACTTTGACTTTTCCAATAATTTAACATCGATAAAACTGCGGTCGCTTTCCCGCTTACTGTAGAAAACAAAAGGCCAATCAGAACGTAGCTCCACCCCTTGGCTTCACCTGGTTATTGATTTTTGCTCAGAAATGTTTGCCGAAATGGACTGCAATGTGTCAACACTGGTCTGAATGAAGCTAGTGACATCACAGTCTCTATTTATAGATTGATAAAACTGTGCACTTGATTCCTCTCGCTAAGGAGGCGTGGTTTATATTCGTCAACCGAAGCGACGTTCTATTTGACAGGCGATGAGGTCGAATGGAATATCGTTTTTTTGTTGAAGTGTAAAGTGGAGATAAGTCAAAGTCAATCGCACGGGGTAGTAATATTAGTATGCTCGACTATGAACAGAGTCCCTCTAAAAATTTACCAGGTAGATAGAGGGTTAATATTGCCTATAGTGGATGGGGAAATGTATTATTGAATATTTAAAGGAATTTACTACACAGAAGTCTTCTTAAGAATGTTTTCTTCTCTTTGTTTGGTCCGTACAAAGCCCAACTGGGCTTATCAGACCCATAATGAGGCAGCTGGATTTAGGGAGAGGGAGACCGGAGTATAAAATTGCAATGAAGTGCAGGCCAGCAATAAAACTTTAATTTGATGGAATCTGGTCTGGCTTAATTAGAGAGCAGGGGAGTCATAAATAATGAGGCCATCAGGTGCTGATGTGGACACAAAAACTGAGTGAGGTCGATCCTGCATTAGATACAGGGGCTACCATGTTTGTTGGCTGTTGCAATCCAGAGAAGTGTCTGCATGGCATGGATATATTACCAAACAAGTAACATGAAGGTCCAAGGTTTGGGACAGGCTATGGTTTTCAAATCTTTCTGATTAGGGTGAGAAAGCTATTATTAGTCCCCTACCGGTGTTAACACAGGAGGGGACTATAGGCTTGCCCTCCGTCTGTCTGTCTGTCTGTCCCTATATCTGTCTGGAAATCTGGATCCTGTGATAACTTAAAAACTGTTTAAGATAATATTATGAAACTTGGTATATAAAAAGATGGCAGTATGGAGATTTTGCATGTCACTTTGTTTTTTTTCTTGGACCAAAAGTCTGGTTGCTATGGTGATGGAAAAATTTAACACCAGTTACTTGTTTAATAACAGATGAACTGTGGACAGACCAGTTCATCAAAGAAAAGAGAGATAGGGATATGCTCTAAAATGGAACCATAATTTATATACCATTCAATCCATTTCTCCAAAATATCCTGCATTTCCTTTATCATTTAGTTCATATTACATTGCATGATCTGGTAGTGTCTCCTGCTGTCTTTATGTTTATGCAGATAATATACATAAAATCAGATATGTATCGAGAGACTTAATTAGAATATGCCAAAAAAGGAGTGGATTTTCGTTTTCAAGAGGAATATTGAGCTTGTGGCTTGATGGTTGAGCCCTGTATTTATAGCAGAAACAGGATCGGCCAGGCATGCCAGCTGTCAATACTAGAAATCTCTGTCCATTATACATGTTTCATGGACATAAGTGTATCATTAACAAACTCAAGTAAAATCAGCTTTATGTCAGTAAGAGGGTGCTAGTTTAGTTTGAACTAATTTATTTTTACATTGATAAGGAAACTTTCAACATGCACTAATCCCTCTCAATGGTTCCTGGATTGGACCAGTACTTTGCTTCTGGGAAGGTCATAAAACATCCTTGCCCCAACCCTCGGATCTGCAGTCGAGTATGATACCACTGGACCGTGGCACCCCTTTAAGAGGATGCTGTGGTCCACTAACAGTGTTCACTGAAGGATTCCTGTGTAGTGTGAGAAATTTTCAAGACCCTCCCAGCTTCAAAGTACTGCTCCAACCCTGGAACTGTTAAAAAGATTTAGCATGAGATGGTACTGCAGAGCATAACCATGTGGACAAATTTTACCAATTTCATTCAGTCACATTTTATGTATGTATTTGTGATTCTATGTGCAAAAGTAAGACATCAGTAAAATCCTGTTCTGTTCTCAAATGAATCAAAAGTTTGTTAAGTACTGCAGGTTACCCAAGAAGGTTTATTGCCTGGTGGTTAGAAGTAAGAGATAATACAGGAAACAACTTAAGCAATAAATGCCAGGATGTGTTATGAGGTGGTATCAGCCCTGCCCAAACATCTGTCTAATGGTTACTGGAACAGCCTGAAGGTCAATGAGTGCATTTCCATGCCAGTCTTGGTTATCAGTACATCTGGTGATGCTGGGAGGTGGGTGGGGTGGACTGGTTCAGATACTAATGTCTTCTGCAGAGAATCTGTTGAAACCAGTTGGTTAACCAATCATAGCAGGATTTTCTGCAGCATCGGAAACCCACGAGCACCCATTCTGTTACTCCATACATCACCCGTGGGATTATTAGTTAGCATTTGCTCTATATCAATTATTTGGAAAGCTGCACCACTATTCACAGCCTTACTAGGTAGTGGGGATTTTTTTACCAATAGAAACTCTCGTACTAACTTCATTTAGACATAACTTTAACAACTTACAGATTTTAGATCTCCAACTGAAGAGTACTCATTTGTGTAAGCAACTGTTTTACTAGTTGACATACATCAAATGAATATCCTCATAATGAAAAAGTGCTAGCAAAGTATCCAATCACTGACAGATGAAATAGGTAGCTGTGAATATCCAACACTGGACTTTCTAGAAAATGAAATAATTGAATTCAGTTTTAACAGATTAGGAAGAATTGTGATACTCTCAGTGGATCCTGGGTTGGACCAGTACTTTGCTTCTGGGAGGCTTGTGAGAGAATCTTGCTTCAACTGAGATTTGAACTCACAATCTTCAGGTACAGAGTCTAAAGTGCATGTACATTACCATTGGATTTATAGGCCAAAATTTAAGATGTTTATCACTAAGGACTGCATAAAAAGATCCATTTTTAATTTCATGTACATTATACATGTATGTATTTATCTAACGTTGTGATCATAGATAGACCCACGAAATTTCAAGCACTTATTTCCAGGAGGGTCCTGTTTTGTTTTTTTTGTTTTTTCTAAGGAGACCGATTGGATACAAAGGTGTCAGGATACGATGCCCTAGCTCTTTCCACATAGACCAATTGGTTCTTTAATGTGCCCCAAAGCCCCATACTGCTGGATGAAACAGCACTGGGCTTTTTGTTGGGCAGGATACGCTTAAAAAAAGGTCTTATACTGGTATATTTCCACAGTTCAACTGGGATTTAAAACTCAATCCCCTAGAGTAACAGTCCAGCAAAATATCTTTGCCCCTAATGGAGTTCGTACCCACAACCTTTGGATCCAAAGTTAGATATGTTACCACTGGGTTACAGCACCCTTTAGAAACAGAGATACCGGTACTCATGGTAACCAATATATATATTTCTCAGAGATTATTGAATTAAAGATACATTTTGAAATGCCAAACACTGTTCATTGCCAAACTAGCAGACTGTCTGGCAGGAATATGGAAGCAATTGTAGATATCAAGTTGTAAAATGGCACAAATTAAGCTCAGATGATTTTCACAATTTGAAAATTTAATGGTCTGCAAATGTAACATGCGCAGATGGCCAGATCAAGTTAGCTGATCAAGAGCAGTTTACATTTTAATCCTATAAGCTTTAAAGAATTCAGTGAAACAGAAAAAAGTTTGTTTTGTTTTTTTCTCAGAATTTTAGAGTTCAGTTTTTCCTTTCTTTTAATATTTACAGCAATATATTGTTCCATTTGTCAGTTCATCTAAAATGATTATGAAAGTAGCTTGCTTTCAGGAAAAATATTTTTTTCTAATCAAATAAATCTGGGCAGGGAGAACATTGCAGAGAAAAAATAAATTGCATTCTCTTGTATTATATCGCATTGCCCAAGCATTATCCAGACAGTTTCCATTGATTACATGCGACAGATCGACAGGTGAAGCCCAACACAATCCCAGAATTCTTGCCTTAATTACAAGCTTTCAGACAGTTTCTCTCATAAGGCACTTTCCTGTAATTCCCTTGCATGTTTGTGGGAGGAATGGCCAGTCTAATTTACAATCTCTTGATTTACTTCTATAGTCAGTATGTTATATTGCCAAAGGAATCTTTGTTGATTTATTTATGAGAGGGAAACTCATGATTATATTTCTCTGTAAACAGTGGATTAATTGGTGTTGAAGGGTTTATTTTTGTAGCCCTTGGAGTATTGTCCAGCAAGTTGAACAGTCTTGGCACAGAATGTCATAAATTCTGTGAGCCTGCTCATGCATAAACTAGGGATTCTTATTGGTGGAAAAAAAGAAGGAATTGCAATCTACAAGAAGATGGAAGGCATGGAAAATACATTTATTTTCCTTGGACAAAGAGTGGTAAAGAAGTTGGCTAATTATTTTGTATAATGAGTCACTTTGTGGACAAGCATTGATTGAGAAATGGACATATTGGATGTCAGCAGCAGAGAACCGAGAAACTGACCCTCATCATACCGGGATGATCACCTAGGGGTTCTAAATGGCATTCAGTTTAAGTGTCCCAGGGTTCAAGTTGAGGTTAGAGGCAGTGTGTGTGAGTGGGTTCAGTACCAGGGGACACATAGCAGGGGCTTAAGGGACCTCAAAGGAACAGTTTAGTCATACATGGTGATGGATTAATGTCTATGCTGGGATTTATGGATTATTGTGCTGTTTATTTGAGCACGGATTTTGCAGTGTGATCTGATTGCATTTCTGTTTAAATTTCTATCCTTGTGGTGGAGGTTAAGTTTTTTGGCTTGGCCAGTAAAATAGTGATTTTGTGAACATTAACCTGGATAACCTTGATTTTAATCTGGTAATAATATAACCTCTCTGATTGGATAATTACTGTTTCAGAGAATTCTGGTATGGATTAATGCAGAGTAATGTTTAAGGATTAAGTGTGATTTGTGGGATACAAGGTCTGATCTGGTTGCTATTGAATTGGAAATCAGGGACATAAGTATAGACAAGCTACTAATCTGACTATTAAAATATTTTAATTGAATTATTTTCTGCAGCAGTATCTCTTTTGCTGTAAAAGAATGCTGGAATTAAGTAATTTGGTTTCAGGTTGTAGACTGCAACAGAATTTTAAATAAACATATTTTTATTACAAAATATACTGGTAAAATTTAGCCTAATGGGCTTGTGTCATTGCAGTCAAGAAGTACAGAGAAAGTGAGGAAATAACATCTTACATTTTTTTTCCCTGGGTTGGACCAGTCCTTTGAGAAGTTCCAAGTTCATGAAGTAGTCTTGTCCCCAATGGGGTTTGAACTTAGAATATTTGAATCTGTAGCCAGTTACTATATAAAATACTAGATTTAGCAGCTACTGAAGCCATTATAGGCTGAATGCAAGATGATACTGTCAGGTTATGTTTTGCAGATACCATCCTTTCCCCTCTAAGCTGTTGCTATGATATACCTGATTCAAGATTGAAGATAAACCTGCAGTTTCTATCATAATTGAGATAAAAATTTAGGCGTAACCTTTTGAAACAGACACATTTACAGCGATAAGCTATCACTCTGCTCCTGCTTCAAAAACTGCTGTCAGAGCTAGCTAATTGTTTGGAAGAATATTTCTTCTTTCATCTGTCATACCCTTTGCTAAATAAAATTGTTGAGCGAAATTTCTATGCTGCCTGAATCTCCTTTGAAATTTGTTACAGAGAAGTTTTGTTTGACTCAGTTTTCATCGGTTTTAGGGGATATAATATTTTTTACATGAAATTTAATGGGTAATTTTTTTTATCAATAGTTCATTATCTCCTCATCAGTTGTTAGGCTAGCAGTAACAGACAGTGAGACGGGACTAATGCTCAAGTGCGGATTTAAGTAACATTAAGCCGGTAATGGCAACTGATGTGTGGTAGCGTGTGCAGACCCGTGTCACATTGTTCATACAAATGTTTGACTCGCTGTTACTTAATGATACGCTGCGACTGAGGAGAGTTTTATGTTACTGTGAGTTGTTTTTTTTCCAAAGCTTTCTTAAAATACACTGAGTTGAAAAATAAATGAGCTAATGAGTCAGTTGATGGTCGCATGGAATATAAATCGTACATGTGACTTTGTACATGTGCAAGGAGTGGGGTTTGGGGTACATGTGCAGGGGATAAAGGATGGGAGATTTGCTGGTGACTGAATTTTTTGGTGTGTGTTTGTTGAATATTTACAGGACTTTTGTTATTGTCGGAGTTTGAGTTATTACATTGGGTACACATTGAGTGTGGAATATTGCAAGGAAAAAGAAGTCTTTCTTCATCACATTGGGAAAATATTGGGATTTTGTGTGTTGTTTTACATCATATTCATGTTTGATTGGATGAAGTTATTAATTTTGGTGTTTAAAGTGTAATTACATGTAAAACATGTGTGATGTGCAGACGACAGATTCGGGGGGAAATGTGTACACTGTGTGACCTTTCTTTTTGTCTCTTTTCACCATCTCGTACTACTCCCTTCTTCTCTACACACATTATCAGAAATCATCATCTTTTCAGCATTGACACTCAATTTGTCTTTCTATACATAGCATCTTGGTTTTATTTAATTAGCAAATATCTATTAAAATATGTATTTGAGATAAATCTTATTTGGATGGCAGAAAAATTTAAAGACAACCTGATACAAAACCTACACTTTATTCCACTTGATATTTAACTAGATTTATGGTAATAGCTAATGGTATATCCAATCTTCAGTTTTTCATTAACTCGTCTGTACAGTAGCTACTTGATTGTTCATTCAGATAGCATACTGAAATCAATACAAATAAAGTTTATTTGTAGGTAAGGTGTGAGAGGACCAAATTATCAAATAACTGTCTAATTAAGGCACTGGTGGTATCCCCAAGGGGTAATATTTCCCATAATTCTTTGGGGTGTGCAATTTGGGATTAGTGGTGTTTTACTGAACATGTACATTAATGGGAATCAAAGCTGTATATAGCTTACATTAGGGATTTTCAGGATTTCCCTATCACATGGGTTACAGAGATTTATTGTTCTATAAAGGGCCTAAAAACAGCAATGTACCTATATTGATCATG
Organism: Solen grandis; assembly: GCA_021229015.1. Classification (NCBI taxonomy): domain Eukaryota; kingdom Metazoa; phylum Mollusca; class Bivalvia; order Adapedonta; family Solenidae; genus Solen; species Solen grandis. The sequence continues at coordinate 35,739,658 of CM037794.1, forward strand.
AATATTGAAGTAATGAAAATGTATAAGAAAACATATGATAACCAAATCTGTCAGGGGCTGACCATGAAATTCATGTTCCTTAGTGCATAATTTTATAGAAATAGATGTTCACTGGCAGCCCCCAAAGTGAACTTGAACTTAGATTTTAAGAGCTGTTTTTGGTTTCTCCAACCTTTGACAAACATTTTTGGATGAGGAGATACCAATTTTGGCATAAGTTTAATTACCAGATATTAACCACTCTATCCTCATCTCTATTTATATATTGGTAAACTGATAGATATGAATATAATTGTCTCGCTCTCATAAAAAAGAAAGACATTAATTTTTCAAGTCCTCAGCTTTATGTTCTTTTTTAAATGTTTGAAATTCGTAAACATGAAAAATACAATGTCATGCTTGTAACTCTTTGCAATAGCAGGTGTGAGACCCACATCAGTCACATGACTTGTAATAACCCGTTTGCAGCAGCTGGGTCACATCTGTCAGGGATTTCCTGGATTTTGTACATTTTTTGCTTATTTTTTGTCTTGAAATGATACATAGTACAGTCCTGTTACAGAGAAATGTAATAGAAGTTGAAGCAATTTTAAAAACGCAAAAAAAAAAAAAAATGAAACATTAGGTAACATATTAGAATGAAAATGGTGAAAAAAGTATTGCAAGAACGTAAATAATTGTGCAAAAAAAAAAATTAAAAAATATATATAACCTCTTACATCTGCGTGTGATGATAATTAAAAGAGTTGGAAGATGGATGAAAAGTCACAAAAAAGATGCAAAACATGAACTTGGTGCATGCTTTGTTTATCAGTATGGCATAAGTAAAGAACATTATATTGAGTTAAAGAGCAGATAGTGCTGTATTGCTTTAAGGGGTTTGTGTATGTCAAGATTTGTCAAGCTTATGACGTTTTGATTGTGAGTCTTTTGTTTAATGTGAGCAGATGCATTAGAGGTATTCACAGCAGTGGTTGTAGTTTTTTTCAATCCCTAATCTCATAAAAAGCTGAAGGTTTAGACTTTTGGCTTTATAACATCATGACTTCCTTGCCATTTTAAAAACAGATGGAGTACATCTATACCTAACCTGATCAGCATGCAAGTGACTTCTCAGAGCTGTTTACAAGGGTTTTAGATTGTTTTTGTACTGAAGTTTTGATGGAGGAAAGACTGCGGTCCAAGGGTTTATGCAGGAATCTGAATCCATCGGTTGTGGGTTTAAACCCTATTGAGGTATTAGATTCTTGCAGGTTCTTAATTCACAGCAAAACATAATACTGGACTATTTTCCACAAACTGTAAAATATCTGGAGATTTGTACAAGTTATAAGAACTTGTTTCCCAACAAACATAAAAAATGTATAATTTTTATGATTTTTTTTTATATATTAAATAAAGAATTGATATAGCTTTAACAGGTGTGAAAATAACGAAAGAAGCTTTACTGCCTGGCTATGTGTGCCATATCATTCCCTTGATATCTTGATATCAGCATTTACCAGGCATGGAAGGTGTTTTCTGAGATTCCTCGTAATAGGAAAATGATGTATAGGTGTATGGAAGAGTGGAATCAGTGCCTATTGCTGGTGTCTTGATGTGAAATCTTGTCCTTAGGGACACTTCTCAGATAATCCTTCAAGTTCAGGAAGAAGTCAAAGCAAATTCTGCAAATAAGCATCTTTTGAATAGTGAGGGCCGACTGTGAAACTCTGCCATCTCTCCTCTATTTCTATATGCACTCAGAATAATTTTGTGGTCAGCCCCTGATGTATAAACATGCTGATAAAGAATCATTTATGCTTGTTGGAATTGCATACATTGTATTGATGTCTGAGTTGTCATCTTAATGACGAGGAACACAAAAAGCTATCTGTACATTACTGATGATCCCTTAAAATAGGGGGCCTCCATGGCCAAGAAGGTAAAGTTGCTGACTTTAGCACTCACTCAGCCCCTTACCGTGTGGGTTCGAGTCCCAGCATGATCATTCAGATTTTCATGACTTTGTGAGGAAGCCTTCTGGCTGGTTTGCGGTAGGTCGGTGGTTCTACTCAGATGCCTCTGTGTATTTGGGGTCCTCCTCTACCTGTAATTAGCTGGATGTCGCTATATGACTGAAATACTGACTCAAAAAATCAATCAATCAACCTTACAAAAAAAAAAGCACACACATAAATTATATACAGCTTTTTCATTTGTGTCTCAATATCAATACATAGATAATTTCATCCAATTGTAATGGACAAAGTCTATCAGCATGGTAAAAAATGGGTTGAGCCACTGGTCATATTTACCAAATTTTTTTCTGAAGGTACATGTACATTAACCCTTTACCTTATAAGGACCATTTTGATGTCTTGGCAAACAGAGCAAGCCCAGATCAGACATCTTCCTCCAAGAGCCTCACCTATTTGCTCATACAATATTGTAGCTCTGATTTTGCACAGACTGCAAGGCAAAGACAAAGTCCATCATTTTGATGATTATGCCATTTAAAGTTCAGTAAATAAATATTCATCAAGTCATAATCTTATACATGAATATTCATGAAGTAAAGGGTAATTTGATCTGTATTAATAAGAGCCACTGATACCACAATTTGACATCATTTGTTATGAATATATGACTTACAGTTTAATTAATCTCGCTCTGATATGAATGATTCTAAAATTCTGCCAATCTTGTAAATGTTTTGAGTTTTTAATGAATTCTATTAACTCTTTAAAGGCTCTACAGTAATTGCGGATGTCAGAATATAATAATATTTTGGACTCTTTCGAGCCACTGCATTAACGCATATTCATCACAGAGATTCCTATGTTACTACAGGTTACTGTGTATCCCTTTAAACCTGGCCGTTTTTATAAAGAAGGCCTTGTGATATGTAATTGAAAAATCATATCGGGAAGATTAGTCTGAACGTTCACCATCTGATTTATTATCCCTTATTTTCTTAATTGATCTTGTCCTTTCGTCATCTTGGACTGTACTATTAGTTGTTTATGGGGGAGCTTGCTGAAAATTTATTGACTGAATAGGGAACAGTGCAGACCATGATCAGACTGCACAGCTGATCTTGGTCTGCACTGGTAGTAAAGGTAGTTACAAGTGCCCACAGCATTGTAAATACGTTTTATGTGAAGATGCATTAAATTGTAAGGTATATTTACTTGCTATAACTTTAAAGTGAGTTTTAAAGCCTCTGTCTTCATTTATTTACTTTATTGGGGTAAAAATGACACATGCTTTTAAGTGCAGGGTCATTAGATTTTTTTTCATTTCATTCTCAGACCAACTAATTTTCGTTAGATGGAATGTTATTTCTATTTATATATAATTGTTGTATAAGTTTGGTAATGGTGATGGCTTTACATAAGCGATTAGTTATTAAATCAAAAGTGAAATTGATGGACCCTGGCTGAAAAGCATTTATATAAATGTTAAATCATTCAGAATAATTGATTGATTAGTGAAATAAAGGTATTGATTATATCAATAATGAGTTTATGTAAAAGCAAATGTGAATTACCATGTACTTTACTCAACATGTTTTTTTTTTCAAAAAAAAAAAGAATTAAAACTTTCTTTTATTAATTTAACACTATACAAATTCAGTGATCTAGGAGAGTTAAATTAGTCCCTTTAAAATATAAATAGTCTTTTTGTGTCACCTGCTGTAAGCAGAGGTGACACATAGGGATCACTTTTCCAACATCTGTCTGTCTGTTCTTCTGTCTGCCCATCACACTTTTTCTGTCACGCTTTCAGCAGGTAACACATATGTTCCAGAGAACACTCTTGTTTAATATTTAAGGGATACCTGTTTTAGACAATTTGAGGGCCATATTGGACCATTTTGTGGGTCATAGAAAACCCTGCAAGATATGTAAATTAGAAAGTACAGTTAATAATGCATTAGACCTGATTACAGGGAGATTAAGCCTAGGGAAGGTCTGGTACCCACAGGGAGAGTTGGTATAGTAAATTGCTACCATCAGAAGCAACAGACTTCCTTACCTGTGCCATCTGGGACCACTGACAGGTTCCCAACACAACCATTGGCTGATAAGCCCCCAAGGGCTTGTAATCAACAATTATCACACATTGTGTACAGTAAGCCTGTCAAGCAGGGAGGGAAGGATCTAGTCTGGTGTCAATTTTCACTGTGATCTTCATTTTTCATAGGATTTTTTTTTTATCTGCTCATGGACTCCCGGCTTTTGTGGGCAATGTATTCATTTTAACCAGCATTTATAGGGATGGAACAGGGTTAGTTTTCTTTACAAAAAAGATTGGGGATGTTATCTAGAATAAAGGGCTAGTGGCTTGGGTGTGTGTGTGATTGTGTTTATTTCAGTTTTTGGGCCACAGTGATTGTTGTATACATAACGTGAAATGATGACATCATTGTTTGTAGGGTTGTGTGGGTTCTATATTGGATTTTTGAAGTTTGTTACTTGAAGGTTCTGGAGTATGAATATTGGATATTAATATAATTGTTCAAGTCTTTGTTTGAAAATATTGAATTTGTGAAAGCAATGAATAAATCAAAGGATGTGTTTGGGAAATATTGTGCAGTGTTCATGAAATATGATTTAGTTGTTGCACTCAGATTATAACATTTTGAACAATTTTCGCCAGATTATAGAATGTTAATACAGACTCCACTGACAATTTCCAAATAATTGTTGAATTACAATAACAATTTCAGATAAGTGATCAACACATTATTTAAGGAGGAATAATTTTGAGTATAAAAATAACTGATGGCAGGCAGTGTTCAGATAACAGAAGTGAATTATCAGATATAAGGATCGCATCCTTAAACAACACTCAGTGATAATTATTTTTTGACAAGGGTTTTCATACACATGAAAATATAGCCACCTAGTGTCTTGTGGCATGCACAGTACATAATTTAGCAAGGAAGTTGTAAAAACTGTTGATGTTTGAAGCATACAAAGGCATGTGAGTGATATCGGTACAAGTAGAGACTGAGTTTCAATTGTATAATTAAATCAGATTTGTTTACTTGTAAAGATGGGATGGTTACTTTAGTTTTCTTGATGACTTCAAAGGTTTTTCGGGCTCTGCTGCCTCTCAAGCTAATGTTGGATAAGTTGATTGTTTTGGCCATAAGCCCCCCTTCTAGGTGTGTGTTTTGAATATTTGGTGATTCCTCACTGATTATGATTTTTCTTTTGGAATGTTTCAAACTATACATTTGAGGATGCTTCAGTTTAAATGCTCGTATTTTATTGGCACTAAGGTCAAAAAGCACATCTGATGCATGATTTTCTGTTTATTCTTGCAAATATTCTTCGGATTTAACAGACCTTTTTTTTTAAACATAATGTTTTAATAGAACATTTTAAAGAAAGAAAAATGCAAAAGTTCTGAGAGTGTGCGAATAATCTTTGTTTTACCATTCTGTACTTGTAGTGATAAGATGAAGGAAAGAACAATAAATTGAAACATGCACCTTCTCATTTAACAAGCCTTTAATGAGCATCTTAATGAGAGTGGACAAGACTAATTAGTGTTAAGGTCATGCAGGTAAACAGGAACTTGTTGAACATGATTCTGTAATCCTGCAGTTGGAGATATTTACCTGTATCATTACCATTGTAAAGTGAGATACTCAGCGGACAAGCATTTCTTATATCCCTGACGGATATTATCTCCGGACATTATCATTGGATATTATCATCAGATATTATTATCACTGGAAGTTATCATCACATACGTAGCTTATCAGGTCGGATTGAATCAGTGGAGATTCGGATTTCATCGCTGTCAATACCAGTGATTGTAAACAGTGGAAGAATCAAAGATATTGTGCAGAAAGGGAGACTTAGTTGTGGAGATCATGTAGGCAAACTACAGACTGGTCCCTTGCCTTGTTTTGTTTAATAATGATCGGTCCCTGGAGATTTGTGCACTACATCTGGATCAATGGATTAATTCTGTCTATCGTAAGTATTCATGAAGAATTTTGAACATCTGGGTTGTTTAAGAAATTTGTTTATCTAAAGGATAACCATTGTATTAAATAGAATTTAGAATATACTTGTGGCTTTATCTTTAATTGATTCTTAATTGGTACAAATCCTGGTCTTTATCGTACAATATCTCAGTGTTGCTGATAATATTGAGTGGGGTGCTGATCAATGTTTACTTAAAGCATTCCATTTGTCTGGAACATTTTTTTTATTCCCTTGATTTTCATTAAAGGAGTTTACACCTGGCACATAGAAAAATACAGATGTAGAAAATCACCTGGAAAAAGTAGGATTAGGCCTTTAAATTGATTTGAACCAAAATAATAATATGAATTGAGTCAGAACTTAAATGATTTTGTATGAAATATAAGACTTTTAGACGATCTCGATTTTGACCTAGTTCTTTAACAAGATGTGGATAACTGCTCAATTTTATTATTTTGCAGTTCATTTTGCAAACTCCCA
>CM037794.1:35746227-35796227 GCA_021229015.1 Solen grandis
TTTTGTTTAATACCTTTAATAGTCATGAGTTATTTCAGTTACAGTAGCCCATAGTATTAGTGAAAAAGTAATAATTTCAATTTGGTTCTTGCCAGATTAAACGGCAACATTTATAATATGGATGGTTCCCAGGATGGGCAGGCCCCAGGTGTCAAAATAATGTGACTGGGTGTGGTCTGCACTCTAGATAAGAAAACACCTGGGGTTTTCTGCCTGTTTTGGGAAACAAACTCTTGCCCTCAGTTGGGAAAAAATCATCAACATATTTCATTGAGAATTTTTAAGATGTGGTATATATTCCGATTGGGAATTTCTTTTGCCAAATGGAATAATTATCACCTATTTTCTGATTTGGGAATGGGGCTGATGTTCGGACCCTTAAAATAGACAGAAAAAAAATTGAATGTCATGCATTTTTTTTTAAGTGACATTTTAAGTATCTAAAGTTACATCTATACATGTATTTTGCTGCTTCTTTTCTTTACAAATGACTGGGACAAGAAATACTATCAGTATTTTAATGATCTAATGGAGAAAAAAGCTCTTTGCAGATGAAGAATTTCAAACCTTGGAGCTCAGAAAGACTTGATGAGTTTTAATTTTTTAGCACTGATTTTAAATGTAAAAAGTAAAATACTAAATGACTTGAAAGTTTATTTGGAGGTCTGTGTGGTATCAAGCCACATGTGTTTATATAGGTAAAAGTATGATTCTTAACAAAGTCGAAGCAAAAGCAATTCATCTACTTTTCAGCCAACAAAAGAATGAAATACTATTGGTGAGATGTTTCAAGGACTGTCCATGATTAATTCATTTTACCAGAATATAAAGGGAACTAACAAATCTTACATCCTTGCATGCTGTATATGTTTGAAGTCACATTTGGATCATCTGGACTGTTTTTGTGAAAAGCTGCTGAAATAAATGGCCACATGCTATTCTCAAATTGCTCATGGAAAAATAATGCAGTGACTCAACCTTCATTTCATGAAGGTTATTTACGCAGTACATTTCAAAATCATTTCCGTCTGATAAATTGATAAGTTTATGGCAAACCTTGTTACTCAGAAATTGTTTATGATCATACTTCATCTTCTATTCTGCATTTTTTTCCCAGCATACTCTAATAAGTGATTTATTATTTAAAAGCTACTTAAGCTAGGCATAGCTATACAGAAATTGGCACAAAACTATGTTTAGACAAAACAGGGTGGAAATAAAGCAATTAACCTTTTACGTACCGGGCAACTCGGCAAACACAAGACCTTGCGGTCAGTACAGAAGTTTAGTGTGTTTATCAAGATTCGTTGGAGATATGTGGGCGACTGAAGGAAAGTACCAAACCTAAACAATGGTGACTAATCTCTCAGTGAACCAGGTAAATACCAGTTTCGCTGGAGTAGCTCTTATGACAGCATGACATCACTCATTAGTGAGGGGGTCATCACTACTCATGGGGGCAGATCTGAAGAAGCATAAATGGACGCTGGTCAGACTGACCCAGACCATTAAACATGGTCCTGGGTTCTTGATGACAACAGGGAGACACTTAACAGATAGCGGTGGCTTTGTGTTTAAGTGCTTAATTACAATTAAGTGTAAGTGATAGATAACAAGCCCAAACTGTCTACAGTGGCCAGTCAAGGGAATTTGAGAAAGAGGTTTCTTAAAAGTGCAGATGGTTGCTAAACAGAGGTTTACAATAATTTGTGGGGAAAATGACTGCTGTACATTATAGTAACCCAATAAAGACAAAGTGAGTGAGTGAGTGGGGGTGGGGTGGGGGGGGTAATTTTTATAATACTCCTCGTTTATAATGCATGTTACTACCATGGACCCTTGAATGTGGATCAATATGTTACTTTATAATATTTTATAAGGTGTGAAAGTCCCTTGATCATAGAATCAAAGCATGATTTCATGTCTCAATCCTCATTAAAATTCAACTTTAAATTGACTTATGATTATAAATAAATTTCTTTCTTTTAAAAATACACCATAATTATGTTTTGCTTATGTCTGAAATGTAATTCAGATCAATTCAAATTCCTTGTTCTTCTGTCTGAAATGCAGTTTAGTTCATTTCAAATTCCATTATTTCTCTCATACCTAATGCATCTGTCTGTAATGTAACTGAATTGAACAAAAAAAAAAACTTTCATGGCCTAATGTAACTATAACATAATTATGGTTATAAAGTCTCCTTCAAGTACAGGGTATATTGTAGTTTGATCAGGATTAATGCTGGCTGCATTAACCATTCTTGGGTTGCTTTTCCTATGGTGGGCGAGTCAGAGCTATCAGTTACAGGTGTATTGAATACTATGAGGTAATGGTTTACATGGGTGGTAGATAGCTGGTATTTACCTTGTGGATTATTTGACACCAATGATATAACTGTACAGATTTGTGGGTAACCACAAGACATGAGGGTTCAACTTGCATTGTGATAAATGGTGGGCTGCCATCTCAAGGTGGTTTACAGTGGATTCTCTTAAATACCCACCTGTAGTTGTTACAGTAGTGTGAATTTAGACTTGGGTTGTATTTGAAAGCTTATTTTGGGACAGCAGTCTCCTTTAATTTATTCAGACTGACTATGTATCAAACTTAAATGTATTCGTAATAACAGCTTTAATTCAACAATGAAAAATTGCCTGCAAAGAAAGTTATCTAATCATAAAAGACTATATCTAAAGAAAAAGAAACAGTTATAACAGCTTAACTAAGAGCTAGATATGTTCCAAAAACATACCCTCATGTTAGTCAACCATAACACTATCTTACTTTCCCAAAATAAGGCTCTTATCATGCAGCGATGACTTTAATATCATTAAATTTATTTAAAATGAAAGCCTTTCATCATAAACACATAACTTAATTTCACCAAACTTTGCTTCTTGTGAACAACCCTTTACCTTATATCACTAAACCATGTGGGACCCCATGTCATTAAACCATGGCCTCTACATGTCACTAAACCATGGTCTAATGTCAAGAAAAATGGCTTTCATGGACCCTAGGGTCCCCTTAGCATCAATCCATGGCTATCCATGTCACTAAACCATGGTATATTATGTCATCAAAAATGACTTTGAGGCACATAACCATGGATCCCAGAGTCCACTAAGCATCAAAGCATGGATCTCCAGGTCACTACACCATTTTCACCAGTGGATGAAGTAAGTAGCTGTAATGAGGTTTTCAGATGCTACTTAAGTATTTCAGTTATATCCGGGCAACCAGCTGATTACTACTGGTGGAGGAACCATAAACCTGGTAGTCTTCTGCACTCAAACCAACAGCAGTAAGCAGGGTTGTTTGATAATGTTAGCAACTGAAAACCCTCAGCTATGGAAGCCCAAAAAGAGTCTAAAATACTATAGTGAAGAAATCAGTTGGTGCCAAAAAAACTGTTGATCCATCTAGCCTCATACCCAGTCATATATACCCACCAATATCATACAAGAACAGTGAGTACTCATTATAAGCCTTTGTGTGTACAGCCACATTACTGACAAACAATTGCGGTCTACCACTTACCTGAATTAAATCAATTAAAGGTAGTAAAACTTTTATTTGAAGTGTGCACCATTGAAGTGTATTGAACCAAGGTTCAAAGTGTCAAAGAAGATGAGAGGACATTTTGAAGTAATGATTTATTTGAGATTTTTTGACATAAACTTTTGTCAAATAGTTTGACCAATAATTTGACTGAATTGAAGTGTTTCTTTTTTTATTCCTGATGACATCAAAAAGATTTATAAAGCGTGATAAGACTGGATATTATATTCATCAACATTTTTGCTAGATGAGAAGCAGTCTGATTAAACCCTTTGCCAAACAAAATGAACCATTTTATCTCCATAAAGAGAACTTTCACCAACATTCATAAACATGCGCAAGATCCAGCCACTTACCTCAAGGGGTGGGGGTCCAACAAAGATATTGTTAGCCAACTATGAAATTCTCACGCATTGCAAACTATGAAATTCTCTGTACGTGGGGGTGGGGACATGATGTATGGAAGTTACAATTACCATAATGTTGTGTGTGTGTGTGTGTGTGGGGGGGGGAACAGTTTTTTGACCACCCCCTCTGGATCTGTGCATTTTATATAAGCAATACTTAAACTCTTACTCTTAACAAAATCCACCATTCTTGTTTGACTAAATATCAAATTAAATGACTGTATCCATGTAAACAGTTTCAATAATTAAATTTTTTTTAAGAAATTAAATACTTAGGAATTTTATTAGGGAAATAAAGATGATGTAATACTAGCTGTCCCTAAAGTGCACTGAATTCTCTCCAAACTGGACTATTTCAAAGGTCCGGGCACGGTTTGATATAAGGAGCGTTTACTGTACTACATGTACTTAGTTTAGTTTTAAACTTGTATACTTATTTTAATTTGATTGGGAAACAAGTTCTTACAACTTATACAAATCCTTCTCAATGTTTCCTGGGTTGACCAGAACTTAGCGCAAAGTAAGGTTGTTGGAATTGCCACCAGATTGGATAGAATGTACCCCAAATAACAAAATATCAATAATAAAACTTAGTTATTTACATGGACATAAGAGAGCTGGAAATAAAATGGAAATCATAAAAACACTTGCCTGAAAAAACAAACAAACTGTTTTTATTAAAAAAAAAAAAAATAAATAAAAAGATAATTATTATTACTTTAAAGCTTATTTTTAAGTTTCAATGATTTTCATGACATCATATTATCAGATCCATAAAAGAAATTAAAAAAGAATTCAAGATAAATGTGTTAATATACATTTAATCACATTTCTCATTCTGAGTCATAAAATAGCTATTTTCACATGTATGAGATAAGATAACCTTTGATCAAACATCAAAACATTCACTGCAAAATCACCAATACTAAGTTTGATAAGAATCTGTTGAATATCATTAACGTGATCAAGATTTACAATGCAGTTTGTTTTACAGCTTGTGCTACTAACATCACCTATATGTATATATCAAAGAGGAAATTTATGTTTGCGGTGAAAAATTTGATAGAAATCAAATTTATGTACCATAATGAAATATAGGCATCACTTGAAGAAATGTTTTAAATACTTGCAGTGAAAAAGTAGCAATATTTAGATTTTTCAAAAAGAAAATTTCAGAAGATTTTAAAAAATACTTAATTTTTCATGCACATGCAGAAACACGTTTTACATAAAATTACATTAACATTAACTGCATTTGTACAGAACAGAACAAAGGTAACAAAGCTGATGCCAAATTGAAAATGTCAACTGATATTTGATCAGTATAGGGCTTTGACCATCTTTCCACAAGCTTTCATAGTGCTACGGGTCACTGGGCTCGAGATATCCATCACTGAGCCCTAAATCAAACATTCCAGGTAATTACCTGAGCATCAGGACCCTATTAAAACACAAAAGTCTCCCTTTTTACACACCTGCAAACCTGACAATGTACAGTGGATGACAGTCTGTTCTCCTTTCTTTGGGAGTCACCTGTGAGTAATTGGTGTGCCTCCCAATAAACACTTGTCTAATTATTGACTCTGCATCCACATGTCAAGGACACGACCCCTCCCTTCCCAGTGGCCACTGCTGGAGGGGTCATGTGATGAATGGGTAGTCATGGTCATTCACATGCTTGTTGTTGCTACTCTGTGTCACACAAGAACCTCCAGCTGTCCATTTCCAAGTGTCTTATCTTTCAGAGTTCAAAAAATTAATTATATTAAGGTAACTGCTTTCGATAAAATTTCACTTAACAAAAGTAAAATAATTCAATTTAATTCTGATTTAAAAATACAGGACACATTTCAGTACAGTATCAAATTAAATGCACAGTCATGTATGAAGTATATGACTATTTATAGATACTGAATATACAATAATTAAACAGAAAAACGCCTATAGGGGAAATATGGATTAGCTTACAATTTAAGCATAATTTTTTTTTATATTCTTTTTTTTTTTACATATTTTTTTTGTATGTACACAATGTACTTGTAAATGCTTCTTTCATTATAAAAAAATCATTGTTCTCATCACATGTTATACTTCAAGTTCATTCCAATCATATTCCTTAGGACAACAAAATATTTTCTATATAGACTGCACCCACTCTGATGATGATGATGATGATGATGATGATGATGATGATATAGACAAGAATAACATTTTTCCTACACAGTACTCATAGGGGATATAAATCTCCTTCTAGTTTACTTAGTGTGGACACCATGGTCTAGGGGTAGCATGCATGACTTAAGATCTTGATGTTGGTTTGAACCCCAAAGAGGCCAAAATTCTTTGATGACCTTTTCAGGTGCAAAATAATTTCCAACCAAAGAACCATCAAGAGAGATTAATATTAGTTGTAAGAATTGGTTTCCAAATAAACATTAAAAAATACAATATTATGTAGATCTTTATCATTATGTAGAACTTTATTATTATAATCATCTGCATATTAAGTCCAGTCTAGTTCAAGAACAGCTGCATGGTCTGCCTGTAATGTAGACAGTAGATAACCAGTCAGTTGAGACAGAAAATCATGTGACAAGGGGCTGGACAATTATAACACCAGTCAGTGTCAGCAGCACCTGCCCTATGGTGGTCATTATCTGTGCTGGTCAATATTGTTCCACTCTTGACCTAGTCGTATTTACACAAATGCATGATCCTCCATTTTAGTCTATGTTTCATCTAGAAAATTAATGTTCCACTGAATGTACCATTTGCAAAAATATATAGGATTAAAATATAGTTTAAAGGATATTTTGCTACAGCAAGCCAAAAACATCATGAAATTCGATGGGTCTGTAAGAGACACTAGCAACTAGAAAGCATGTTGTGAAAGTCAAAGTACAATAGCCTCTAGGAAGTATATGCTCCATTACAATATGCATCCTACACACGATGAATGCCAGTTAGTATATGATTCAAAGTACAGATTCAGTATTTTTCAGGCCATTCATGAATTGTTCTCAAAATGGGCTTAAACAGTTCTTGAATGGCACTCCTGAACCCTCTGTACATGAACTGTCCTTATGAGTGTGTTCATGAAAAGTTCATGAATAGATAAAGAATCTGTCAAGTTCTTAAAAAGACCATGATATGGATATGAACTGATTCTGAACTGATAAAGAATCCGTCACAATTATAATGTTTAATAATGTTTAAACTTGCATACAGTTAAATACATTTTAAGATTTCTAAGTATTTTCGCATTTTAAACTCAAAGGCATATATTAAAGCACATCATATTTTGAACAGTTTCTTCCTTATATAAAACTGCTAAATCATTTATTCATCATTAAAAAGTGTTAAGTTATGTTATAAATTCAAATGCCAAGTACACCTATGGTAACAAATGTTCATATTTTCTCAATGAATCACACCGATGAAAGACATATACTGGTAAATGAGACAAATTTTAAGCAATCAAATGAGACAAATGCAACTGTTATGCAAGTGGCAATAAAAAGCTTTTTATCACTAAATTGAGCAGATATAAGACATAGAGGACAGAATGATTATAAAAACGTCTGAATCAATCATTTAGAAACTATTTGTTAAAAGCCCATTTATATCTAACAGAAAAGAATTCAAACATTGCTATATCCAATACCGTGACCAGCATGTATAACTAATAAAAGCGAAATAAATTTCTGCGTCAGCCATTATTGTTTGAATTCAATCGCTCAAAAATCATGATCCTACTTAGCCTGAAAACAAACATTGGAACAATGGCACGCGAGATTTGGTCACAGATAAACTGTTTGTTTCTGTTTAATTACCTCCTCCACAAGAGTGTATTACAATATACTTCTAGATTCAAGAGCAATTTATTGCAGTGTTTATATGCCTAACCATGAAAATCCTCCCACTCACCATCTTAGGCTTTTAAGATCTTTTCCCCCTATTGTTAAGAACATTGTCCTACAAGATACATAAAAATCACAAACGTTTCAGAAATCTTTAATACATTCAAGTTATATTTAGACCTACCTTTAAAAGAGATCTATACCTTTATAAGTATTATACAGGCGATTTTCTGCCTATTTTGGGAAAGGGATCCAAGCCTCACTTGGGAAAAATTATCCACATAATTTTGGAATTTTTAAGAAGCAGAAAGCAAAGTTTGATTGTTGGGTTTGTCACACTTCAGTATCATGCTGTAGACATGTGGCATGATATCACACCAAGTCACATTATCCTGACACTGGACCAACCATGCAGTCCTGGAACTATCTTAATATGCTGAGTGCCAAGCAAGTGAGCTACAGTGGTTGCGCGATTCCTCGAGGTTTGACCAGATCTGCAAAAGAACTTGAAGAATCGCCATATTCGAGGAATCATTAATGTATCAGATTCAATACATTTACATTTGTTGATACCTTAACGTTATCTTTTCATTAATTATTTTGTTACATTAAGCCTTTAATAATACTTTTATAAATATAAAATATGTTTAAAAATACAAATATAACACGATTATAGCTTTCATTGTGAGAATTAAGTCAGAAATAAGTAATATTTTAACCAGTAATTTGATAAAAATCCTTTGTTTTAGTTTATGTATATAGCGGCCTTGCATAGTTTTTACATTCTTGTAATAAACACTAAAGATTATGCCGTGGTTCTTCAAATTAATGATTACAGAGAAAAAGAACAACACACAAACAAACAAAATTGGCTCCTTAAATGATAAATGATTAATCATGCAGACCCATCATAGTTTGTTACATGATCGGTAGGTGCAAAAATACTTTCTACATGGCCATGTTGATATAACGATTCACCAATGTACTCTGAAGAGGTTTGACAATGTGTGAAAACAAAAAGAAAAACTTGACCAAGGTGTTAATTACAGGGACAGGTGGTCATTATAAGGGCCGGAGTAGGATTGTCAAGGAGATATAGGTAGGTTTTGATATCGACTTTGAGGAATCGCATAGAAATAATATAGGATATACTATCTAGGGACCAAGGACGGAGCTCGAGGAATCCAAAATCGCATGTTTGAAGAATCACCTAAAATTTATATAGAATAAGAAGGACTAAATCAGAGGACCGGGTTGTAGCTCGAGTCATCGCCGGTATTCAATGAATTGTCTTGTTGAGGAATCACATGACCACTGTATACCAATACCATTTTTGGTGACTTTGATATGTCTCAGTTGGGGATCGAACCCACAACCTCCTGCTCCCTGGGGCAGACGCTTTAACCACTCGGCCACCGGAGATGGTGAGAAAAGCCAAGTACCAAAGTAAATATTAAGTTGACTAATGATAGAAACAACACAATATCTGTTAAGAAATATTTTCATATGGAAGCAAGAAATGTGGAATCCCTACTTAATTTGGTTAGTGGAATTCAAGCCAAGAGCAACTACAAATGTATCCATGTAACAATGGTTCAAAGTCACCTTCTAAGTCAACCAGACGACTTACTTTTAAACAAGGTCCTGTCCTAAAAGCTACATTAATGTCAGTGTACAAAACATTTACAAAAAAGTAATTCACTTGACTTTTTACAAGCAAAAAGTGAAAGCACATTTCCAGTACAAATTAAAAGAAAAAAAACAACATCAACTGCTCACTTTTACAATCAGTGGCGAAATGTGTAAGGAAAGAATGTAGAGAATTTCACTCTTAGCTATTTTTCTATTTCACTTGATGCAATTTTTAAATAGTTTTTTTTATTCAACATCTCATATTTTTTTTTTTTTACTTTTGTTTCATTTCTTTTACCAGTCTAATACATCTTTACAGTGAACTGCTTCCATTTTTTTTAATCAATTTGTCCTGACACAGTATACAGCTAGGTATTTATGAACAATTTGAAGTGATACTTAATTAAAGTTTATTTTGATGTTGAAATTGTTTTTGAAAGGACAGTGCACTTTTATTTTCTTCCTTGTCACGAATCAATAAAATAGCTTAAAAAAAAATAATAAAAAATAAATAAATATTAATTTAGTCACTTCCTGTTTTTATGCTGTAATTTTTTTGAAATCAATGTTTTGAACTTTTAGCAATATTTGTACTTCTATTCACCTACATAAATATAACAGAATCTCCATTCAGCAGAGCATGGAAGTAAACACACTCGGAAAGGTGTAAATATCTGAGTCAATAATGGGCTGAGAGCCGTACCCATATCTTAGTGTATCAATAAACAAGATGGGAGGGGTAAAGAGAAAAGGCAAAAGCTTGATGTCAACAGCCAAGATTCATATCAACCAACCCTCAGTGACATCTAGATCTGTAAGGTAATCCATGAGCATGTCTTGAACATCTTTATCAATATCTTGCGAATCACCATGCTGGTACTGATGAGAGTTTTGTTCTAAGCTGTCATTACAAACATCTAATGGTGTCCAGAGTAATTGAAATACAATGAGTTAAAGACTGCTCTTGTTACAAATTCATCAATTCCTAAGGTCATTATATCGTAAATCTCAGACTCAGACATTTAAAGTTTAAGATGGATAAGTTGAAACATTCCAAACCTTCCATAAGATATAAGATACCCTTTAAAAGTGACAAATTTCCCGATCTTGAGGAGCTAAACATTTTAGTAATACATGTATTTTGTCTATAAAGAAATAAAATCCTTTTTATGGATATAATTATTTAATAATTAAAATAATGATACATCAATTTGAAAATTTGCATTTCTTAAGTTTATCAATCTTTCCTTGCAACAGGCTGTCAAATAAATCCATTAAATGGGTCCTCTATCATCAGCTGATAGCTTAGTTGCTGACCATTTCTTTATGAAAATCATTAGGACTAAGATTTAACCCTTTCCCTCATAGAGGACACCATGAAAAGACCTATGCGAACAGCATAAAACCAGATCAGCCTGCGAGTAACTCACAGGCTGATCAGGTTTTATGCTGTTCGCTGCTCCTCAGTGGTCTGGAAATGAGTATTTTGTAATTAAATTTGGTAAGGTTTAACTGCAGTTTTCTGAAGATCAGGCTTTATGTGATACCTATTGAGGGCGTCAAAATGAGTCTATATGAGGGAAAGGGTTAATTAATTCTTTACTTCATACAGACTCATTATAACGCATTGGCAAACAGAACAGACCACAAGTTGAAGATAAGACAGCTGTCTGATCAGGGTCTCCTATGTTTACTCATACAATATTTAAACTTAGATTCTACACAGCCTGCCTGGCAAAGAAAAATCCATTGTTTTATATACCCGGTACCATTTAATTCAGTAAATCAATATTCATGAAGTCAAATATGTACATGCAAATTCATAAGGTAAAGGGACAGGATCCATTTCTGCAAAGTTTTTGGGAGAAAAATTTGCAAGCTGAAACCCAAAAAATCCAGATCCTAAATTTTTGTATGCATCATACAGCAGTTCTTCTGATACAACACACAAACACTTACAGAACTACAAAACCTGAAGCTGAAGCTGCGATTGTCTCATTATTCTATATAGACTGTAAGTGCCAAACCTATATTTAATTTCATGAGATTTACGGCACATTTTCTCTGTAATTTGACACTTAAATGATGTGTCTGTTCATTAAAGATGACTTATTGCTAGATGTTTTTTCTCTACATTTATCCTGTTGCCAAGCAACTGTTAAGCAGCACGACAAAGGGCCAAAGGTCACTTCCATTACAGTTGAATTATGGACAAGAAACTCTTTGCAACAATAGAGGAAAAATATACAGAACACAGGGTGCAAATTGATCTAGTACTGACCTCCATAAAGGCTTTATCTTCATTTTTAATAGCCTCCATCTTGGTTCATTTATTTTGCAATCTTCTTGTCAAAAACTGCAGCACAAAAGGTCAGAGGTCAGATGTTATTTCCTCCATGCACCTGAGCTAATTTTTATGACCTTTACCTTCCAAAAACACATGTTATTAACAATTTGCTGTTTATTCAACCTGATTAGCTCCATTCATAGAGAATCAGAGAGCATGTAAATTATGGCAACAAAATGGGACAAACAAATGTTGCATGTGGCCCATTTGAATCTCCCAATTGAAGAGTGCCTTGAATTTAATAGCCCTTCTCTATGCATCCAAATTTCTCAAGCTGTTCCCAAGGGGAGCCATGCTGGAGGAGACAATGAGGCTTCTAATACCATATGTGGATACAACATTCTAATTTTTGTGATTAGATGGGTTTTCAAAGACTTCTCTCCTACAATTGCAAAACCACACATAATTGAGCACATGATCCCCAGAGAGCTTCGAAACTGAAGAAAAACTTATTACTTTAATTGCCTTTACAGAACTTACATTAGTCACTTTGAAATGACAGTATTTGAAGAAAGAATGAATATCTTTAAACTAATGTATTCTTCATTTCAACTGATGATAGAAGTTCATCCTTTCAGTTCTAACTTGTCATATTCAATATATTTTGTTCCAGTAAATGAAAATCAATTTTCGACAGAAGTATTAGGTTTAAAGACACTGAAAGCAAACCCTACTTTAATGACATCTTGAATAACAGTAATAACTATCTTTCATCACACTGTTGAAAGTAAAACAACCTAACAGCCAATTAGACATTTAATGAGCCCCTTTTTCCACAGGGAGGTTTCAATTTTCTTTTCATCTCCCGCCTTCTAACATTTCATTTCAGTCAAATTGTCAACCTGTCTATTGAGCTAGAAGATTCCTTGTTACTATTTCAAATAATTGTTACACGAGTCTCACATTAGACCAGACACAAACCTGAAGTCCTTTTCATCAGATTTTTCCATTTGAAGCACTTTTAATAATGCTTTAAATGTCTAATTGTAAGATTAATTTTTTTCTGATCTTTTAAGCTTGCATGAAACAGTTTAGATCAAATATAGAACAGCAACATGAATTAATTAATTATGGGATCAAACCAATGTGTGCTATAGGATTAATCTGTTGAAACTCAAGGCTTTTTTTACGCTTCTTTATCAGGCGCAGTTCATCAGTTGTTGTTTGCGTTTAGCGCTCAGGCGTATTTTGCATAATGCTGTGGTTTTTGACAGAGAACAAACACCTTTAAGGCCCAGCACCTCTGACTTTGGTTCACTTGGACTTTTTCTGTCAAGGTTGCCCTCCCTTGGCACCTCCCAGAAATTTTTCAAGGTTCTACCAAACCACTGGCATCTTCCTCTCTGAAAATTCTTTAAATTCATGCAGTTTTTCTCAAATTTCCTATCATATATCCCAGGACTAAAATTCTTTACCCACTAGCAATATTTTCTCCAAGATTAGGGTCCCTTCCCCATACTGCTGTGGTATATATCCCTGGCAGTCAGGGTACTTGTGGATTTGTTTGTTTGTTCTGTTGGGTTTAACCTCCCACTGACAGTATATCATTTATTTGGAGACGATGTCTACTTGACACAGATATAGTGCTGTCACAGTGCAGTATCACGCCATAGACATGTGGAATGATACCACACCAAGTCACATTATCCTGACTCCGAGCCACCCCATCCTGCAACTACCCTTTTATGCTGAGCGCCAAGCAGGGGAGCTATACAAGTACCATTTCTAATGACTTTGGTATGTCATGGCCGGGGATCAAACCCATGAGCTCTAGCTCCCAAGGCGGATGCTTTAACCACTCTGCCACCTGGGACAGTACTTGTGGATTTAGGTCATTTGTATGTTTCCTTGATTTAAATGTCGCTTCAACATTATTTCAGTCTTTTAAGGACTTGTTGTCTTTATGAGACAGATATAGTGCTCCCTCACTGCAATACCATGCCATAGACATGTGGTATAATACCACACTTGGACACTGGGCCAACCAGCTGAGCACTGTGGTAAGTCGTGCTTTCAACCTCTGTGTCTGAAATAGTTTATATATTATATCCCCTTCTGCCTTCCCCCATCTGTAACGAGCTGGATGTTGCAATATGATTCAAATATTGCCCAAAACAGATAGAAAAAAATTACAAATTTCAAGACCATGTTTAGAACTTAAAAATTACATCAATTTTCTAACAAAAAAGCACAGTGTACTTAACATGATATAATCTTTTATAGTTGTAGACTGTTGCAATATTTTGTCAACTTGTAATTTTCCATTTCAAACACATCTAGAATCTCATCATATGCATGATTTGAGAGACACTATGCCATTAACAGTCAGTACTCCTGTCTGCTGAAAACAGAAATAGAAGCTTACTGGTACCAGTCTGCCACAATCCTGACAAATGCCCCCTAATTAGGGGGTTGATTATCACTATCATATAATTTGCTGAAGCTTAGAAATGTCATACAGTTTAATTAATCATGATAGCTTTTTGTCTACCTCACTTCATAATTCTGAACATGATAAATGACTTGAAATTTTAAAACCCAAAAAGGGTATTTTTTTTTTTTTTAAATTACAACATCGCAAGATGTATAGAAAGATAGTGGCAATTAATTGTTTTTTATCTGTTAATCTTAATAACATTTTTACAAGGATAGACTCAGAAGTCAATAATAAATGGATCAGGCTTTGTTTCCTCCAAAATCCCATTGTGTGTCCAGTCATCGCAAGCTAAACTTTGTCCCCTGCCAGCCCTATCATGACCAACTATCTTACATACGGCCCCAGCAGCTGTACATCTATTGCTAGGCAACCATCACCAGGGGAGACAACTCTGTGGCCCGTGACAAGTGTCCAGCTGTCAGCAGTCACATGTTTGGGTGACATCTACACCAGCTTCCAGACATGTGATGCACAACTAACAAAATCAGTTATCAGCCAACAAACACAGAGGCACAATGACATCAAAGAAAAGATCACAGTGGTCAGCCATCATTGGTCAGTGGTGTTTGAGTACAAACATGGAGTTACTCAGTCATTCTGCTTGTGCCATCTGTGTGCTCACCTACTGCTTGTTCTTCAGCTATTAATTTCAGTCCTTCAAGTTTTGAAAACTAATTGACAGCTGAATGTCAGCTTGGCTGGTTTCCAACTAAGGATAAAACTATGTACAGCACCAGGTTGCTTTTCCTTTTTTTTTAAAATAAGATTGCAAAGCGAGGTTCACATTACACAAGGCTGGTTCCCAGTGGAACTGTACAATCTTTTGGTCAACACTTAAATAAGAATTAGTAACAGCTGCCCATAATCCAATTATAACAAAGACTTTTTTTTTTTTTTTCGGAAAAACATTTTCTTAGTTTATTATTAAGAAACTGAATACAACTGCTGCTAATAAACATAAGAAGGTACATAATATATTATACTTTAATTATTGCCTAAAATGTCTTTCATTAATTATCTGCCTAATTTGGTGTGCATTAACCAAAGAAAAAAAAACAAGGAATTTCTCTTGACCTTGTGCTGTTTATGCCTGATTTGCCTCATGCTTATTCAGCGGAGAAAACTGCATTGTATGGAAGCTGATCATAGATTAATGCAAGTTTGTCATCTACATAAGGGAGGAAATGAAATATTTGTCATCGTTGAGAAAATTGATGAATTGCTTGTAACCATTTATCTGATAAGAATTAGTAGTAATGGGGGTAAAATTTAGTAGGAAATCAGACATGAAGTTGGACCTCTATGAAAGATAATTATGTTCATATTATGATCCCAAAGAATTGAAACTATCTTTGTGTGTAAAAGGTTAATTTGTTACTGTTTCATGATACACATATGTATTAAAAAGCTGTTTTCCTATTAATTTGGAACAATAAGTGTTAGTGTATTGCCTCTTGGACTTGGATTGATCAGTTCACCTCTTTTTCTAAATGAATCAGAAATTCATTGCAATCGACTTTGAAAGGGCAATTCACTGTTTCATAAAGTAACAATATGAACATCATTTCCTTCTTTTTTATCAAAGAGTTTAAGATGTTATATTTTTAAATATTTTTATTATGTAAACTAGCAAAGGAAACTGATCTAGTTGGCTGCATTTGTTACAACTGGCAAATTCAGCCTTGCAATCTTTCATACAACTTATGACAACCCCAAATCAGACTGAACCCTGAACAGACCAATCAGTCCTGCCATTTGCTCACATGAATTGCAACTGTAAACGATATCTGAATATATGCAGCAGGTTTTACCATGTTAGCTGATGGTCCTGAGTTATTGCCATCTGGAATTAGAAAGAGTACCTAAGTTTCTTGCATTATGATCCTCTATACTTGTTGCACAGGGCCCATAAATGTTTGGAGGGGGTAAAAAACAAGCCAAAGTAAACAAAAAAATGGAATATGCAGATTAATGTTTGGTGAATCACATCCTTTTCATATCTCCTTTTCATGTGCATGAAGAATTCTTCAGTTGTTGATTTCTCATTGAGATTAATGCGTACCCCACACAGCACTTAAACAGATTACTGAGAATGGAATGTAAATCATCCAGTGTGAAGAGAAAAATATTGTCTTGTAGAATGCATGGCAAAGCCACAAGGGGTATACTTTTTAATTGAAACAATGGGGTCATTTATCATGAGATGGAAATACTCTTCTGAGCCTTCCTTTCATCTTAAAGTGGCTCAGCTTGCATCTATGATAAAAGAAAGGAAGGACAGGTAATAAAATAGTGAAAATAGGTAGTAAAATAGTGAAAATAGGTAGTAAAATAGTGAAAATAGGTAGTAAAATAGAAATTTGCAAGGTGACTATAAGAGCCATATAGCATGGCATATTGAAATTTATAATGTCCTGCAACACCACCACCTCATTTTGCAGAGAGATATCAGGCAACTATAATTCAGGGTATTGCGTTTCCAAACAGGCATCTTATAAGTCCACCTATTAACAATATTTAATCTTAATCTTTAATCCTTAGTAAAGCAATAATGAAAACAAAAATAAAAATCAAATACTAAAATTTACTTAAGAATAAAAACTTCTGTGCAATCGGATGCGGGTTGAGCTGTGTTCAAATTTTATAACCATGTATAAATTCAAAATCGGATAGCCTTAGGGGTATTTGAATGGGGATTAGAATATTCCATTTTTTTTCTCAATATTTTTAACATGAAAAAGGGCATACAATTTTGTGAGGCTGTTAAGTTACCTAGCTTTTTTGTACTCAAAGTTCACATATCTGATCTCTGATGATTTTTTATTGCATAAGCTGATATGAGCAGAGACTTTAGAAGACAGGCAGCAGGTAGGCATAATGAATTTTCCCTTGCGCCTGGTGACTATCTCTCAACCCAAAAATTATCACGCTTTCTTGTGAAAAAAAAGGCACCCCCTGTCCTGCAACTATCCAGATGCATGCAGAGTCCCACACTGGGAGCATTCAATGGATTCCCATCAAGGGCCAAGTTACGCAGGTAAACTCACCATATAAGGTTCAAAGGCCATTCTCAACCTGTTTCACATAAGAATTTGAATGCTACCGTAAACAAGGTAATTACGACAAATAGTTTTAAGTAGGGGCTCTTCCTAAGCTGCCTTCGTCTCCAGCTTTCATGGGAAAATAAACCATGATTAATGATTTTACGATTAATCAGTTCAGATAATAGTTAAAAGAAAAGAGGACAGTAAAACAGGGGAAAAAAATCTTTCAAGACATTACCTTGATTCAAAACCTGTGAACAGCTGATAATATTTGTTTACTTACTAAATGAAAAACATACAATAGCTTTAAGGAGTAAATCTAAAAATCTAATTGTAACAACAGCCAGTAAATCTGTTAACGATACAATCAGTTGTCTAGATCTGGTGTAGACTCCGACCCTGAAGGCTAGTCGATATACATTCCTTATATCACCAGGACCGGGTCAACTACTATTGACCATATTGGACAATGTCACATGTAACTTGTGGGCATCAATAAAAATGGCCATTTTATCATTTAAACAAACAACTACTCGATCTTAGCACTAAGCATCTAGTACAATACAGCGGTAATTACAGTTCCAGTGCTTCTGTCTGTGGCTAAATGGTATTTACCACCTCATGCTGGAGAAAAGTGCACACACGTCCATTGTCGGATAATACAGTCAAACCTGGTTTTAGCAGCCAGTCAAGGGAATATGTGGCCATGTTTAAATGTGGCTGTTTAAGGCAGGTGACTGTACTAAGATGTCTAGTTTGTCTGTTTGCTTGGGATTAATGTCCCAAAAATAGTATTTCAGACATTTGACAATTTTGTCTACATGAGACTGTGGCCAATATCAGACAGTAGATATTAAAAATGGTATGATATTACATCCTGACATGTATTACATATTACATCCTTACAGCGGGCCAACCAGACCTGAAACTACCCTTTTATGCTAAGCACCAAGCAAGGGAGATATACTATTACACTTTCTAAGACTTTCAAGCATGTCAAAACCAGATGCCTAACTGACAATCTCCCAGTTATTGGATTGACTCTCTAACCACTCAGCCCCTGAGATTGGTCAAAGAAGTCAAGTATTTGTGAAATGACAATTTCAAATGAAAAGCTTTTATAACATAAACACCAAAGCTATGTAAAATTGCAAGAAAAAAAAGTTAAAGCGTTATATTTCTTTCACATGATATTCATCATTATTGAAATTTTGCATCCTTTAAAAAATCATAAAACTTGAAGAATTATAGCAATCACGTTGTTGCAGATGTACTATACAGTTCAATTAATGTTTCCGTTGCTGTTTTTGAGAGCAGACTATGTCAGATACCTTAAATTAACCAGAGAAAATATGCAATAAAAAGAGAAAACGATGGAGAGACCTTAGATTGTCTAGCATCAAAGCAGTAAAATCCCAATCCAAACTGGCTCTTCGTCCTTGTATTATATGGTGAATTAAAACAGTCAAGTGAACAAGTTTTGTCAAATTCAAAACTGGATCTTAATGAACTAACGTGATAATGCATTCAGGATTATAAAATGCAAATTAATTCCTATTCATAGTATGTAGCTGTCAAACTTAGAGCACACAAATATTTGACCAGGGGGAGTTTTTCATCCACTAATTGTTCCTTTATGCAGATAAATCATCAGACTGTGCCACAACAAGCACATAAAACTGTCATCTTGCATACCTAACTTTGAGTAGAGTCTGGAAACCAGTCTAATATTCAGAAATCCCCTGGAATTTCCATTTACCAGCAGCATTCTAAAGAACTTTCTTAACCATCACCATTCTAAGATACATTTTCTTACACAATGCCAAACAAAGGAAGAACCAGATCATACAGAAAGAAATTCCTTGTACACTGGGTAGCTCCATAAAATAACGCTACATACTGGGTTCAAGCCAATATGATAATATATAGGACCACATCATAACTTTGTGAAATTGTATTGTTAGGCAACTAATAAATCGAAAAGTATAAATCCAGTGTCCAGTGTTAACATTGGACAACATTATATTAAATTTCATGCTATAATGGAGTGTTTTGTGATTGATCTATACTGTGTAAACAACAAACAGTATAAAACCCGAGTGACTCACCTGAAAGATTGAAAAGTCCCAATACAGAGAAACAGAGGCAAAATATTTAAGGTTTTCAGATCCTTGCCATATTCTTCGATAAGCCCTCAAATTGTTTGCACATTTTACTGTGATTAAGTCAATCCAGAATAAGCAATAAACATTTCATAACATGACATAAGTAGTTTTTAGAGGCTGATTTGGTCTTCAAGAATTCAAGAATGCCTAAATATAAACTCATAAATTAATGGAATATATCCTTAACAACAAATCCTATTAACAAAATGTTCCATTAATTTATGGAATGTTTCAAACCTATTAACTGAAGGAAAAAAACAATTGATGGAAATTCAAGAACTTTATTATTTCTTGTATGTTATATTCATAACTCAATTAGCTAGGATTAATTTTATTGGCAATGATTCATCTTTCAACATAATATTAACCATTCTTAAGGGATAATCTCAGAAGGACTGATCATATTTTAATCGATCCATTTAAAGGTTAAAATTCCACCAACAATATTTAAGTGCTTTAAGTAATACTAAATTACTTAGGGGATAATTTCATAATTCTTGTTTCTCTAATAAAAGTACCCAAAAATTTAACACGAAATATTCAAGTATATGACAAAACTAGCAATACATTATTACCTCAATTAATAATTAACAAATGATTATTATTTAAATATTAACCTGATCATGAGAAGGTCAAATTTTATTGCCAGAGTTAGTAAAAGCTGTAGTTATTTTGGAGTTTATTGTTGCCATGAAATTATACCTCGGTCATATAAAGACACTGAGTTATTACAGCTAATCAGTTGATGGAAGACTTCCCATTCAACAGAATCGATGACCTACCACAATCCATCTGGAAGGCTTTCAGCCAGTCTCGATCAGCTGGATGATAATGCTGCCACCCTTACAGTGTCATACTAGAACCAATTAAGGCTGAAATGAGTCCAATTTTTTTACCTGGGTACCTGTTATACTATTACCCACGAGTGCCCTTATACCCATATAGACGTAGTCATTGCTTAAGAAAAAACTTACTTTACCACCTGTAATACTAACACAATTCTATATGATACAGACTTTGTCCACCCAAAAAACGACCATCTTGAAGCATGTGAAGATAATTACTTGACTGTGAGAATGTAGATTTCTGCTCAAGGATATCATTTTGAAGTGTATAAATGTTATGAAGAAAAGAGGTAGATCTACATGAGGTATCATAATAGAAGAGGCCGACATCTGGTTATGGGTCATAAATTTATATCCGGAAACCAGCAATTTTTTACCCAACCACTGGGTCCCCGTTTCAGCCCTATAGAACCAATGATTATCATCCTGATACCACCAGAGTTCTGAAGCAACCAATAAATGCTGAATGCCAAATAAGGAATCTCAGGACATGAATGAAGCCAGGGATGAATCCTGAATAATGTGAATGAAGCTCCAACCATTATAGGCAACTATGGTCATGAAACTTATAATAAAAATGCCTCTGGATAGGCTCAGCAGAGGAAATGCAAAACTAATTGCAATATCATAAATTTCAAATAAAAGGACCATTAAAGGTATTGTTTAAATACTCATTTTAATTATTTTAATTATATATATTAATGCTCGCAAAAAGAAACACTACTTAAAGTCATTACCAAAGCCTTTCTCTTAATCATACCAATAACTAAAAGATAATCCCCCCCACACACAAAAAAAATATTATGAATGATAAATGAATAATATCATAGAAAGAGTATGTAAACTTGTAAAATGATACACTAGCAATTACAAAAAGCAATTTCACAACACTAATACATTATAAATGTCACTTGGAGATCCTTGCAAAATGATCTAGTGCTGTGATACAATCGACACTGAAACAGCAGGTATATCTCAAACAAGTGACGGAGATGAATAATCTGTTTGATTTGATACTGGCTGTACATACTAATCAGACCTCTATCTATTAAAAAAAAATGCGCTATTGGCCATTCATCGCAAAAGGTCAGCTGTGCACTGCAGTTTATTACAGCGATATAAATTTCATCGCTCATGTGACTGCCAGGAAGACTAGTGCAACACAGTATGTTATCTGTTACAACACTCTTGTGAAACTTTTCATTGGAGGTGTTCTTTGAACTATGATAACCTTTCTTCTGTATTAGTCAGAAATTTATGTCTTCAATTTAAATTTGATATATGCAAATAAGCATATAACTTGACATGCTGGGATACTGGCATTGTTGGGCTGTGATACTCATGATATGCATCAAGGGTTTTTATATCAATTGTGTCATAATTTTTCATTTAATATTGCATGATTTAAATCAAAGTGTCAAAATGATGGTGTGCTGATAAGAAGATTCCCATGGTTTATCTAACACTAAAATTAATCATGATGTAAATCTACTCATGATCAGGTAATTTACAATCTTTTCATAGCTTCTCGTTCTTTTTTTGTATGAAACTTCTTTTCCTCGACTCTGATTTATTTTGTTACTTGACCCTAATTACAATGCGGTGGGCACTTGTGTCAGTGTCTTGGTGACCAGTGCAGACCCAGATCAGCCTGCACATTCATGTAGCCTGATCATGGTTTGCACTGTTCGCTACTTTTCAGAAAGCACCCCCACACCCCCAGTTCAATATGAAGAAAAGACAAGTCCAATTAAGAACTTTAGCATGGTAAGGAGTATTAAAGATGAGTCGACAGAAATGAGTCGTATTTCAGTGAAATTCACTGGAAATCAATCTCTTGTTTATATTTCAGTATTTTAAAGACATTGATATTTTCAAAATAAATGTAAAATATTTTATCGGAATTCAACATTTAATACATAGCAATAAGGTCCAATTTCAAAATTATTCATTTGAAATATAAATATAGTGCATTTAGCTGAATGAATTTGAAGTCCAATAGATGAACAGGCATTATAAATACTGAATGCTACCACCATTGACATATTGTTAAATTACATTTAAAAGGATATTTTCAAGGAATCTTAAAGTGTTACCCATTAAAATATTTCACCATGTCTAACAGATTCACAGTCACAAAAACTAATGAGGTAGATTAATTGTTTTGACTGTTGGAAATTTAATGGGAAACTGCCGATAGTTTAATGGCCTGTGCATGCAGTAGTGTGGGTAAAGCTTATAAGACTCTTTTCTCTGAAATATATACAACTATTAGTTTTGTTTCTTGGTTTTTTATCTTCATCTGTACAAAAAACTGTACTCAAATTAAGGTAAATGTACGAGACTCAAATACTTGTTTTTCAGCAAGGTAATCTAATATGCCATTCCGGTATTAAAGGTTTCACAGTTAATTTAATAAAAATATGGTTGAGTAAACTTCAGATCAAGACCTGTGTCACATTAGCAGAACAGGGACACATTGATTTGTGACCCACCCAAGAGTGACCCAACCCCTCTGTTGAAAGACACCATTGTTCCTTTGATGAGTTTTTTTATACCCTCCATATCTTTTACAACTTTTCATATCCGGGTTGTTTTTTGCGTTTTTCCCCATTCACTAAAATACGACACAAACATCCAGATTGTACCATAAAGTGGAGTTCAAACAGAGCTCAAGTGTCGGGGTATTAGCTTAGCCTTGGGTAGATTTGAAAGTACGCTAACCCTTTCTTAATCAGGCAACCTGTCACTCAGTACTTTTTTGAAAAAAAAACAAGACAGGAAAAGATCGGGTTTAGAATTTTAAAAATCATACAAAAATTTCTGTTGTTACTTTTTTACCATTATGTAATTTATTTTGAGAGAAAAAATATCTAATCATTGTGACTACTGGTTTGTATTTAACCCTCTCTCAAAAAACTTCTTGTTTTCAGAACAGAAAAAAAAGGAAAAGATTTTACTCCCTTTGTCTGCCCTTATCCTGAAGCAACCAAATAAAGAAATACTGGTAAGCACCGGCTCAAAAATAATCACCTGTATAATTATATAATGTCATAGGTGTACAGAACATAACTAACAGAATATAGTAAGTACAGGGTTCTCGCAAGGATCCTGATAACTGGAGTCAATCTTAGCTGAGACTCGCGCTCATAATAGAATATGCTCAGGAAATAGTCATAATTTCTCCCAAAAATGAAGTTCTGAGGACCCAAAAACTAGGAGTAAGTGAGAACCTTGAACCCATTTACTTTACTTTAGTAGGAAACAGTAATTGGCAAAAACAAACAAGTATATATAAAAAAATGATATAATTTACAGTCTCCTGCTAACGGAAATTTGTCTTTTTTCTCTTTTAATCTTAGCTTTAACTTCTCATTTATTGCTATTGCCAGTCTAACACATGTTTCATCTTCAGCCTCACTCACTTTACAATCACACAAGAATCAATACTATAAAAAGACTTGGCTCTCAGGTGGAAATCAATCTAGCTAATGAATTACTGCTTCAAAGCCCCCCCCCCCCCCCACACACACACACCTACACTAGCTTTTATAACACACAGATTCTTCACACTGTGATATATGACATTAAGAATATTGTCATTACATTCACTATGCCTAAAAAGTCGCCAAACTGACTACAAAACATATCAGTCAGTATATACATGTTATTATACAGTGGGTTTTCATTAATAACTGATTTCCAATCAAGGCAATCAGTTAAAATTGCATAAAAATTGGTTGTTATCTGGTAAATTCTACAGATCCCCCTTGACCCCCAGCCAAATCTCAATTAATGCTAGAATGGATCAATTAGTTATATGATCTTGTAATTTGCATGGCTGACTTTAGGTGCATCTCATTACAATATTAATGCAGTATCCAGACTTGGACTCCATATGTAGTGTAATAATGGAGCTACACTGTATCTAGACTTGGATCCTAAATATAGTGTTATAATAATGCTGCACTGTATCTTAACATGGATCCCAAATGTAGCATTATAATAGAGCTGCTCTGTATCTTAACATGGATCCCAAATGTAGCATTATAATAGAGCTGCTCTGTATCTTAACATGGATACCAAATATAGCATTATAATGTAGCGATATAATAGAGCTGCTCTGTATCTTAACATAGATCCCAAATATAGCATTATAATAGAGCTGCACTGTATCTTAACATGGATCCCAAATGTAGCATTATAATAGAGCTGCTCTGTATCTTAACATGGATCCCAAATGTAGCATTATAATGTAGCATTATAATAGAGCTGCTCTGTATCTTAACATGGATCCCAAATGTAGCATTATAATAGAGCTGCACTGTATCTTAACATGGATCCCAAATGTAGCAATATAATTGAGCTGCACTGTATCTTAACATGGATCCCAAATGTAGCGATATAATAGAGCTGCACTGTATCTTAACATGGATCCCAAATGTAGCATTATAATGGAGCTGCACTGTATCTTAACATGGATCCCAAATGTAGCATTATCATAAAGCTGCACTGTATCTAGACTTGGATCCTAAATATAGTGTTATAATAATGCTGCACTGTATCTTAACATGGATCCCAAATGTAGCATTATAATGGAGCTGCACTGTATCTTAACATGGATCCCAAATGTAGCGATAAAATAGAGCTGCACTGTATCTTAACATGGATCCCAAATGTGGCGTTATAATGAAGCTTCACTGTATCTTAACCCTTTCCCTCATAGAGGAAACCATGAAAAGACCTATGCGAACAACATAAAACCAGATCAGCCTGCGAGATACTCGCAGGCTGATCAGGTTTTATGCTGTTCGCTGCTCCTCAGTGGTCTGGAGATGAGGATTCTATAATTAAATTTTGTAAGGTTTAACTGTGGTTTTCTGCAGATCAGGCTTTATGTGGTACCTATTAAGTACGTCAAAATGAGTCTATATGAGGGAAAGGCTTAACATGGATCCCAAGTATAGTGTTATAATAGAGCTGCACTGTATCTTAACATGGATCCCAAATGTAGCATTATAATGAAATGCACTGTATCTTGAGCTGCACTGTATCTTAACATGGATCCCAAATGTAGCATTATAATAGAGCTGCACTGTATCTAAACATGGATCCCAAATGTAGCGTTATAATGGAGCTGCACTGTATCTTAACATAGATCCCAAATATAGCATTATAATAGAGCTGCACTGTATCTTAACATGGATCCCAAATGTAGCATTATAATAGAGCTGCACTGTATCTTAACATGGATCCCAAATGTAGCATTATAATAGAGCTGCACTGCATCTTAACATGGATCCCAAATGTAGCATGATAATGGAGCTGCTGCACTGTATCTTAACATGGATCCCAAATGTAGCATTATAATAGAGCTGCACTGTATCTTAACATGGATCCCAAATGTAGCATTATAATAGAGCTGCACTGTATCTTAACATGGATCCCAAATGTAGCATGATAATGGAGCTGCACTGTATCTAGACATGAAC
Source organism: Solen grandis (assembly GCA_021229015.1). Taxonomy (NCBI): domain Eukaryota; kingdom Metazoa; phylum Mollusca; class Bivalvia; order Adapedonta; family Solenidae; genus Solen; species Solen grandis. Next base: position 35,772,021 of record CM037794.1, read on the forward strand.
CCCTAACTCAGCATTAAAATGGAGCTCATGCACAGTGTATACATATTTGTAACTGATCTTGGTGTCACACAGATCTTTACAATATTATGGTCCTTGACACCAGGTGGTCAAAGCAGTGCATGCATGGTCAATACTTAACTGATTTATTTTGCAGCTCTTGCACTGATAACAGTTGGTCTGACTGCTGTATTGCATAAAATTAATCCTTTACCTCCTAGGTATGCAATACAGACCATTGTAAAAGTAGATCAAACTGGAACAATTCTGATTCTGATATGTTATCACAGTATAATTTTCTCCACTGGACAGAATATAACCTATACCTTGATATGCCGCTCAATTATTTATTTAAGTATCATCATGGGATGGGAAAGAAATTGCTGAGCTAAATTTAATATCTTAAAACTTATACTAATCACTCTGAACAGTTCCTTGTGGGTTGGACCAGTACTTTGTGCCTGAAAATGTCATTCAAAGATTCTTGTTCTGATAGGGTTTGAACCCACAACTTTAGATCGGTATAGTTGTAAAATGTATGTTAAAACAGGATCACCATGCCCTCATGTACATTTAATGAAGCTTCGTTCTAAAGAATTATCAAAATGTTCAAAATAAACAGGGTAATTTCGTACACACAATCCATTAATTTTAGTATGTCATTCTATCATACAATATCCCTTCTAAATGTGTGTAGAGAACAAACAGTATTTCTTTGATCCACCTACCCATCTTGTGTCACGAAAAGATTAACCCACTTCTACAATGGGCAAGTAAATTTGATGGGGATATAAATATACCTAGCCGGAGATTTGAGATAGATCATTCTCTTGTCACCTGTATGCCAGTGAAATTACCCACGGGTGTTAAAAAGTTTATGTGAGGATGAAAAATGTGCAGACTGAATGAAATTCAACTTCAAGGCCATTCCTTGACAAGTAATTTATGATAAATTAGATTCAGTTTTGATGATAAATATGAAATCATGACCAATATATATATATATATTAAAACTTTGTATGATTCAAAGGAGTCAGTCTGTAGGATTTTATGGCACATTTATAGTATTTCAGTCATTTGAAAACTATGTATTCAATTGGTAATACTCTGATATCACTGCAGTATCACCATTCATGCATGTAGCAAAAATATACCACATGCCCATGTATAACATAAGAACTTGGAATTTCCCACCCGGGACTGAACCTGCAACCTCCCTCTTCCAAGGTGGAAACTTTAACCACCAAAGCCCCAGGAAAACAAGTGAGGATTCAGGACCAGACCTACAGGAGTATTCATGAAAATCTTTAGCTTGTTTTCAAATTTGGTGAAACTTTACAAATCATACTTTTTTTTCTGAATTGTTAACTTCTCAAACCGATTGTTTAATAAAATTATATGATAATTAAAGGAACACATTCCAAGAGTGTTCTCTGTTTGCTTATACGATGCTCCTCCGATTCTATGCAGTCTGTACAGAGAATAAAATATATGCATCTGTAGCAGTTGGTATGATTACATTGGCCTTTTACACAAAAATTAAATGATTAATTGTTTCATATACCATTTGAAGTTCAGAAAATTATTAATTCATCATGGCATAAATTTGTACATGAACATTCAATGAGATAAAAAAGGGTTAAGATGGTGACACATTGGTTGTTTGAATCTAGTCACATCATTTAAACTTTCCAAAATATCAAATGTCTTAATTAATTTCATGAATTTTCCACACTAGGAAAGGTGACAATTGCTAAAATTCTTAATATCTAGTGACTATACAACTCTTAAATAACCAAATGTTGGTTAAAATTCTTTAGTCCAATTAATTACAAACAACCCAACCTAATCGATCCTGCTTATTTCCATGTGTTGAAAGAATCTGGCTGCACTGGATCTTCTTTGAGTTAATTTGCATGTGTGTGTTTACATTTAATATAAGTAATGGTATCCGAATGATTCAACAAATCTTATACATATCTGTTGCAGTCTATTTTTACAACAAAGTGGTGAGATATAATTTATAAAGAAAAACAAACACAGGTGTAAATCATAGGCCTTAGCTCACCGAAATATTAATCCAACTGTACCTAGATACCGCAATATGTTTAATTACCACACATACACAGGGTCCAGTTTTCATAGAAAAAGATATACTAAAGGCAGATACACATCTACAGATTGCTCGTTTGTTTATAGGGTTTAACGTCCCACCGACAGTTTTTCAGTCATTTGAGGACTTATAATGTCTACTTGAGATTATTAAGTTATAGTGCTGCTACACTGCAGTATCACACCTTAGACATGTGGCATAATACCACACCAGGCGTGCATTCAGTATGCTGAACCGTATGCAACTGTACGCTTACAGCCGCCTATCAACCCGTCTTAGTGCCATAAACCACGATGTCCACGTCTACCTATGTACTGCATAGGATGCACGTGAATAGCATGGTATATGGTCCTAATACAACTCCATAGCTGACTGTAAGCGACCGGTTGCATACGGTTTGGCATACTGAACGCATGCCAGCCCTGCGTTTAGATGCGGTTACAAGTCCCTAATGTTAGCCATTGCATCCCTGTTTTATCATAGCATATAGAGTACAAGCAGGGAACCAAATGCCTAACAGTTGCAAGCGTTATGGTTAGCTAAACGCAATCCTAACACTGTGCCAACCACTTGTATGTTGAGCATCAAGCAAGGAAGCTACACCAACAGATTAATTGAGAACCAATAAAAAAATATCTTCTAGACAAACATTATGCATTTTTTTTTCTAATTCTGCTGACATCATAATGAATTGATCTTTTATCCCAAAAGAATTTAGGCAGGTACTCAATTAGGGTTTACATACAAGTTGTTTACTACTGTTTATTTGTTTACTAATGCATTTTTGATTAATTCTTTTGGCAGTAGAATATATTTTTAGATTTTAATTTAAGTCATTTTAAAATTGCTGCATGCCAGTTTTTAGGACTATTTATATGTCTGTTTACTTGTATATTAAATCGATTTCTGGCAATAAAACAGATTTAAATCAAGTTACTCAAAACGGTAGAATTCAAATACAGGAGAATCTTACAACGTTTGAGAAGACTATATCATTCTCGACCTTTTTTTCCCCCTTTATCTATTAAAAATGCCTATCAAGGCTTTTATGTAAAACCATGTTATTACTCCTTTATCTTAAATGGATGAAGTTAACAAAACTGCACCACACCCTGAAAAATTGACAGAATACTTTTTGTTTTCCCTTATATAAAATGACAATGGAAAATTGACTGAATATATTTAAGTTTTTTTATTCATAACAAGAGGACCACATACTGATGTCAATGCTTGTATGTTTAGGATTTTTTTTTTTAAAAGGGGGAGATAAATGGACTTAAAGAGTAATGGCCCTTGATGAGAATGTAGACCTTGAAGTAGTGAACAAAATATATGAGGTTTGATGACAGACGGTTTAAAAGTTTAGAAGTTATAGCCAAGGTTAAAGTATTCAAACACGATGCCGCTGCCAATTAACAACGACAATACTGGATTGATGCAAATACCTAGACTTCCTTTCTTTGAAAAACAGACAAGCTAAAAACAGCTAGCATGTTGAAGATATAGAGCACAAGCAATGCATTACCTGTCGAAGAGTTACACTCTCTCCACAATATCACATTATATAGACTCTCAATAAGTACTGATAAGTCAAGCATGTGATATATAACACCATTAAAGACCTTAACAAAAACATACTACTTACTATGGACTGTTTGTGGCTTTTCTACGCCTCTTTGAATGAAGATTGACAGCTGCGGTTTTTCATTCATATTAAAGGTGGTTACATTGATGTACATGTAGATCTAACAAAAACTTTCTACATGACCAGCAAAGCAATGTTGACTTTATAAGTGTAAAAAGTTGTTTGTTGGGTTTAAAGTCTCACCAACATTACTGTATTTAAGTCATTTGAAGACTCTCACCAACATTACTGTATTTAAGTCATTTGAAGACTATGTCTACATAAGACATATATTGTGCTGCCACACTGTAGATTATCACACCATAGACATATATGGTGTAACCACAACCAGTCACATTATTGGACTCCAAGACCAGGACAGCCATATGTATATATGCTAAGTGATTAGCAGGGAGCTACAAGAACCATTTTTAACAACTTTGGTATGTCAAGGTTGGGGATTAAACCCACTTGTAACCTCCTGCTCCCAAGGTGGATGCTCTACCCTTCAGCCACTGTGGACAGTTTTTATGTGTTTTTGTCCTCTTTAATTATATGGGAAATGACATGTCACGGTAACTGTTTCTAAGTCATTAGTGTACTGCATGAAAAACAATCAGCTTCAAATGACAGAATTACAGTTTAATTGCTTGAGTTTAACATCCCACCAGCAGGATTTGAAGAAGAAGAAAGAATCTAAAGCTCCCTAAATCTACCACTTCAGTTTATTTTATTTTTTTAAATCTTCAAAATGAAGAATCTAGCTATGGTTTAAATGTCTCAAAAATTGGCCTCCAATAGGAGATTAAAGCATTTCAGTGTTGCTTGGTGTCACATCCCTTAAACATTCTACGAATGTACTCTATCCTGACACAACACTCAAACATGCATGTCTCCCTGGCACACACACTACCCTCCTCACAAGGAACTTGCGATAACTGAGGACAGCAAATCCTGATAAATCGGTCGCTCATCTTTTGTTTTTTATCTTTTAGCCTTGACTATTTTTTTTGTCCTTCCTTATGATTGGCTAAAAGTTGTCTAACAATGTTGATATCAACTTGAAGTAAAAGCGTTTATTTGTCAACAGCTTTTTATTTTTACCTTAAGACAATGTTTGTCTCTCTCAAGATCACTTTTGCATGCATGGGCACTTGCTTCTGACAAAATTGCAAAATAAAATCCAACTCCTTAGGTTACAGATCACACTACTGAGTTTAATTAAATTAAATTATAATTAAACACATCATATAACTCAGGTTAAAAGCTGCACTTCTTACAAAGCCCGTTTCCCCATCATCCTGTAGAGAAATATCAGGTGACCATTCTAGGTACTTAATTTGTTCACATAAATGTATTTAATCCATGTGCTTAAAACAAAATTACTTTAATCTCTGTTTAATACCAGAATGAAGAAATATCCATGGGCGTTGATTTGTTTACACAAAGCTTAATGTCAGAAAACTGAAAAGCCCCAATTTATGGGAGCAATTATATATATATATAAAATGGAAAAGGTATAAGACAAGTATAGGAAAAGCCCAAAATGTGAACTTTTTCCTGAAAAGTAACACCAAGAAGTAATAAAAGTGTTAAAACACAAGCACATAAAAAAAATGAAATATTAATTTTCAATCAATGACAAATAAGTGCCATGGTACCGTTACAGAGTGCAATGACTGTGGAATAAAGGTTGTTGGTTCAAACCTAATGATACAAGTTGGTAGGGATCAGATTGTGTCATGACTCTCTTAGTCTAATCTGCATTTAAGTACTAGTCCAACCCTAGAACGGTCCAGAGGGATTTAATATTAGTTGTAAGAATTACTATTCCAAACCATGTAATAGAAATGTTTAAAAGTTTGAAATCTATGAATCAATGTGAAAAAAAAAATCTATTAATGAAATTACAATTTTCTCCCTGTTTCCACACTGCTTTATTACTTCACCATAACACTGACCGGAATGATGTATTTTTCTGTTACCATATTTTTATCCATTTCCCCATGTTGTATTATCATACCTGGGACGAAAATAAAGATATGTTCTGTTCTGTTCTAGTGGAGAGATACCACCACAGTGTTACTGTGACCCCACCTCCTGACAGTGAATCCGTCACCCTCGTTAGCACCTGTATCAAGCATGTTGTGACCCCATAACCAACTCAATACAATACCCCCTCCAGTACAAAAGGACTACATTCCGACAGCCATCTCCCCCTCCATACCTGAATAAAACACCTGTTGGTATCATTTCTTTTTTCAAATTCTAATCATTCTTCTTTATCAACTTTACTGACATAACACTTGAAATTTCAGCAATGAACTTTGAAGGACTTATTTTGAAGATGGATTACTCAGAGAATGGGTCCTTTGTTGTGCAGCAAAATATTTACGAATTTTTTCTTTAACATCATCACAAAAATAAGATCAAATCACCATATTTTTTCAATATATAGTTTCAGGAGTATTATAAAGAAGCTGAATAAAATCACATTTGATATCATATATCTATATATTTTATTTGTACAGGGATTTACAGGACACAGTTTTATGTGTCCTATACACACAATAAAATGGTCCGGATTCCTAGGAATAGCTAAACTGCGTCCCTGGGATGCAAGATTCTTTGGGATTTCTTTTTCCTGATCAAAATAGTTACTGTTGAGGCTAAATTTCAAGAATACTTATGATTGGTTATTTTTTTTAAAAGCAGGCAGGTGTTAATAGATATAAACAAAGACATTGAAGATATATGATAATGAAGATGTGACTCCCATTTTTTACTTCTGGACTCCTAATAAAATCAATGTTGATACCCATGTTTGGACCTGTAAAGTTTGTAAAACCCTGTATATATTTCCATAATTTTAATTGCTTGGCAACATCCTCCAATTGTAGTCTTCACTGTCATTGTTATGGATCTGAAGTTTGGGGTTTTTACAGATTCCTGTTGAGGGGGAGGGAGAGATTCTTTTCAAAACCCTCTCAAGCCTCTAATGTACTGACCTTGTGTTCTCAAAATGCTATCTTAAGACTCAACTCAGAATCATACTTGAATCCCAATTGAAACTATGGCCATAGTTTGTGTCTAAAATATGAGTTTCATACTTAATTCAGTACCATTTTTGAGAACATGGGGTCTGGCCTACCTCAAGGGTCTTCAAGGAGAAATTAAGTTGTAAAAAACTCATTTCTCTAATGAAATAAAACCAGTAAGTTTAATCTGGTATATATCTTAAAGAAAACTTGGGTTAAGAACTTAATGAATTATATAATCATTGCTCATGATCAGTTTAACTCAGAGTGTATTCAACATAACTAAAGAAAGCTACGTGTTCTGTTTCCCATAATTGATGGTTTTTTAAGAAAAATTCCTATTATATATTATATGAAGTTATTACATGTATATAGCTTTCAAAGTAAATCATTCCCATCCCTGAGGAAATTATAAACAACAGACCTGAGTGGTCAAAAATCAATGTTAACCTATATACATCTCACATACCCATTTGTTATCAGTTTAATTGGGCATGACAACCTTTCCATAGGGATGGTATTTCATTACTCAAAAGTTAGAATCCTTTTATCACTACAGTAAACCATGATGATCATTCATAACTTCTTCATTGAGGATCCTAATAATGATAAATGTTTTATGAATAAATTATGATTACATCCTTATATACTTTTTACATCCTTAAAGGCTATTGTGTGATCATCAACTTCACCTGACATTATGGCTTAAATTCATCATTTTGGGAAAACAACAGGGAATTACTGATTTGGGATTTTTATTTATGTATTTTTTCTTTTATTACAAATTTGAGCATACATTATTCTTTTCTGTTACTAATGAGTTCCTGAGGTCTGATCAGTTTACTTCTCTTGCTATATATTTAAAGAAGAAATGTATTTTATGAATAGCAAAAGCCAGAACTTGCAAGTTCAAATTTTCATGATCAAATACTGCAGCAGATTCTCTTAATGTTGTCTTCCAAACATATCCAGGAATTAATTCCAAAACTAGGCCAATCCAGTGACAACTTGTGTGGCCAAAATATTTCCCCATAACTGTCAAAAAGCATCAGAGTGGTATATGAAGCAAACCTCTGTAAAATGAGAAAAAAATGAATGCTGCCTCATCACAATTAAACACCTTCTTAAATGACAGGACACCTGGTATAAACCCATTTCTATAAATGCATTGTGTTAATTTTCCAAACTTTTGTGTGTTTGTTTTGTTTTCATAGTGATATCTCAAGGTGTTCTTGTTTTGCTTTCAAGCCATGCATAGAAGAAAAAGAACTCTGAAATCTGAAATGGCTTATTGTAGTGTCCAAAAACATCATAGAGATGCACACATTAATTAACAAGAACATGCATTTTGCTATAAAACATTTTTTTTCCAGAATAGCTGGCCCATCCTTTTACTGACACTTTCTTTCTCACCTTGAGAAAATTGCAATGAAGCCCATTTACCTGGCCAATAAAAACATGAAAATAACAGGGTGAGCGTCACAAAATAGATTTGATGGACAGGGAATTACACTAATTATAGATATAAACTTTAGACATAACAAAGGCACCCTGTATTAGGCAGTCTATGTTAAATGTGATTACTTGGAGATTTTCGTCATTTACAATTGTTGCACAATGAAACTAAGATCGCAAGGTAAAGTAATCCCTAGGTGAGATAGATAAATTCCTTAATCATGATTAAGTCCCTGGGGGGAAAAGTTGAAAATAGCGTGTCTTGGTATCATAACTATTTTGTCCGAACAAATACAAAACAGTTGTAACAAACCCTTTATTATGCTCCAGTTTGCACTGTTGTATAAGTTAATTTACTGTAAATAATGCACATTATTTTATAAACGAGTTGTAAAATTTATGGATCACCTCCATAAATTTTACAAGTTCATGATAGAAGCAAGTCCATTTATCCCTTAATGTTCATTTGGCAGCGATAATTTTAAATATTGTCTTGCAGATCAGCAAATAAAGAGCTTCAAATTTCAAATACTGAAAGACGACTAGAATGCACTGTAAAAGAGACCACTTCATGTCATTGTTAATTAGGGTTTTCTGCCTCAAGCAGAAAGTCCTATTGGGTTTGTTATGTTTTTTCTTATTATTATTATTTTTCCTCCTTTTGAGGTTCAAATTAAAACAGGTTGACAATAGACCAGCAGCATGAAATTTTAACAGTAATCAGAGCGACTTTGGCCCTTTTGAATGCAACAATTTTCATCTTCATATGACATCATTTGATGTCAAAATTCAAATAAGCTACCAGATTTGGTTCGTGCTCTGAAGCTGTCAATATTGGTCCGATTGACTTGATATTTTAACAGAAGGTGTAAGTTGGGATGTAGATGTGCATACATTCTTGAATTTTCATTTATAATTTTGTGTTACAAAGGCTCCTGATGAGTTAGAAACGTGAAAATTGGATAGCATACGCGTCCTGAGGTCTTCTTTGTATTATATGACAACTGACGTCGTGTGACGGCATTTGACATCACACTGTAATAAGAAATTTTGCTTTCGATATTAGTGGCTTTTTGAACCTGCAGGCTTGATTTTTTGACGGATTGGTATGGTACTTTCAATTAAAATGCAACCTCAGGTCCAATCGTGCATGGTGACCTCTGTTTCTGGAAAATCGCACTGGTCAAGGTCATATGTTAGTTTTAAATGTTTTTATTCGGCCATCGGTATCTCAAAAACGAAAAGTATTCTACCTAGACACGTTGAGTAAATTTTGTAGTGCTTTGAAAGTCCTTTCAGGTGATATTTAGTTTTTGAAGATGGGGTTCAAACGGTTGAGTTATGGCAGAAAAACAAAAAGTGTACTTTTAACGAAATTGAGATGCCCTATTTTCATGAACTTTTGAGTCAATTATTATGATTTTTTCAAGATAAACAAGCTTAAAAGTAAAGTGATGTATACTGCCAGGAATATTTCTTTGGTCATGTGATTGTGACGTCATGAACAGGGTTTTCCCTGACGCACAAATCATGCGTCTCAGACGCATTATCTGAACGTTGGACCCCAAAAATAAAATATTGTGCGTCTGCCTGGATGCAATCTCAATTCAGCGTTTGTCCATTTTTTCTTTAAAAGATATGGATATTTTAAATTGAAAAAAAAAAAAAAAAAAGAAAAAAAAAACGTCAGGAGATTTTCATAGCAGCGAGGTAAACAGACTGTAAGAGGGATGACTACAAGGGGAATTCCCCGGTAGACTGGTACTGAGTTATGACGCTGTAAAAAATTACAGACTGTGTCTCAAATATTAACATCCAAACGCGCTGCTAAAAATCGATAATTAGTCACAGTTGCAGTCGTCGCTTAAATAAACAACCATGGCTCAAAGCAAACTGACGAACTTCTTTATGTCGTCTGCGAAAACTGCCGACGAAAACAAAACTGATTCTGATTCTGATGGCGCTGAGTCTAGTCCTAAAAGTAAACGTATTAAATATTCAAAATCATTTCAATCTGCTTGGCTAAAGCAGTTTTCTTGGTTAGAATTTACTGATGACTGAATGCACTGCAACCCGTGTATCAAAACAGGCCAAGACAATCCATTCGTAAAGGGATGCGTAAATTTTCACAAATCAACGCTTGAGAGGCATGAAAAGTCATGGCCTTTTTTAAATCTAACTATCCATAGCATCATAATAATTATAACAGTACCCAGGTCTTAACTTCATGCACAATTCTCAACACTGCCCCCTTTAAAGCTAATAGTTTAATTTAATACATGAAGCTCAGTCAGGCAACACTTGTATACACTTATACTAGCTATAGTTAGTACCTTTCACTATTCTATATCAATATTATTTTAGACCCCCAAAATTTGATTTGGACCCCCTAAAAAGAAATCAGGGGGTCCAAGAGACCCCCATTTGCAACTTGGAAGGGAAAACCCTGCATGAATATCAAAGCATGAATTATTAAAAAAATCATATAAAATAAGCAAGATGATGTATGAGGTCCAAATTTGAAGGAATGATGCAATGTAAGATGTGCAAAAAGTCCTGAAAATTGCAAGTGATTACATCATCAAACATGGCAGATATTCATGTTTTTCTGATAAGGGCTTGTATATGGAAATCTAGCAATTTTAAGTTAAAAAAAGGAAAGCGGTTACTGGGTTGGTTACCCACGATCCGGACGTTCCTACGCAGGAAAGAGTACCCGTGTTGAAAGGTGAATTGCGATGCATATTTGAGAGAATGAGGTGCATTTTAGGATGCAATGGTGTACACCAGGACTGATAAGCATGTTGCCTTTGTTACCTCAAGCAGAAAGTCCTATTGGGTTTATTATGTTTTTTATTATTATTATTAGGGCTTTCTGCCTCATTGCCCACAGCCTGTATGACACCTATGATTTTGATGTAATAAAGTCAAAGTTAAAGGTCCCAATGACACTAAGGTCATTAGAGCAGAAAGCCCTATCGTTTGTTTGGGACAAACAAAATCTAGTTTCAAAATAGTTTTGATTTATTTATCTTTGTACTTATTTTGGTTGTGGTGTGGTTTGAACTGTCAGAATCGTTTTTTGTTTTAAGCCAGTATTGGGTGTAGAAAAATGGTATTTTATTATCCATCCCATATTTTCTCCTCTTTTTTTGAAATCCTTATAAAGGTATCCCTGTTTACCATACCCGTAAAACGTGATGCAAGGGAGGGGAAAAAAACCCCAAACACCTGAAATTTCCAAACTGGAAGATATTGTGATATTTATCATAAAAATATATTAATATTATAAATTATTCATGAAAGGGCCGTTAGGCCAGGTGTATTTTGTATTGTATATAATATATATTGATTATTGTGATTGTTATTGCTTGCACATGTCACTTTAATAAACAATTTTATTACATACTTACTTACTACCTACTTACTTATAAGAGAAAAAAAGAGAGAAGGAGATGGATTGACAAAGTTAGCTGGCTGTCAGGTGCTACTAGGAACTGTCAAAGTGTAGGTCACCTGACTGTCATCCTAACACCAGCATGTGTCAACTTGTGTATTTGACAATATACACAGTCTCTCTATGACTTTCCCCCAATCTCTCTCTCTCTCTCTCTGTCTCTCTAGAGACTGAATACATGTTTCTGTCACTTATTATACCAACAGGTATTGCTAGTAATAAAATACTGGAGTTCTGTTTATCTACATGTTGTATATATTTATTTTACAACCATCGTTGCTTATACACCTGAGCAATTACATATATATATTTTATCACTTGTCTTTTTCCAAACAGACATAATTTACAAGTATTTACATGATGCTGCAGCAAAAATTTGTAAATGCTGCAATATCCGCTGGACCATCTTGTGCACGTGCAAAGTGTGTAACAAAAGCATCAGGCTTAATACTGCATAACTTTTTGATATCCGCTTCTAAGTAAAATGACAGTAAATTCAATACCCAAAAATTTGCGCGTGCCGCTGCACGTGAAAAGGAAAGGTAAACCAAACTCAAAGCTCGTATACTATAGGTTAAGTCCTATAATTTACTTTCACAGCAATGTTATTTAGAGAAGAAGAAAAATGTACGCTATATAGAGGGAATAGTTAACATTAGGATTTGGCACATAATTATGAAACCTGTTGAGAGAAGCAAACAAGTAAAATAAATAAATAATAATATTAGTTAAAAGCTGAAAATTACCTGTGTTACAGTGAACGAGTGGGGCTAAAAAATAAATCCACAGAACGCATCTTACAGTACTTCCTAACTTTGCCCCAAAAGGTCGAAATGGCATGTTTACACACTCAAGTCAATTTATAAGCGCGTTGATTAAATGACCAATTAATGTCATCAAATTTCGGTAAATCCACAGAAAACAGACATAATTCCGCTCGGCAATACATTGTGTATTGCTTCACAATTCAATCAAGTCGGTAATTCCATTTTGTCACTTTGAGAGAACGAAAATTAAGGGCATAAACAGATCACAGGAATGTACAGTGAGTACGTTAGTACAACCATTCACAAGTTACTGTCGTTCAGCATTGAGAAAAGTCACGTGGTGTTTACACTATTCTGGTTCACGCTCCAAGGGGCGTGGCTTCCCGATAACGACACAAACGCGGGAAAGTAGTGAGGTAGGTATTTAACGTACCAAATATGTTCAACTGTGATCAAATTCCAAATGCTTTAATAATGATTTTCAAGGAATAGACATCTGTTGGATGCACTTGTATGTCTATACGTATTAATATAAGCGGCTACTTATTAATCTGAAATTAAACTAAACATCATTTTATTATAAATATATACTGTACGTTAAGAAAGGAAGCAATTGTATGTGTATATATTTAGATAATATTATAAAAACAAATGCCCCATTGCACATCACATTAATTCGTACGTGGGTATAGTGAGATTGAGGGAGGGAGGGAGGGGTGGATGGTGGCTACACTCATGTTTATTTGAAGATATATATTTGTCAATACTTCAGTTATACTTCAAAGCATGTCAATGGGGTTGCGTCACCATGAGAGAGATACTCGTGTTGACATAGGTCAGCCATAGCTTTCATGACTAACAGAGTTATCTCCCATTATTGATTTCTCTAACTCATGGTCCAGTATAAATCGGTGAAAACTGAAATTGCTTAAATATTCAAACCAACCACCATTTTCTTTTCAATATTGTGGTACCCATGTCCTTCCTACTCATTTATTCTTGATGCATCCATCAAACAGGATTTAAGAAAATAATCAGCTATACAACACACAATAGCTCTCATTTGTGTTGAACTACACAAGTCTGGTTAAATCAGATATGAAAGTTATTTATCTATCACAACTTTTGTTGTTGTATTGGGGTTTACCATCGCTGTGATAGTATTTCAGTCATATAGCGACGTCCAGCTAATTACAGGTGGAGGAAGACCCCGAGTACACAGAGGTACCCGGGTAGAACCACTGACCTACCGCAAGCCAGCTGGAAGGCTTCCTCACATGAAAAATCAGAAGTCCCTACCGGGATTCGAACCCACAGCGGTAAGGGGCGGAGAGATTTGTAGTCCACGACTGTAACCGCTCGGCCACGGCGGCCCCCAACAACTTTTGTAGAGTAGGTGCTAAAACATCTGCTATATAGCTTGGGAAGTAGCACAACGGATCAACATGCCCAGTAGGCTCACTATAGCCAATCAGAATGCATCTTCATCAAATGACACGACTATGTTTTTTATTTATGATATTGATTTATATATACAAAACATTAATTTGTTTATAATTATGATCATATCTGTATAAAAAGGGGCATAATGACAATGATGCATGTTACTGGCACAAATTGGCTGGCAGCATAAATAAATAAGACATCTCTATAAGTCTAAACTGCTTTAATCAATAATCCAACTACATAGTCCAACAGTTTTGTAAACAATTTACAGAGAAAAAAATAATAACAATATAAAAATACAAGAATCCAATAATGGTTTGTTGACTTGGTGCATAATCACATCACAACAGTGAAAGTTTGGTGAAGAGTTATTTACCTTGATTATTACCAAGGCTGTAAATTACCTCCCTTGAACGATTATTACAAACCTCAGAACTGAGATGAGTTGCTCACACAAATTGTTTCAATATGTTTTGTAGTCTAGTTCCTGTTCATCCTCCAGCTTACAGATAATGTAATGCAAGGGAAAGGTACCCCATCCAAGAACCAGACAATGAAACTTATTGGAACACATTGTGCGAGCAATTGCCTCTTGTCACAGCATAAGATTATGTGTCGAGAGTAACTGAACATGATTATGATCTGTGCTTGTCAATATGTGGCCATTACAAACACATACTACTATCCAAAGTGAAACGTATCAACAATCTTATTATAAGATGTCATGATGAACGAAACATTTTTTTAATGAAATACAACATTTGTAATCTAGTTTTGAATACTAATCCACAGACATGGCCACATTTTACTCAGAAATATTAAAATTAAACATTGCACAACAAACACAAACAATAACCATGATATTGGAAACAAAGCCTTTTTTTTAAATATAACTTCAAACATGAGATTTAACTTGAATACATAATTCAACCTTTTTTTAGTTATGCTACTCTTTTTTTTCTAGGAAAAAAGAGCGTCTTGAAATTGATAGTTGTTATTCGATGTGATAGAAACAATGGATTTTCTTTTCATCCTTTTCTTGATATGGGCTCATTACACATTTAGAGTAGAACCAGATAAGACAACTGCTATAGAGCTGTCTGATCAGGTCTCCTCTGTTGGTCAATACAATACTGTGGTTCAGATTCTACACAGTCTGCATAGCAAATAAAAATTTTATCATTTTATATACTTTTTAAAGTTTAGTAAATGAATATTCATCAAGTCAAAAAATTGTATATGAATATTCATGAGGTAAAGGGTTAATATTCAACATTGAATTTTGATATCAAGTAAATCATTCCAAAGTTTAAAAGATTCAAAATGAGCACATTTTTACTTGCTTTAATCGTATGATCCACTTCAATGTTTACATCTGGGAATAAAATATCAGTATAAAAAATACATGTAGTATGTACATCACAACATGAGGAGTAATTAAAATGGTTTTCATGATTGATATTCATAATAAACTGAAAAAGAAAAAAAAGCACTCTATCACTCAAAAACTGATCAATATTCATGATTATGGTTGAAATCTGAATTAAATGATGGAAAAAAAGTAGATATGAAATATATTGATATTTGAACAATGAACATACATTATTTAGCATTTAGAATGGAAAGTTCAAACCATCATTTTCAAAAGCCACTAAATGAGACTACCACAACTTAAAAAAGGCCCAGCAGTTTACTTGCATGTTGATCATGCTTACACTGCTTATACATATTGTTATAGTCTGCCTTTTATGGCATTAAAGACTTAACTCTGAGAAAAAAGAAAGAAAACAACAGTGAAGATCAAATTCGGAGCACAACATTGCATTTTCTCCTTGTTTATACCTGATAAGAAAGATACAAGTATATTCCTTTGAATAAATAGTCGATATCTTCTAAAATCACTAGCATTTGAAGCGCACCTCCAATTCTTGATCTGACACACAACTAGAAGCCACTTCTCAAAATCCTCAGTAACTTAACCAAGATCTAATTGTCTAAACATCTCTTCTTGGTAAGAACCACTAATAGATATAAGAAGCAGCTACAGAAACCATTTTATAACTGGAATCAGGCAATCTTCAATTACCAAGATATACAGCCATGAGACAAAACTCAAAACATTCTGTGTGTATTTACATATATTAAATCACTTGCACCATCAATCACATTAAGGCTTTAATATCATTCTGTTTTCAAATGAATGTGCAAGACCACTTAATAATCTGACAAAATCTCAAACGTTTGACTCTCTATGTCAAAGACTGCAATCAAATTACTGACATACTGATGAAATATTTCATTAACCAGTTGTTTATCTACAACATTTGCATCTATGAACTTTTGTACCATACTGAATAGCACTATTAATTATCAAATCCACATAAATTGCACAAAAGTTCTATAACAGACAGTTTAAGAAGATCTTGTCATAAAGAAAGATGGAAAGAAATCAAAAGTGCATTCTATCAAGGAGTAGTGTAAATATTCATCTACTTCAGATCAACTATTTACCTATCAGTGCTGTCATTTCAAATTGATATAAATTCAGGCACAATATGCCGATTAGATACATACTTTTAGATTACTTTTGGGGCAGCTGTTAATTGAAAGCAAACATTTATTTATTTTTACTTCTTTTAAATGAATACTGAATAATAAAATAGAACCAACTTCATAATTTCTGTTTTATAGAATTGTTCAAGTCAGGGACATGAACCAAAGAAATATAATGTACATCATCTTTGGCAATTTAGTTCAATTCGAAATAAAGTACAATCTTGTTTACTATAATTGAATTTGGGTTTTACTAAAAAAAATCAATAAACTGTCTTTTTGTCTAATTGGAATGATACCAATACCTTAACAAAGAACTTGAATCCAGACTGAAACTGGTGTGGAACAAGACTGATCTTAAGACGGACATGAGAAGTAAATGCATTTATGAATACAATGGTAAAAGATGGGCAATGTGATATTACATTTTCAAACATTTTTCAATGTGCCTGAAATAAGGCCATTACACAATAGAATATGTAAATAATGACATAAAACTGAAAGAACTGACCAAAAGTAACTCAATGTTATCAAAACCACTGCCACTATATACACGTATTTTCAATACTCATCTATAACTGGAGTTATACATGTATATTGTTAGTATCAACTGATTACACAGCTAACTTGAGTCTCTGAATGCTATTTTCATTCAAGTGTTTACAGTGTAATTTTAAATTATTTTTCATTCTTTGGCAAAAAACGTATGGATGCCTTACAAGAAGTAGCAGCTCATGATTACATAGAAAAGCCCATGCCTGAAAAAAACTGTCAACAATTATTTATTTACATATTCTTTATATATATTTACACTAATAAATAACTTAACATGCAAAACAAAAAGGTAAGTCCATGAATTTGTAACAACTATGTGAATCAGAATAAAATCACAACTAGAAAATATTTGAAAATATGTTAACATATATGTTAACAAACAATCAAGGAGAAGAATGTCAAAGAATCATTACTTGGGATAAATTCAAAATATTTTTGAAAAGAAGCTCAATTTTTACTTTATATATTTAAGGCTGAAGTTTGCATTTTGACAATGACCTTTACATTGACAGATTAGGTACACTTTTTTTCCCCCAAGATAATTCAGGTTTATAGAGGGGGTGCACCTAATACGATGATAAACAGGTTTTCTTTTTTTTTGGTGGGGGGGTTCCATCATCGAGAAGTGAAAATTTTTACTGGTATACAATCTTTGAAAATGGATATACTGAAAGCCAATTTATACAATAATAGGCCGTAAAGTCTATACAAAATCATAATAAACAATACCAGGTTAATTCTTTTGTTCTTAGTTATTTTACTGATCAATTCGATGATAAAATGATCATGAAAGTCACCTGCTGAAGCGTAACGGAAAAAGTGTGGTGGACAGACAACGGAAAAGTTATCCCTATGTGTCACCTCAGCTTACAGCAGGTCTTATAGATTTTTTTTTTTCAAACAAGTAACCCTGAAAATTAAGGGGCGCTTTATTTCTTCTTTTGTTGCTTAATATGCCTGAGAGTAAGGTAATAATATTCGCGCCCTATGTCAGTTTTTGGGCACAATATTTATTCATCATGCTTAAACTAAATCAATGAGAAAGTACCTAAATTTGAATGTGAGACATGCCTTTCTATTTGAGGTATACAAGTTATAAATTGCTTTGTTGACATGTATGTTTGATTATGTGTACAAAACTATTATTAACAAAACATTTTTTATTTTCATAAATTGTTGGTAAATATAGCACTTCAGAGCTAATATTATTTCATGTATTAAAATATGCCCTGACAATGAAAATATTAACATTGTAATTACAATATATTAAGTTTTCAAAAAAAAGTCTAATACCAAAATTATACATATATTAAGAATATGTTCTTAATTCTATCTTCAATATTGTGTAGTACAAATTGAAAGTTACATAAATGTACATTATAAATTGAACACAACAATAATATGCTCATGTATCACTGCATAAGGGAAAAGAGAGAACTGCATTCCAGGACTATAACATAATGTCACTTACTTTCACAGAAATACCAAACTTTTTTTAAACAATATCTACAATTTTACAATACATATTTTGAAATTCCTTTAATTGAAAATATAACTTACTATATAGTGCATATCAACTTGGAAAACTAGACATATTGAACAATACAGACAATACCATAGCATCTTTTTTTTGTTTCCTCCCTAAATCATACTTTTCAATGCAACTTACTCTGTTGCCAAACTGCAAATCTTACCAAAACTGGCTTTTCTCAAAAATTCAGAATTTAAATAACACAACCAGAATTTAGTAAAAATGGAACTTATTTGAACATCTGCATACAGAAAATTTATCTGAATGAATATATATGTTGCAATAGTTAAATGACACTTGGCTTTTCTTTCATTATGAGATAGAGAGAAATAGATAAGATAAAACTGTTTACAATATTTGCATTAAAAGCTCCCTTGCGGGAGTTCACATACTATTTTCAGGGAGATCATCTTGAAATTGACAAATTAAATGAAAAGTATAAACTTTGATCAACCTCAAATATTTGCAAACTAAACAGGTTTAATACTTTTCACTTCCCCAAAATAGCGTACGGACAAAATATAACAGTTCAAAGGCTGGGAATATAACAATTTGTAAGCTGATATAATGAGTAAATACTATTGCTGCAATATGTTCAAAAAATCATAGAGTTTAGTTTTACATAGTTACTGAAAAGTCAACATTTTTTGTTGATGTTAATGTTAATTCCATGTTAAAAGGAAATGAAGACTATAAGGTAAATTTTCATGGGATAAATTTTCGTGGATGAACTCAATTTAGGAATCAGTGAATATTAATCCCTGGTAAAAATACTGACTTTTCTGTTTTCCTTACAGGTGCAGTGTATTAATCATTACTGGTCAGTGCTGAGGATGGTTCTGACCTTGAACCTGCAGCAACTGTCTGTGAGCATGCACCTCTGCTGCAGTCAGGAGCTGTGCGTCACTGTTCAACTGGCGTATGGGTGGATGTAGCCCGGTCTGGCCTTTGCGGCGCTGCACCAGTGCCCTCTGTGCCAGGGATGATGGGGTCACAGAGAGATTTGAGCCCTGGTCGCCATGTGACAGCTTGACCTCTATTTCTGTGACTTTCCTGCCCGTGTGAGTCTTGGTAGGAGGACCGTCCTTGGAGTTTTCAGAGTCTGTATCAATATCAGGAACTACCTGGAGTGAGCCCATTGGGGCTGACATGTTGCGCCTGAAATTAAGAGAATAGTTAATTGTTGGTCTTTGTGGGAAAAAATCTATTCATGTTTTGAAGGAAAAATTTACAGATATAATAAATAAAACTTACTAGTGGTTAAAATGAAATATTTAACTCCAATAAAATCAAAACAAAAAGTTAAAGGATGGAAGGCATCACTCTGTTTTAATCACTTTCAGTTAAGTAAACCCTGACACTTTTTTATGATTGGTTTAACATCTCACTAACATTATTTCATTTGTCTGGAGACTTTGAATAAATACTGTACAGTGCAGTAGTTTGCACCTGGGAAGATCATGCAAGATTCTGGACCAAAACTGGGTTCAAACCCAGAACCTTTAGATCTGCAGTCTTGTATATTACCTCTGCAAATCAGCATCTTTAACAACAGGTTACGGTAGGGCTAAGAGTTTCACTTAAAAGACTGGGAAGGTCTCTTGACTACCTAGACTGGCTGGCAGACTTCATAGAGTATATGGAAGGAGGACCTACCAATCTGCAATGATGGAACCAAGGGCATCCAGCACCTGGGTGGCACTGAGTCGCTTCTGAGGGTCCATGATCAGCAACTTCTGTACAACCATCTTGGTGTTCTCAGATACACGCATGTCACTGGAGTGGTGAATTATGGGTACTGGTTAGTGTAATTACTTGTGTTACACTGGCTTGATCAGTTTATACATGTTAATTTTGTTTATTTAAAAATTCTTCCCCACATCACATTAAGAATTAAATAAGATATATTCAAAATTTGAATAACTTGATATTATTTTTCAAATGTAAACTACATTTACAGCACCGCCATTGAAAACATTTTATAAAGTCTAATAGTAAGAAATAATGATTAAAATATTTTCAACAGCATGTGAAAGATAGAAATGAACTATCTTCATATTTCTTCATTCAGTACAGCTTAAACTAAAAAGTTTAGCAAAGTAAAATATCATAAGATTTTTAATCTTGCTATTTAAAGAATCTTAAGACCTCAATAATACGACTGCCTGACAAACTTGTCCTCAAAGAACAGAAAATACAAAAAGGATGGATGAGCACTGATGTTATCAATATATACTAACTGGTGATTGTCACCAACTTTATAAGCTAAGGTGATGGACAATTTACAGATGGAACCGAACATTAAAACTATGAGCACACAGTTCCTGACAGTTGTCAAGACAAACATGTAAATACAAAACCACATAAAATCTATGGATTTTTAAAATATGACAGAGAAATGCACAAATGTAAGAGAGGAATAAGAATCAGGGTCAAATTCCACCAACAATTCTTAACTAAGTAAAACTTAAATATTTAAGGGCGAATTTCATTAGTCTTGTTTCTCAAATAAAAATACCCAAATGTTTCATTTTTTATCAATTATTGTTAGTAATTACGGTAATAATTCATTTCAACTTTGTCATGTACTTCAATATTTCACAAAATAGTAATTGTGGAATGTGTATTAACCTAGTTAAAGAATTTAAGTTTTTTCTTAGCACTAGTTATTATTGGTGGAATTTGAGCCAATTTAAATGAAGAATATTCCCTCTTAATAATATCAATATATATACAATATCAATATGAAGTCAAAGCTTGATATAAAGTTTGAAGAAAAACAGTTTTTATATACATGTACATGATAATATGGGATAACCATATTGCAATTTTAAATTTTGCATTAACACATATTCTAATGAGGTCACAAATATTTTAATGATGAATCTGCTGTGGTATAATCAGTTTCCAACCATCGCAAATTTCAAGACATTAGCAAATGAGATTCCAGTTCATTTGAAATGTTAATAAACTTTCCCTCAACTTACTTGGGTATTTTGAAATCAGCGGCCTTAATTTTCCGGAACAATTCCTGAGGGACACTGTCGTAGAATGGGAACTGTCCATACAGCATGGTAAACAGTACCACACCTAATGCCCACATATCACTTGGTTTACCCAAGTACGGCTTGCCTGTAGCATGAACACAAGGTAATAATTGTTACACATACAAGATGTCTACAATATTAGTTGTATTACAAATGTCAAGAAATATGTGCAAAAAAATCAAAAGACATGCCAATATATGTTCCTTTCAGCCAATTTAAATCAGATTTAAAAACAAGAGGGCCATAATGGCCCTGGTTTGCTCACCTGTTATCATTAGGCTATGTAAAATCAAGTGACCCCTGGGGCAGGGCCAATTTTGACCCCAGGGTCATGATTTTAACAAACTTGGTAGGGGTCTGTTAGCCCATGTTACATACCAAATATCTAAACTCCAGACCTTGTGGTTTCTGAGAAGAAGATTTTTTCCTATATTAGCCTTTGTTAAATCAAGTGACCCCTCAGGCGGGGCCAATTATGACCCTTCGGCGATGATGTGAACAAACTTGGTAGATGTCAACTAGGCCATGTTACATACCAAATATCTAAACTCCAGGCCTTGTGGTTTCTGACAGAAGGATTTTTCTTTTTTTTCGTAATAAACCTATGTTAAACAAAGTGACCCCAGGGGCAAGACCAATTTTGACCCCAGGCTCATGATTTGAACAAACTTGGTAGAGGTCTACTAGACAATGCTACAAACCAAATATCTAAAATTCAGGCCTTGTGGTTTCTGAGAAGAAGATTTTGCATAAAAGAATAATAAGAACAATAATACAATATGTTTGAATAGTTTCATTAATAATACTAGATGTCATTCGTTTAAACGAATGATAGGACTTTCTGCAACATCTGCTTTATATAGTATATATAGAAGATGACATAATAGATAATCTGTCCAAATTGCAACTTTCTATCTCCTCTATTTCTATATAAAATAGCACAAATAGAACACATTCTGTGAATTTTATTAAAAGTCCGCCTATATCTTGCACATGTAGTTTACATACAAAATTTATACAATGTCATATGACATGAAAGAAAAATGAAACAGTGTTCAAATGTAAGTTTCTAACTTTCATCACACATAGAATTTCATCACTCCAGCTCAGTTGTAACCTTGTTTAATTTTAGCCTCAGTAGGAAGAAGTATTGAATATTTGTATAGTGCTATATCCTTTCGACACCTGTAACGTAGTTAAACGTATTTAGCGATTTTGGCGTGTTTGGGCTTCCGTAGTTTTG
This sequence comes from Solen grandis, assembly GCA_021229015.1. Classification (NCBI taxonomy): domain Eukaryota; kingdom Metazoa; phylum Mollusca; class Bivalvia; order Adapedonta; family Solenidae; genus Solen; species Solen grandis. The sequence continues at coordinate 35,794,847 of CM037794.1, forward strand.
CCATAAATTCCTGGAATTTCGAACTATGGTGATATTTTGAAAGGTAACATCCCAGCCTACAAACTGATGCAATATGAATATCGTTAGCATAACAATGCAGTTTTTAGATGGTCTAAAATGTGGGGCTGCGTGTGAATTTTTCAAGGCTTGCAAACTGCTCGCTAGCTACATAGTGTTGCAAATACGGATTTTTGTCTTGTGCCGCTGTACATGTATTAACTTCAATGCTTATTTTGGAAACAGTCAACATTCGACAAAAAAAAAAAAAAAAAAAATCAAGATATAGCCCATCAATTGCAATTTGATATATATATATATTTTTTTTTTTTTTTTTTTTTTTTTTTTAAGTCGTTGCGCAAGTATTTAAGCTTGGTGACCCCTGCGCGTGACCTTTTCCATATTTTTATGATGCATGATTATGAAATATCTTATTTTCCATGTAACTTTCTTATATGAAGTCCAATTTCAATAAACTTGGTACCGTTAGAAAGCTCTTAAAACATGCTACATTTTATACGCATAATGTATAAACTTATCTTCAGTCGTTTCTGAGATATTGACTGTTAAACCTCAAGAAAACAGCATATTATCAGCAAAATTAGCTTATTTATTTATTTTTTTGCTTATAATTTGTATTGCGTAAACCAATTTTAATAAACTAAATATCTTTGGAAACGTCAATTATTCAGCTATAATTCTTATTCATACATATATTTACAAAAATCGATATTTATTGAGATATGGCTACATATATGCAGTAGGGGTGAAATCAAAATTTCCTCACGTCATTAAATTTTCATTGCCCTTCGACAATTTCAACATATAGAAATACTCTTGTTAATATTATAAATACATTATCATATAATGACGTCACGTGACGTCATATGACGTTTCTTTTCACAAAATGTTTAAGACTCTTAGAGACCTATATATTGACCAAATATCACTTTTCTATCTCAAATAGGACCGATTTTATAAGCATTTAAAAATTTACGACCTTGGTTCGAATCTTGAATTCGCTTTAGAACCATGGACTTTTCGAATTTTGAAAAACGGACACCGAGATGCACAACTAGAACTTAATATACACATTCTGTGAAAATTTGATGAAAATCGGTTCATAAACAATGGCTCTGGACCGCGTACAAACTTTTGTTGCATATTTCAAGTGTGACGTCATATGACGTCATAGGCATATGAAAATCATAAAAATCAAACTTTCAGCGATTGAAGCATGTGTCATTAAATTTTCATTGCCCTTCGACAATTTCAACATATAGAAATACTCTTGTTAATATTAGAAATACATTATCATATAATGACGTCACGTGACGTCATATGACATTTATTTGCACAAAATGTTTAAAACTTCTAGAGACCT
>CM037794.1:35796327-35846327 GCA_021229015.1 Solen grandis
ATATACTGACTAAATATCAACTTTCTATCTGAAATAGGACAGATTTTATAAGCATTTAAAAAATTACGACCTTGGTTCGAATCTTGGATTCGCTATAGAACCATGGACTTTTCGAATTTTGAAAAACGGACACCGGGATGCACAACTAGAACTTAATATACACAATCTGTGAAAATTTGATGAAAATCGGTTCACAAACAATGGCTGTAGACCGCGTACAAACTTTTGTAGCATATTTCAAATGTGACGTCATATGACGTCATAGGCATATGAAAATCAGAGAAATAAAAATTTCAGCGTTTGAAGCATGTGTCTTTAAATTTTCATTGCCCTTCGACAATTTCAACATATAGAAATATTCTTGTTAATATTAGAAATACATTATCATATAATGACGTCACGTGACGTCATATGACATTTATTTGCACAAAATGTTTAAAACTTCTAGAGACCTATATACTGACTAAATATCAACTTTCTATCTTAAATATGACAGATTTTATAAGCATTTGAAAATTTACGACCTTGGTTCGAATCTTGGATTCGCCATAGAACCATGGACTTTTCGAATTTTGAAAAACGGACACCTGGATGCACAACTACAGCCTAACATACACATTCTGTGAAATTTTGATGGAAGTCGGTCCAGAAATAATGGCTGTAGACCGCGTACAAACTTTTTCAGGTGACGTCAAGTCTGACGTTATATGACGTCATATGAATATGAAATTCAATGCATCCGAAAGCTCATGGTTTGAAATACATGCCATAAAATTCTGATTGTTCAGGGCCAATGGCAACACATCGAAATTAACACAAATATAAGAGGAAGAAAAAAAGAATAATAAGAAGAAGAAGAAGAAGAATAAACAGTACAAACCCAATATGACTTTCTGCCAGTAGGCAGAAAGTCCTAATAACATTTAAAAAAGACACTGTGACAGTGAGTCCATGCACACAATACGGTATGTAAACTGTTATAATCATGGAGGGGGGAAAATGAAAGAAAATGGGGGAAAAAATATATATTCCAGGCAGGGGGGAATGCCGCCTATATTCTCCGAATATTTTGACCAAAAAAAACAAGAGGCCCATGATGGCCCTAAATCGCTCACCTGAGATAAATAGGTTGACCCAAGGAACATCTGTACCAATTTATTTTAAAATCTGGCCAGTAGTTTTGAAGAAGATGATTTTTAAAGTTTTCATTTTTTTTTTCTTCTTTTTGTTGCCATGGCAACATGAGTTCTATATGGATCAAGTTTATTTTAGGAACTTTTGTGAAGGTTGAGGCAAGGATCATTCCTGCCAAATTTAATCAAATTCTTTCCAGTGGTTTCAGAGGAAAAATTGATTAAAGTTTTCCCTATATACATATAAGGCAAATAAGCCCCACCCCTGGCGGCCATTTTTTTTTACGGATTGGAAAAATTTTAGCAACTTTGGTAGAGGTTGAACCAAGGAACACCTGTACCAATTTATTTTAAAATCTGGCCGGTAGTTTTGAAGAAGATGATTTTTAAAGTTTTCATATTTTTTTTTTCTTTTTATTGCCATGGCAACCAGAGTTCTATATGGATCAAGTTGATTTTAACAACTTTTGTGAAGGTTGACCCAAGGATCATCCCTGCCAAGTTTAATCAAATTCTGTCCAGTGGTTTCAGAGGAGATGTTGTTTAAAGTTTTCCCTATATACAAATAAGGCAAATAAGCCCCGCCCCTGGCGGCCATGTTTTTTTATGGATCGGAATAATTTTAGCAACGTTGGTAGAGGTTGACCCAAGGAACATCTGTACCAATTTATTTTAAAATCTGGCCAGTAGTTTTGAAGAAGATGATTTTTAAAGTTTTCATTTTTATTTTTTTTGTTGACATGGCAACCAGAGTTCTACATGGATCAAGTTTATTTAAGCAACTTTTGTGAAGGTTGACCCAAGGATCATCCCTGCCAAGTTTAATCAAATTCTGTCCAGTGGTTTCAGAGAAGATGTTGTTTAAAGGTTTCTCTATATACATATAAGGTAAATAAGCCCCACCCCTGGCGGCCATGTTTTTTTACGGATTGGAATAATTTTAGCAACTTTGGTAGAGGTTGACCCAAGGAACATCTGTACCAATTTATTTCAAAATCTGGCCAGTAGTTTTGAAGAAGATTTTTAAAGTTTTCATTTTTTTCTTCTTTTTGTTGCCATGGCAACCAGAGTTCTACATGGATCAAGTTTATTTTAGCAACTTTTGTGAATGTTGACCCAAGGATCATCCCTGCCAAGTTTAATCAAATTCATCTGTACCAATTTATTTTAAAATCTGGCCAGTAGTTTTGAAGAAGATGATTTTTAAAGTTTTCATTTTTCTTCTTTTTGTTGCCATGGCAACCAGAGTTCTACATGGATCAAGTTTATTTTAGCAACTTTTGTGAATGTTGACCCAAGGATCATCCCTGCCAAGTTTAATCAAATTCTGTCCAGTGGTTTCAGAGGAGATGTTGTTTAAAGGTTTCTCTATATACATATAAGGCAAATAAGCCCCGCCCCTGGCGGCCATGTTTTTTTACGGATTGGAATAATTTTAGCAACTTTGGTAGAGGTTGACCCAAGGAACATCTGTACCAATTTATTTTGAAATCTGGCCAGTAGTTTTGAAGGAGATGATTTTTAAAGTTTTCAAATTATTTTTCTTTTTGTTGCCATGGCAACCAGAGTTCTTCATGGATCAACTTTATTTTAGCAACTTTTGTAGAGCCTCGCCCAAGGAACATTCCTGCCAAGTTTCATTAAATTCTGTCCAGCGGTTTCAGAGGAGATGTCGTTTAAAGCAAATTGTTGACGACGGACGACGCACGACGGACGGACGAAGGGCGATCACAAAAGCTCACCTTGAGCACTTTGTGCTCAGGTGAGCTAAAAACACTGCTACATACCACTGAGAACATCAGGACTGATGTAGGCGGGGCTGCCCCGCTGGTCCTTCAACAGGTCATTCTCACTGACCAGGTGTTTACCCAGACAGAAGTTGGTGATGGTGATCCGCCGACTCCTCTTGTTCAGTACCATGTTGCCCAGCTTCAGGTCACGATGAACAATGTTTTTCTGTGCAATGGGAAAGTTGAACCAGAATTCTTAATATGTCAACATGACATCTCTCAAAAGTATAAATTGCCCGGTCTTAGGAAAAGTGTAATATATTATTGTCAATTTGAAGTTTATTATCATTGTGATGGTGTTTCGGGCATATGGAGACTTTTGTTTATTCCAAAGTGGAGGAAAAGCCTCGGCCTTGAATGGGGTCAACTTGTCAAAAGTATTTCAGTAATTCGGAGACTACCATAAGTCAACTTGAGAAAGATATAGTGCTGTCACACCGCAGTGTCATGCCATAGACATGTGACACGATACCACACCCAATCACATTATCCTGACACCAGGCCAAACAGTCCTGGAACAACCCTATATGCTGAGCACCAAGCAAGACAGCTATAACAGTACATGTACCATTACTTGCAACTTTGGTATGTTGCGGCCGAGGTTCAAACCAACAACCTACCGCTCCCAAGGTGGACACTCTGATCACTCGACCACTGTGGATGGTCCTACTGAATGGCTTCCTTACTCAAATCATCAGCAGTGAAGGACTAAATGAACACAAGTGAGTGACTATAACTCCTTAGCCGATTATGTAATTATATAAATTGTCTACTGTAACAGAATGTTCATACATAGGAACAGTTGCACTGTATGACATCATCCATAACTTTTGCTATAAAATTCAATTTCAAGCAATATTCAACAAAATGCAGTGGCTTTTCTATCAGTAGTTTCACTATAGTTCACAAAACTCTAGTTTGTCTGTATGCATAAGAGTAATATCCCACCAACAATATTTCAGTCATTTGGGGACTTTGTTAACATGGACAATATTAGATACATAGTTCTGCCTTTCTGCATTATCACAAGGTAGATCATTCTTTATCCTGACAACTAGTCCTGGAACTATGCACTGAGAGGATTATAGAAAAGGGGGATGGGAATATAATTACCAATGAGAAAATAAGAATTAAGACCTTAACAGATGCAAAGTTCTGGTGAAATCGACGGGGAAAAAAAAGCTCCCAACTTACCTTGTGCAGGCTCTCAACCACTCTGACAATGTCAAAGAAGATGACTATTGCTTCCTTTTCACTGAGTTTTTTCTCCTTGATCACATAATGCTGGAGGTTTATAAGATCTCCGTTCTCATTACTAAAATTATGTGGAATCAAGCAATCCAGAACCAGACAAAGACGTTTCCGTCGCCGACCCGTGTACTCCGTTTTATTAGTGTTGTCCACTTCCTTTTCCTCCCAAGCTTCATCCTGAAAATTCAGTTCCCCACAATTAACCCTATTTCTCATGAATATTCATGTTCACCTTTATTACTTTATGAATATTAATTTACTGAACTAAAGATAGTATACAATACAATTTATTTTTCTTTGCTGTGCAGCTTGTGCAGAATCTGAGCTATATTGTATGATCAAACAGAGGCAATCATAATCAGGAAAAGCTGTCTGATCTGGGTTTGTTGAAGTGACATAACATTTTCTTTAGTAGATTATGTGCATAAATATGATGTCATGTTCATTTGCATGTCATTATTAATGCATATGCAAAATTTGAACTGAATCAATAAATTAATGCAGAAGCAGTTTTCATCACAAGATTTGTAAAGTCTATTCAGGTGCCATAAATCTGTCATTCTTTAAATGGCGCACTATAAATGTACAATTAATTACTGATACAGGTACAGAATAATCAGAGTGCACCTTGGTAGAGCCACATACATATACCTACTGCAACCAGATGGAAGATTTCCTACTAAAAATCTGTTTGACAATACCGGGGCTTGAACCCAGAGAATTGACCGTCTATTGTAACAGTAAATTAGTGACTAAGGACTTTTCCAGTGTTGAAATAATGTTATGTATTCAAATTAATTTACAGCGTATCCAGCAGCTGGGATAAAATGTAGTCAATAGTTGATCTGGTTTACACAAAAGAACATAGTTTGTGAGCAGTTGACCTAGCCATGAATGGGAAAATCAGGGATTAAATTTTCACTACCACATGAACACAGAGCCCCCCCCCCCCCCCCCCCCCATCTCAATGCAAAATGAATAAGAGTTGTCGGAACGACACATATGCCCCCCCACCACACAATTTTCACATTCGAGGTCACTGTGACCTTGACCTTTGACCAAGTGACCCCAAAGTCAATAGGGGTCATCTACTAGTCATGACCAATCACCCTATGAAGTTTGAGGAATGTGGGCCCAAGCGTTCTCCAGTTATTGATCAGAAATGATTTTCACATTTCTAGGTTACTGTAAGCTTGACCTTTGACCAAGTGAACCCAAAGTCAATAGGGGTCATCTACTAGTCATGACCAATCACCCTATGAAGTTTGAGGAATTCGGGCCAAAATGTTGTCCAGTTATTGATCTGAAACGAAGTGGTCTACCGACAGACAGACATTTGCAAAACAATATGCCCCTCTTCTTCGAAGTGGGGCATAATAAGTTTTCACCCTGGACATACATAAGTACACAAAACACCAACAGTGCATACCTTGAAGAGCCCATGATGGTGCACAACACCGTCCTGGTGTTTCAACAGACACAGCAGGCTGTACTCTGTGTGGATCAACATTTTACCCTGACGGTCATCCTGTCGCTGTCGGGACGAATCCTCCAGTGTCAGGATCTAGCGAAAAAACAACAACATTAATGATACCGTCCTTAGTAAACTGTATTTCTGTTTAGACAGCCTAATGCTACAAGAAAGAATTACGCGTCACTGATATTTTTACTTCGATTGCAGCTCAAATTTTTCTGACAAAGAATCTGCAGCTTGAGGACTGACAGCAAAACTGTTGTATCTCCATCTATTTCTATATGCACTTAGATTAGTTTCACAATCATCCCTGTAAAGAACACTTTTAATTGACAGACAGGACAGTAATTACACAAAACAGACTTAAAAACATTTTGTTATTCTTATACATTATATGCTCATGTCATTTTAACTAAAATAAGCCGTTAATGCATTAAAAAAAATCAAAATTAAAACTACCACACCTACATTTACAAATAGAGAAGAAAAGAACAAAAGTGGCTGTAATAAAACCAGTAGTAATGTACAATAGCATGTAGGGACGGTTACCAATAATCAGTATGTTAGTTTCACATTGCATAAATGATATTTATATAAATAACATGAATTAATATTTAAATACATATTTAAGTATCATATAATACAGCTGAACCTGTATTAGTGGTCGCCTGTATTTAATGGTAAACTTGTATTTAGTGGCCAGTTTTGATATTGCATTACTATCATTTTGTTACATGTTTAACTCTCATTTAGCGGCCACTTCTGTTATGCAGTAACTTTTTCTTGTTCCTTTGACTGACCGCTTAAGACAGGCTTAACTGTATACAAACCAACTAATTTTTGTGTCAATTATTACAGTACAAAAATCTGTTCTCTATTGTGATAAATGAACACATGTGCAGTAAAAACTACAGGATCACTGGATGTGCACTACACTTATTTATTTTATTTTTTTGGGACACAAACTGCTGTGTTTTATTCTTGGAGCAAGCCACCTGATTACCTTTAGTGTGTAGAAATTATCGGTTCCCTCTTTCCTGGCCAAACATTGGACGATACTCCTCACTGGAGGGGTACCAATACGAGGCCCTGCACAGGAAAATAATTAAATAATAAAATATGTTTACATGATGACAAAATTCATACATCAAGAGAAAATACAAGTTGTAACAAATAATCTAATAAATCTTAAATACACAGATACTTATATTTTTGTAAGTAAATTAAAAAATTTGAAAAATCCTTAACCCTTTGTCAAATAAATTTAAAATTTTAAAAAAATTAATTTACACTTGTCAAAAAGTTACTCACCTAACAAGTACGGCCCTGCACGCTTGATGCCACCAGGAGTCGGTGGTCTTAGTTCCTTGTCCTGCACATCTTTTAAAGACAAAGTCTCTGTCTGTGAAGGTAACAAACTTGTTCTTCCATGAGGACAAACCCTGTCATTCCAAGATGATTTAGATGCAGACTGGACTAAGAGTTTATGATTCACTAATCCAGACACTGTGGCACCATTCTGCAGCCTTTTAAGCGACGAAACTGTGTTTGAAAGAGTTTCAGTAGCATTGGGGTTTGTCTGGTATTCAGATGTTGGTGTGATTTTAGCTTCTGCTGCACTTGGTGTTCTGCTCTTTCCACAGTTTGATACTACAGAATGTTGGTTGTTAAAACCCCTTGTAGATCTAGAAGTTGATTCAGAAGAATCTCTACCTTCAAACAAGAGTGAGTTCTGAAAGAGCCTGGATGGGGACAAACATAAATTAGGTTCAGAAGACAAACTCCTACTGACTGGTCTAATGTTTGTATATCCTGATGGTTCATTTGCATTTAAACTACTGGATCTGTGAAGCAACTGATCAAGAAATATATATCACTATCTATTACATAATCATTGCTTGTAAATGTAAACCCAGATACATAGTCATTAAATAAGGGACTAGGGATAGGACTGGTTCCAGTAAACAGTGGCTCTGCTCCTGAGAGAACTGGAACCGTCCTGGTATTGTCTGCTGATCCATCTTTAAGAGAACTCACACTAAAAAGCGTCTGTGCTCTGTTCAGAACATTTTGAGGTGGTGCTCGAACTGATTCAGTTGATACTTTCGTAGTCTTTGCAGACGAGTTATGTTTGAGCAAAGCTGATTTTTTCAAGTCTGGAACAACTGCTAATGCAGATGGTGCACTTTCTTTTGTAGTTCTGTACAAAGATGCCACATTGTTTCTAATTGTTTGTGTCAATGTGCAGACAGATGGAATGTTACCAATGTGTTTGCTTGTTGAAGATTGGTTTTGTGATGTACTTCCAACATTTAATGTTGGTCTAATTTTCAGAGCAGTAAAACCAGGATTTGGTGTCTGAACTTTCCTCTGACGTTTTCTTCAGGTTTGGAACTGAAGAGGGATTTATGTGCATTTGGTTTTGGCACTGAACTATGTGAGGAAGTTTGGTTTTTAAAGGATGACAATTCTTCACTGTTTTCAACTCTTTGGGCCCCTGCCCTGTTTTGACTCCCATCTATCCGGGGTTGTTTGGCTCCCACAGTGTCCTCATCTTTCACTGGTTGATTTCTTTTCATCTAGATCCAATATTACTGCCTCCAAGATACTTCATGCTTTGACTTTCATCAGATCTGGAAAAAAAGCGAGAGCATTCATGATTGCATCCAATGTTGTTTGTCTTCATTTATTTTATTATAACAGTGCATACAAGGCAGGAAGGACTGAACAGGAAAGATATAATCCAATGAAACAAGCTCATAAAAGTTACTACAAAGATAGTGGCATAAGGTAATAAGTCTATAAGTCAGAGAAACCCCACATATCTAACCTTGACCTCCTTCTATCTTGAATTTCAACGGATGGAAATTGAATCCAGACTAAATTATGAAGCAAGGGTTCACCCACCTGCATTTGTATCAATAAATAAATATTGCAACTTTTTTATTATTCAATGCTGAATATATTAAAAGTAAACACAATGACTGCTATGACTTTTTCAGCCCCCCCCTCAGCTATCTTGGTCAGAATTGTTACTGTAATCATTATACAAAGATGACAATCTGTAATTACTTCATACTGGACTTGCTTATATGTTTTTAAAGATGCATAAAAATATTATGAATTCATCATGATAGGGTTTCTGAATAATTACCAGCAGACTAAAATCAATGAATATGCTAACAATCAAAGAGTGTTAAGCTACCATATGACCAATGGCATTTACTGATTTACTGATGGCACTTGAATCATGGCAAAGATTTTCGAAATGTTTGACAAACCCTGTATCCTGGCCTTTGTAATTACCAAAGAATTACTTCATTCACAGTATTCATATCTTATACCCTGCCTATTTATGTAAAGGCAGAATCATACAAAATACTATAATCAAAGTATGTAAAGTAAATGCATTTTATAGTCTTAGTTTCATACCATGGGCACATTAATTGACTTTACAGCTTTGACCCCAGTCATCAGGCAACTAGCACCCATTTATCGATCTCCCTTGGGAGTCTTTCTTTCACTTATGGCAGACCATATTATGGCACCACAAAATTAAACTGCCCTTTTCAGGTACCCATTTACAACCTGTGTGAAGTGAAACAATGCTGGGTTAACTTCTTGCTCATGGAAATTAGCAGTGTACTTGGCTGGACTCAAACCCGGGACCTCTCAATCCCGAAGCACATGTCCTACCACTGGACCACAGCTCCCCACAGGCACTCTATTACTAAAAATAATATGGATTAATCTGATTATGTTTCTTATATACCCTTTTCATTTACTGTAAAGTGTAATCATTAAAATAGAAAACTAAGGAAAATCTCATAAATGTAATAATTTTTGCATTGAATTTCTTACTTGAATTCCTTAAAAGTTACAACAAAATTAGACCCCGGTATCATCAATGACTAGGTACTAGTGAGGAGTACTCTATCAGTAAAATGCAGTTCTCCTAAAATATTCAGAATAAACGAAATACATCCTTCATGAAGTAAGAAAAAAATAAAAATCCTTCATGAAGTAAATTGTAAATTGAACCAGTGGAACTAACATGTTGCATGGACCAAATATTCAGAATGAAAAAACATATCACCAAAATTTCCACGGCAAGAATGTAAAAATGTAGATAAAAGAAAGGAACTACATTATGAGAAATAATACATTATTGAGAAAGAAATTCTCAGATGTAACTTTTGACTCACTGATCAAAACTTAGTGGCAGATGTGTAATAGGGCGGCGTTCAAATTTTACTGGATAAATTCATATTCATCTGATATGCAAATATGTCTTGATTTGTGCGATAAATTTTGTGAGAATACATTTGAGAACATAGAACGCTCTTGCACAATCATTTAGGAAGACACACCATCTGGACAAAGAAGTAAACAGAGGAGTTTTCAATGTTATTTTACAGAAACGGACTAAAAACTTTTGAGAGAAAAACATTACATCCCTTTAAAAAAAGCCTTTAAAAAAGAAAAGTTACAGTGATCATAGTGTGTATGAGTTGTATCGGAGAGAATTACCGATTGATCTTCCTATTTGTCCATATTTCTTACCGTAATGACAGTTGTATCCGGAAGTACATTACAGTCGTATGCGCATGTGCAGATAAACGGCAAAGATCGGAAGATACTCGGCTATTCTCGGAATATAGCTGTGTAATATTTTACGAAAACAACCGTGGACCCCCCCCCCCCCTTCTCTCTCTCTCTCTCCCCCTCTCTCTCTCTCTCGTACATTCCTATTATTTGGACGTCACATCTAATGTTTTAAAGGGAATGTAAAGTTAATATGTAGGAAAGTAAAAAAAGGGGGTCTTTATAATGTTTAATTTAGACCTTACAATTGAGTCTCTAGATTTTTACTATCTTGCTGACTATGGTGGATCAATAAATTATTATTTATATATAAAAAAAATCTTTAATTATTTTGTTGAGTTATTATTACCTGGAGTAATGCTCAGTTCGATAAACAGGTGCATAAAAGCTTGACCCTTCTTTAGCCTTACTCATCAAAAGGTGGTGTACATAATGTTCAGGCTGTAAAATCTTCAGGTGAGTGCGTGGACGATTTTGATATATGCGCAACATGTAAGCGATGTTCTGCTCCAAGCTGGTGCAGTTGTTGGGTTTGATTTAGACAACTGAAATAACATATTGAAAATCAGGAGGCAAATGAAATTAGGTATTTTGCCTTTTATACCCCAATTAAGCGAACATGTATAACACACAGATAAATAATTCTAATTTGATTCTTCGCCCAAGGGGCTTTATAAAAAAAACAACAACAAAAAACACACACACACACGAAGAAATACAACAGCACTATATTATTGCATATTGGTATATTTTTCCTATATGGAGCTTTTACAGTGACAAAAGTGTAAAGTTTTCTTTGTTTTTTCCTGTTCGCATTACGTGCGCATGCATGGTAGCTCCATTTTTTTACTCTTAAGATTCGCGTTCTTTCAGTAGTCAAAAACGCTGTTATCTAATAAATATGAAGTACTTTATTTTATTTCGCGAAATATGACGTTGTTTACGCTGACATCGCATGACTAGAATGTTAACTGCTACGTCATAGCAAATATTTTGACTGATATATTTAATTAATTATTAAATATATTTAAAGTATATCATTAATCATATATTTATTTAGAACCACAAAATAATTATACATGTATTATATATATTATATTTATTATCTTCAGATAAATATCTTAATTTCAATTCTCGCGAAGATTTCCGGTAAACAATGAGAAGACGTACCAAGGCAACGTCATTGACAACGGATTGCGGCGGCCATGACAGAAGACGTTTATTTGTTGCAGTGACAGATATTCTTCATTTTGACAGTAAGAAAATATTTCCCGAATGAACAAAGACGGGTATCATCACCGCTTGAAGTAAGTTAAACTTTTATTTTTGTAGAAATGCACAGTCGGGTAGAAGAGATGAGAAGAAAGTCAGATTTTCAACTGCGAAATAGTTATGTATTTAAAAGTAAGTGTGTTAATTATATTTTGATAATAAAACATGATTTAAAGTAGATCTAACCGGGATTAGGCTCATGTTGTGCAGGGTGCAATGTAGCAGAACATTTCAATAATCAATTTTAATTTTTTAAAAATGATCAAAGAAAAATAAAAAAATATGCAGATCGATGTATTTAAAATGTTGTAAAACAATAAACATATAAACATAGTCTTGTTAAAATGGATTAGTAATAAATGAAAAGGAAGAAAAAAATAAAAGTGAAAGCATGATTGTCTGTTCTGACACTGTCCGCTTGAATTTGCCAAGCTGATTTACAGGCAGGTCAGCAACGTATACTGGTAGATTGATAACATATGTTTCATTTCAGAGATGGGAAAGCGTTGTAGGTCATGCCCTCAACAGACTTAGCATTTTTTATTTCATTGTATTAATGCTTTGTGTAAACAGATCTAGTTCGAAATGATATCGTTGTACTTAGCAAGAGAGATGGAAAGTGTTTCCAATAACAAATACATTAATGTAGTTTAGATATTTAATTCAAAAGTTTAAGGTCAGTTAAAGTACATAACAGGAATGCGACCAAATATTTTCAAATTTATCATCTTGGTGTATTTTAAACACTTGATGTTTAACCAATACTATATATCATGTGGAATGGTTATCTAGAAACTTTGAATGGCAATAACTCTAAAAATTACCTTTATAATGAAATATTAATCTATCTATTTTACATATGACTGGTGTCATAAAAATGTTAAAGGTTATGTCCATGAAATGAGTAAACGTTTTAAATTAAAGTTATCCTATATAGTTTTATGATTTTCTTGCAAAGACGTTGAAAGTCAAGTCCTTAACCGGTCGGAAGCCCAACGTTTCGAATTGCCATAAAATTGATGTCTTTTAATCCTCCTATGCAGTTTTATGATAAGACTGTGAAGGACATGTCCTTAACCGGACGGAGGCCCACAACGTTTTATTATTTCCATGGAATTAATATCTTTTAATTACTTATAGTGATATTGCATTGCAAAGACTGCAAAGGTCAAATTCCAAACTGAGCAGAGGTCCAACGTTTCAAATTTTTATGAAATGGATGTCTTTCAATCACCCTATATTGTTTTATTGTAATAATGCAAGACGCCCTGAACTGGAATTTCCATGAAATCTATGTCCTTTATTCATCCTATTTCTCTCGATAATACTTTTGCAAGTACGATAAAGATCGAGGCCTTAAACAAACAGTGATAACTAAGAAGTAATATTTTACTGAAGATCATTCAAGTGTTTACAAAAAATGCCTTATTTGCATATTCCGCATATCTTCGTCAATTTTCTATCGGTTAACATAGACCTTCCGAATGTCTCCGGTCAACGAATCACGAGTACATAAATTGATGACGTAGCATATAAACAAATTATGATTCGGGGACGGCTACGCAAATTCAAATACTTTCCGATTTCAGACCGTCTTCGATAATACTCGTCAATGAAAAATGTGAACAATGAGAGTATTTTGAAACCCATCCAAAATACTAAATTGCGTAATTTGATCAACATTTTCAATGCGGTAAACTGTTATTTTACAGTAGATATTTACACATTATATGTTTGTCTACAAATTTTTAATCATCCTTTTTCATTTTGTATTTCTATTGCAATTACGTTAAAGGTTAAGTCCTAATCTGGACGGAGACACAACGTTTCAATTTACCATGTAAAATTTCCCCAACAAATTAAAACCCTCAAACAATCAGAGGCCCAAGGTTTCAAAATTTTCATGAAATTGATGTATTTCAGTTATCCTATATCGTTTTTTTATATTATTGCAAAGACGTTGCAGATCAAGGCTCAAACCGTACGGAGGCCTAAACTTTAAAATTTCCATGCAATTGATGCATTTTAAATAAGGAAACCTAAACAGAACGGAGGCCCAATATTTCAAATTTCTATAAATTGATGTCTTTCAATCAGTCTACATTGTTTATAATATGATTGCATGGGCATTCATGTTTAAACCCGTTTTAAAATAGAAATATATTGATACATACAAGTCCTTTATGGGACTTATACTATACAGCACAAGTCCTTAACAGGAATGATAAAAAATTAAGGCCAATTCCTTAAGGAAAACCCCTTTCCAAATGTCATTGTGTTGCTTTTTCTTTAAACACAGGCTTTAAGTTTAGAATGATACCGAAACGATATTTAAGGTTAATTCCCTTTACAAGTGGTGTTAGCAGTTAGTATTCAAATGGTGTGTTTGTGTCTCATTACTTCATTTTTAGATGGCATTGTAAAAAGTCGAAGGTCAAGTTCTTGTTCCTACTTGTGTAGAAAATTTTTTTATTGAATTTTTAATGACGTTAAAATCGTTGAAATCACTTTTAACAAGATGGCGGTCCAGCGTTTTCTATCGCAATCAATTAAATGTCTATAATTTATTCCAGGTTATTTTGGAATAATCGTGAAAAAAAGTTATATGGCAAGTCCTAAATCGGAATGAGGACTAACATTTCCTATATTTTAATTATCTATTTGTATTTATTTTCTCTTTTTGGAATTGTAGAATAAACGCGCTGATGGTCGAGTCCGACGATGCGAGGGAGGCCTCACAGCAATATTAGCATGCATGCGAAATTATATTAAAAATAAGTATTTATTTATATGGATATGTGTGTTTTTTTTTAAAAATTAATTAAAAACCCCTTTTTTATATATTTATGTTTGTTTGTTTGTTTGTTTGTTGAATTTAACGTCCCACCGGCAGTATTTCAGTTATTTGGAGACGATGTCTACTTGAGACAGATATAGTGCTGCCACACTGCAGCTCTCTATTCCACATTTGAATGACATTGCAAAAATATTGAAGAGTCAAATACTGTTAGGGATTGAGGCATTACCCTTTCAATTTCCAAAACAGAAATGATTTTATGAAATCATTCTATATCAGTTTGCAATCATATTGCAAAGACGTCGAAGTTCAAGTTCCCCAAGGGGTAAAGACCCAATATTTCAAATTAGAATGTCATTGCTATATAGATGATGGTCAAGTCCCTAATCGGACACTCAATAGCTTAGAAAATGTTGAAGGATAAATCCGGAACATGCGTTATAATGGATAACGCATTAATTTGTCACTAATGAATTTGTAAAACAAAATGTAAAAAAACCAAGCATTTGTATTGATTTTTTATAGGACATACGATGTTAGAAAGGAATGAGGATTAACGTTTCCAAATTGCCATTAATATGAGTATTATTAATTTTTTTCTGATTGTAAAAGGTCACGAAATGTGTCTCAATGACTTTTTATTGTTAATTCGTTAATAATTAAGTTTGATTTTTAAATGATACCGAAACAATATTTCTAAACCTGATGTAGAGATATCGCATTCGCATTTGTGTTAGTGTCTGTATGGTTGTAAATTACCTTGATAATGCATATAAAATGTTTAAGGTCAAGTCTTTAAAAGTAATGAGGCCAAAGGGTTTTATACTTCTGACATATCGATATTTCTTTAATCTCTGTATTTTATATCAAAACTCCATTTGTATGAATAATTTATGTGGCTATAATACTGTTTAAAATACATTATAAAGAATTCAATATTAAGTTCTTAAAATGAATGAAGCAAAATGTTTATAATTCCAGCTGTATTGCTATATCTTTAATCAGACATTTCATATTGATAAAATACTCTGAGGTCAAATCTATTATTTGAGGTCAATTTCTGAACAGGAATGATGACTAACTTATCAAAAGCAAAATAATGAATGCTAATTTTGTTATGTTTTAAAAGCACCTTGTAAAATCGTGTTGAACTCGTAATGAAATGAGACCAAACGTTTCCAATTGCCTTTGTTTTGTTATGCTTTTTTTTTTTTTACTTTAAATATGATTTTGAATTTATATTGATGTTTTTGTAATTATTTAAAGGAAGCTTTGTGAAATATTGAAGATCAAAGCCTTAACATAAATTAACCAAACGTCTCTATTGCTGTTGTAGGTATATGTCTTTAAAAATACAGTAGAACTGCAAGTCGAAGTTGAAGGGACAGACCTAAAAGGTTCGAGGCGTCGTGACTTCGACTTATATATGGGGCTATCAACGGTCGAACTGTCAAGTCTGAAGTCTAGATAAGGCTTCGGTCGTAAACGTAATTTTATGCAAATGTTCATGTATTACTGTATATGAAGCGGATATTCCACTGTTTTCAGGTGTGTTCGAAACAAAACATGGAGATATTTTTCTACGAAAACAAATTTATTCATAAGCAAGATATGCAAACAAAACAAAACGTTGCTGGTGTAATTAAAATATAAGAAAAGGTATTGAGTACAGGGCTAATGATTTATCAAAGTGTTTGGTATCCAGATGCCCGGATTTGGCACCGGGTCCTTGTAATCAGTGTATCAGCGAAAGTATCCATGATAGAAATAAATGCAAACGATTTTTCAATTGATATGGTACCTAGAGCGATTACGATTAAAACATTGCATCACACATAGGTAAATTAAAATATGCAGATTTCGTTTAATTAGCATACAAGTAAAATCGTAAGTTTGGTTTTAGCCGAGGCTGCTGTAAAGGTGTGAAAAATATTATCCCTAAGTCAATATGTATATGGTAAAATGTAATCGAATTATTATGAAATGACCGCAGAAAAAAATTGATACATGTAAATTGAAAAATTCGACTCATAAATGTAGACTCATGAATGGGTCTTTTTTATGAATATATAGGGGAAAATGTCGGGAATTTCATTTAACTTCGACACAGCGAGAAATACGTCTTATCAAAGTTCGAGACATAGAAGTTCTTCGGGATATGTATATTTAATGTAAAAATGTATTTATTGTTCTGTATTGATATTTTTCATGCTGTCTCTTTTTCTGAGGTTACATGGTAAAAGCGTTGAAAGTCACATGCCTTTCAGGACACAGCCTGAATAAATCAGATAAACGTTTTTATCTCATATTTAATTACCCCATTTCGTTTTAGAGAGATACAGCTAAATTATTTACCTCTAAGTTTTGAACTAGACTGAAGCCAAACATTTCCCAGTTTCCATTACATTAATGTCTTTAAGTGATTTTATGTCATACTCATTGCATTGCAAATACGTTGAAGGCCAAGACCCTCTTGGGACGGAGGCCAAACGTTTCAAACATAAATCACTATTATAAATACTATGAATATGTAATTCCTTTAAAGACATTTGCTTTTTCAAAAACGATGATGGTCAAGACGTGAACAGGAATGATGACTTACGTTAATAATAGCATAATTATCAATGCTATTATGTTCCATTAATAAGACTTTAAAAGTGTTTACTGTCGACTCATTAAACGTTCCCAAACCTTATATTGTACCTTTATTGTATGAATTTGAATTTTCATTTGTACTATGTTTGTGTTATTGTTTTATATTATGAGAATGTATTGAGAGAATTTGAACATAACATCCCTAAATTGACTGAAGAAAAAGTTTTCTATTTTGTTTAATTGTGTATCTTTAATAAGCAAATTTAATAAAAAATAATTGGCGTTTTGATATTTCATTTTATTGTTAAAGCGTTAAAAGTTACATTCCTTTCAGGAGACAACCTGAACAATTGATATCAAATTTACATATTACTTTTTATTCCCTCTTTGTCCTATTGAACAGTTATTGCTGAAACTTTGACGGCTAAGATTTTAACAGGACTGAGGCCAATCATTTTCCATATTCATTAGACAGATGTCTTCAGGTAATTCTGTGTTATAATGATGGCATTGTGAATACGTTGAAGGTCAAGATCCTCCTGGGACGAAGGCCCAACGTTTCAAAGCAGACACACTTTGATATATAATATGAATGTCAAATCCTCTGGAAATATGTGTTTCATCATGACGAAGGTCAAGATCTGAACAGGAATGATGACTCACGTTTATAATAGCATAATTATCAATGTTATCATGTTTCATTAATAAGACATTGTAAAAGCGTTACTGTCAGTTCCTTAATGGAACAAGACTAAACGTTTCCATATACCCTTACATTGGGCCTTTATTCAGTATGAACTTGTATTTTCATTTGTATTGATGTCTTTTTATTGTTTTATACTATGAGAATGACATTGTAAAAGCGTTAATCATTCCTTTCAGGAGACAACCTCAATCCTTAATGTCAACAGATTAATCTCATATTTACCCATCTATGTCCTATTGGACAGCTATTTGGATACTTGACAGCTAGTTTTTTTACAGGACTGAAGCCAATCATTTTCCCTTTTCATAAATAAAATCTTCAGGTCATTCTGTGTTATAATGGTGGCATTGTAAATACGTTGAAGGTCAAGACCCTCTTGGGACGGAGGCCCAACGTTTCAAACTAGAAACACTTTGAAAATACTATGAATATCCAATTCTTCTGGAACATATGCTATTTAATTAACGACGAAGGTCAAGAACTGAACAGGAATGATGACTAACGTTAATGATATCATAATTTTCAATCTTATTATGTTTCTTTAATAAGACTTTGTAAAAGCGTTTACTGTCAGCTCCTAAATGGAACAAGACTAAACGTTTCCAAATATCCTTGTATTGTGCCTTTGTTCATTATGAACTTGTATTTCCATTTGTATTTATGTCTTTGTTATTGATTTATACTATGAGAATGTATTGTGAGAGTCTGAAGAAAAAATCCGCAAATTGAATGAAAGGAAAAAAAATTCTATTCGGTTATAGTGGTATCCTTTAAATAACTATATTAAATATTTTTGATATTTCATTTTTAAAGCGTTGAAAGTCACATTCCTTTCAGGACAACTGAACCTTAATATACAATATTCATCTCATATTTACTCCATCAATGTCCTATTGGAAGCTATTGTTGAAACTTTGACAGCTTAGTTTTTAACCGGACTGAAGCCAATCATTTTCCATTTTCATTTAAAAGATGTCTTCAGGTAATTTTGTGTTATAATGGTGGCATTGTGAATACGATGAAGGTCATTACCCTCCTGGGACGGAGGCTCAACGTTTCAAAGCAGACAAACCTTGATATATACTATGAATGTCAAAGTCAAGACCCTCCTGGGACGTCTTATATGTTTCATTAATAAGACATTGTAAAAGCGTTTACTGTCAGTTCCTAAATGGAACAACACTAAACGTTTCCAATACCCTTACATTGGGCCTTTATTCAGTATGAACTTGTATTTTCATTTGTATTGATGTCTTTGTTATTGTTTTATACTATGAGAATGTGTTGTGAGAGTCTGAAGTAAAATCATCAAATTGAATGAAAGGAACAATTTTCTATTCGTTTATAGTTGTATCCTTTAGATAACTTTATTAAATATTTTTGATATTTCACTGTTAAAGCGTTGAAAGTCACATTCCTTTCAGGAGACAACCTCAATCCTTAATGTCAACAGATGAATCTCATATTTACTCCATCTATGTCCTATTGGACAGTTATTGTGGATACTTTGACAGCTTAGTTTCTTTACAGGACTAAAGCCAATCATTTTCCATATTCATAAGATAGATGCCTTCAGGTTATTCGGTGTTATAATGGTGGCATTGTAAATACGTTGAAGGTCAATACCCTCTTGGGACGGAGGCCCAACGTTTCAAACTAGAAACACTTTGAAAGTACTATGAATATCCAATTCTTCTGGGACATATGCTATTTAATTAACGACGAAGGTCAAGAACTGAACAGGAATGATGACTGACGTTAATGATATCATAATTGTCAATCTTATTATGTTTCTTTAATAAGACTTTGTAAAAGCGTTTGCTGTCAGCTCATAAATAGAGCAATAATAAACGTTTCCAATTAGCCTTTTGATGTGCCTTTGTTCATTATGAACATGCATTTCCATTTGTATTTATGTCTTTGTTTTTGATTTATACTATGAGAATATATTGTGAGAGCCTGAAGAAAAAATCCGCAAATTGAATGAAGGAAAATTTTCTATTCGTTATAGTGGTATCCTTTAAATAACTATATTAAATATTTTTGATATTTCATTTTTAAAGCGTTGAAAGTCACATTCCTTTCAGGAGACAACCTGAACCCTTAATTAACAGATTCATCTCAAATTAACTCCATCAATGTCGAATTGGATAGCTATTGTAGAAACTTTGACGGTTTAAGGTTTAACCGGACTGAGGCCAATCATTTTCCATTTTCATTTAAAAGATGTCTTCAGGTAATTTTGTGTTATAATGGTGGCATTGTAAATACGATGAAGGTCAAGACCCTCCTGGGACTAAGGCCCAACGTTTCAAAGCAGACACACTTTAATATATACTATGAATAACGACGATGGTCAAGACTTGAACAGGAATGATGACTAACGTTAATGATATCATAATTATCAATCTTATTATGTTTCATTAATAAGACATTGTAAAAGCGTTTACTGTCATCTCCAAAATGGAATAAAACTAAACGTTTCCAAATACCCTTGTATTGTGCCTTTGTTCATTATGAACTTGTATTTCCATTTGTATTTATGTCTTTGTTTTTGATTTATACTATGAGAATATATTGTGAGAGCCTGAAGAAAAAATCCGCAAATTGAATGAAAGGAAAATTGTTCTATTCGGTTATAGTGGTATCCTTTAGATAACTATATTAAATATTTTTGATATTTCATTGTTAAAGCGTGGAAACTTTGACAGCTTAGTTTTCAACCGGACTGAAACTAACCATATTCCATATTCATTGGATAGATGCCTTCAGGTTAATCGGTGTTATAATGTCGGCATTGTAAATACGTTGAAGGTCAAGTCCCTCTTGGGACGGAGGCCCAACGTTTCAAACTAGAAAAACTTTGAAAATACTATGAATATCCATTCTCTGGAACATAGCTATTAATTAACGACGAAGGTCAAGAACTGAACAGGAATGATGACTAACGTTAATGATATCATAATTATCAATCTTATAATGTTTCTTTAATAATACTTTGTAAAAGCGTTTACTGTCAGCTCCTAAATGGAACAATAATAAACGTTTCCAAATACCCTTGTATTGTGCCTTTGTTCAGTATGAACTTGTGTTTCCATTTGTAATTATGTCTTTGTTATTGTTTTATACTATGAGAATATATTGTGAGAGTCTGAAGAAAAAATCCGCAAATTGAATGAAAGGAACAATTTTCTATTCGATTAAAGTTGTATCCTTTAGATAACTATATTAAATATTTTTGATATTTCATTGTTAAAGCGTTGAAAGTCACATTCCTTTCAGGAGACAACCTGAACCCTTAATATCAACAATTAATTTTATATTTACTCCATCTATGTCCTATTGGACAGCTATTGTGGAAACTTTGAGCTAGTTTAACCGGACTGAAACCAATCATTTTCTATATTCATTAGATAGATGCCTTCAGGTTAATCGGTTTTATAATGGGGTTAAAACGTTGAAAATCAAGACCGTCTGAGGACGGAGGCCCAACGTTTCGAACCAGAATCTCTCTTATAAACACTTTAAATGTCAAATTCCTCTTGGACTTATGCTATTTAATTAACGACGCAGGTCAAGAACTGAAAATGAATGATGACTAACGTTAATGATATCATAATTATCAATCTTATTATGTTTCATTAATAAGACATTGTAAAAGCGTTTACTGTCAGTTCCTAACTGGAACAAGACTAAACGTTTCCAATAACCCTTACATTGTGCCTTTATTCAGTATGAACTTGTATTTTCATTGTATTGATGTCTGTATTATTGTTTTATACTATGAGAATGTGTTGTGAGAGTCTGAAGTAAAATCCGCAAATTGAATGAAAGGAACAATTTTCTATTCGATTATAGTTGTATCCTTTAGATAACTATATTAAATATTTTTGATATTTCATTGTTAAAGCGTTGAAAGTCACATTCCTTTCAGGAGACAACCTCAACCCTTAATTTCAACAAATTAATCTCATATTTACTCCATCTATGTCCTATTGGACAGCTATTGTGGTTTAAGGAACCAATCATTTTCCATATTCATTAGATAGATGCCTTCAGGTTATTCGGTGTTATAATGGTGGCATTCTAAATACGTTGAAGGTCAAGACCCTCTTGGGACGGAGGCCCAACGTTTCAAACTGAAAACTTTAAAATACTATGAATATCCATTCTCTGGAAATGCTTTTTTAAAAGCTTAAAATTTAAGTTCAAGGAATAACAAACGTTTCCAAAAACCCTTGCATTGTGCCTTTATTCATTATGAACTTGTATTTTCATTTGTATTGATGTCTGTATTATTGTTTTATACTATGAGAATGTGTTGTGAGAGTCTGAAGTAAAATCCGCAAATTGAATGAAAGGAACAATTTTCTATTCGTTATAGTTGTATCCTTTAATAACTATATTAAATATTTTTGATATTCATTGAAAAAATTCCTTTGGAGACAACCTCAATCCTTAATATCAACTAATTAATTTTATATTTACTCAATCTTTGTCCTATTGCACAGCTTTGGTTGAAACTTTGACAGCTTAGTTTTTAACCGGACTGAAGCCAATCATTTTCCATATTCATTAGATAGATGCCTTCAGGTTATTCGGTGTTATAATGGTGGCATTGTAAATACGTTGAAGGTCAAGACCCTCTTGGGACGGAGGCCCAACGTTTCAAACTAGAAACACTTTGAAAATACTATGAATATCCAATTTCTCTGGAACATATGCTATTTAATTATCGACGAAGGTCAAGAACTGAACAGGAATGATGACTAACGTTAACGATATCATAATGTTCAACCTTACTATGTTTCTTTAATAAGACTTTGTAAAAGTGTTTACTGTCAGCTCCTAAATGGAACAATAATAAACGTTTCCAAATACCCTTGTATTGTGCCTTTGTTCAGTATGAACTTGTATTTTCATTTGTATTGATATCTGTAGTATTGTTTTATACTATGAGAATGTGTTGTTAGAGTCTGAAGTAAAATCCGCAAATTAAATGAAAGGAACAATTTTCTATTCGGTTATAGTGGTATCCTTTAAATAACTATATTAAATATTTTTGATATTTCATTGCTAAAGCGTTGAAAGTCACATTCCTTTCAGGAGACAACCTGAAACCTTAATATCAACAGATTCATCTCATAATTACTCAATCTATGTCCTTTTGGATAGTTATTGTGGAACATTGGACGGCTTAGTTTTTGACCGGACTGAAGCTAATCATTTTCTATATTCATTAGATAGATGTCTTCAGGTTAATCAGTGTTATAATTGTGGCATTGTAAATACGTTGAAAATCAAGACCCTCTTGGGACGGAGGCCGAACGTTTCGAACCAGAATCTCTCTGATAAACACTTTGAATGTCAAATTCCTCTTGGACTTATGCTTTTTCATCAACGACAAAGGTCAAGACCTGAACAGGAATGATGACTAACGTATATAATAGCATAATTATCAATGTCATCATGTTTCATTAAGAAATTTTAAAAGCGTTTACCGTCAGTTCCTAAATGGAACAAGACTAAACGTTTCCAAATACCCTTGCATTGTGCCTTTATTCAGTATGAACTTGTATTTTCATTTGTATTAATGTCTTTATTATTGTTTTATACTATGAGAATGTGTTGTGAGAGTTTGAGCTTTATTTTTTTTTAGATAATGTATATTTTGGCGGTTTATCAGGAGACAACCTCAACCTTTAATATGAAAGTTTATATCTTACTTTTTATACCCTCTATGTCCTATTGGACAGCTATTGCTAAAACTTTGGCGGTTTAGTTTTTAACCGGACTGAGGCCAACCATTTTCCATTTTCATTTAAAAGATGTCTTCAGATAATTTTGTGTTATAATGGTGGAATCGTGAATACGAAGAATGTCAAGACCCTCCTGGGACGGAGGCTCAACGTTTCAAAGCAGACACACTTTAATATATACTATGAATGTCAAACTCCTCTGGAAATATGCTGTTTCATCAACGACGATGGTCAAGACTTGAACAGGAATGATGACTAACGTTAATGATATCATAATTACCAATCTTTTTATGTTTCATTAAAAAGACATTGTAAAAGCGTTTACTGTCAGTTCCTAAATGGAACAAAACTAAACGTTTCCAAAAGCCCTTGCATTGTGCCTTTATTCAGTATGAACTTGTATTTTCATTTGTATTGATGTCTTAATTATAGTTTTATACTATGAGAATGTGTTGTGAGAGTCTGAAGTAAAATCCGCAAATTGAATGAAAGGAACAATTTTCTATTCGGTTATAGTTTTATCCTTTAGATAACTATTAAATATTTTTGATAATTCATTGTTAAAGCGTTAAAAGTCACATTCCTTTCAGGAGACAACCTCAATCCTTAATGTCAACAGATTATTCTCATAATTACTCCATCTTTATCCTATTGGACAGCTATTGTGGAAACTTTGACAGCTTAGTTTTTAACCGGACTAAAGCCAATCATTTTCCATATTTATTAAAAAGATGCCTTCAGGATCGGTGTTATAATTGTGGTATTGTAAATACGTTGAAGGTCAAGTCCCTCTTGGGACGGAGGCACAACGTTTCAAATTAGAAAAACTTTGAAAATACTATGAATATCCAATTCCTCTGGAACATATGCTATTTAATTAACGACGAAGGTCAAGAACTGAACAGGAATGATGACTAACGTTAATGATATCATAATTATCAATCTTATAATGTTTCTTTAATAATACTTTGTAAAAGCGTTTACTGTCAGTTCCTAAATGGAACAATAATAAACGTTTCCAAATACCCTTGTATTGTGCCTTTGTTCAGTATGAACTTGTGTTTCCATTTGTAATTATGTCTTTATTATTGTTTTATACTATGAGAATGTATTGTGAGTGTCTGAAGAAAAAATCCGCAAAATGAATGAATGGAAATGTTTTCTATTCGGTTATAGTGGTATTGTTTAAATAAATATATTAAATATTTTTGATATTTCATTTTTAAAGCGTTGAAAGTCACATTCCTTTCAGGAGACAACCTGAACCCTTAATATCAACAGATTCATCTCATTATTACACAGTCTATGTCCTATTGGATAGCTATTGTGGACACTTTGTTTTTGACCGGACTGAAGCCAATCATTTTCTATATTCATTAGATAGATGTCTTCAGGTTAATCGGTGTTATAATTGTGGCATTGTAAATACGTTGAAAATCAAGACCGTCTTGGGACGGAGGCCCAACGTTTCGAACCAGAATCTCTTTGATAAACACTTTGAATGTCAAATTACTCTTGGACTTATGCGATTTCATCAACGACAAAGGTCAAGACTTGAACAGGAATGATGACTATGAACTTGTATTTTCATTTGTATTAATGTCTTTATTATTGGTTTATACTATGAGAATGTGTTGTGAGAGTTTGAAGGAAGAAATCCTTAATTTGAATGAAAGGAATTCTTATATTCGAATATACTTGTATGTCTTTAAAAACTATATTTAATATGTTTTGATATTTCCTTAAATGTTAAAGCGTTAAAAGTATATTCATTTCAGAGACAACCTCAACCCTTGATATCAAAATTTATATCTTACTTTTTATACCCTCTATGTCCTATTGGACAGCTATTGCTGAAACTTTGGTTTTTTTAACTACTGAGGCCAACATTTTCCATTTTCATTTAAAAGATCATTTGTGTTATAATGGTGGCAATGTGAATACGATGAAGGTCAAGACCCTCCTGGGACGGAGGCTCAACGTTTCAAAGCAGCACACTTTAATATATACTATGAATGTCAAACTCCTCTGGAAATATGCTTTTCATCAAGACGATGTCAAGACTTGAACAGGAATAAATAATTAACTAAATTCAACCTTTTGGATCTTATTATGTTTCATTAATAAGACATTGTAAAAGCGTTTACTGTCAGTTCCTAAATGGAACAAGACTAAACGTTTCCAAATACCCTTGCATTGGGCCTTTATTCAGTATGAACTTGTATTTTCATTTGTATTGTTTTCTTTATTATTGTTTTATACTATGAGAATGTGTTTTGGGATTTAAGAAAAGTTATATTTGTAAGTGTTTAAGTCACATTCATTTCAGGAGACAACCTGAACCCCTAATATCAATATTTTCATCTTTTATATTATTATACAATCCCTATTTCCAATTGGAAAGCTATTGCTGAATTCTTGACTCCTAAGATATAACCGGACTGAAGCCAATCATTTTCAATTTTCATAAGAAAAATTTCTTCAGGTTGTTCTGTGTCATAATGGTGGCAGTTTAAATGTGTTGAAGGTCAAGACAATCTTGGGACGGAAGCCCATCGTTTCAAACTAGAAACACTTTGAAAATACTATGAATATCCAATTCCTCTGAAACATATGCTATTTAATTAACGACGAAGGTCAAGAACTGAACAGGAATGATGACTAACGTTAATGATATCATAATTTTCAATCTAATTGTGTTTCTGTAATAAGACTTAGTAAAAGTGTTTACTTTCAGCTACTAAATGGAACAATAATAAACGTTTCCAGATACCCTTGTATTGTGCCTTTGTTCAGTATGAACTTGTGTTTCCATTTGTATTTATTTCTTTGTTATTGTTTTATACTATGAGAATGTATTGTGAGAATCTGAAGAAAAAATCCGCAAATTGAATGAAAGGAAAATTTTACTATTCGGTTATAGTGGTATCCTTTATATAACTATATTAAATAGTTTTGTTAAAGCGTTGAAAGTCACATTCCTTTCGGGAGACAACCTGAACCCTTAATATCAACAGATTCATCTCATATTTACTCAGTCTATGTCCTATTGGATAGCTATTGTGGAAACTTTGACGGCTTAGTTTTTGACCGGACTAAATCCAATTATTTTCTATATTCATTAGATAGATGTCTTCAGGTTAATCGGTGTCAAGACCTGAACAGGAATGATGACTTAAGTTAATTATAGTATAATTATCAATGTTATTATGTTTCATTTATAAGACTTTGTAAAAGCCTTTTAATGTCAGTTCCTAAATGGAACAAGACTAAACGTTTCCAAATACCCCTGCATTGTGCCTTTATTCAGTATGAACTTGTATTTTCATTTGTATTGATGTCTTTATTATTGATTTATACTCTGAGAACGAGTTGTGAGAGTCTGACGAAAAATCCGCAAATTGAATGAGAGGAAAGTTTTTCTATTTGTATATCTTTAAAAATTATATTTAACATTTTTTTTGTATTTCATTGTTAAAGCGTTAAAAGTCACATTCCTTTCAGGAGACAAACTGAACTCTTAAAATAAACGTTTTCATCTTATATATTCTTATATATACTACCCTATGTCCTTTTGGACAACTATTGCTGAATTTTTCACAGCCAATCTTAAAACTGGACTGAAGCCAATCATTTTCAATTTTCATAAAAAAGATGTCTTCAGGTTATTCTGTGTTATAATGGTGGCATTGTAAATACGTTGAATGTCAAGACCATATTGGGACGGAGGCCAAATGTTTCAAACTAGAAAAACTTTGATAAATACTATGAATATCCAATTCCTCTGAGCATATGCTATTTAATGACGAAGGTCAAGAACTGAACAGGAATGATGACTAACGTTAATGGTATCATAATAATCAATCTTATTATGTTTCTTTAATGAGACTTTGTAAAAGCGTTTACTGTCAGCACCTAAATGGAACAAGAATTAACGTTTCCAAATACCCTTTTATTGTGCCTTTGTTTATTATGAACTTGTATTTCCATCTGTATTTATGTTTTTGTTATTGTTTTATACTATGAGAATGTATTGTGATAGTCTGAAGAAAAAATCCGCAAATTGAAAAAAAAGGATTTTTTTTTCTATTCGGTTATAGTTTTATCTCTTAAAAAATCCAATTAAATTTATTTGATATTTCATTGTTGAAGCGTTTAAAGTCACATTCCTTTCAGGAGACAGCCTGAACCCTTAATATAAACGTTTTCATCTTATATTAACTCAATCTATGTCCTGCTGAAACTTTAACGGCTAAGTTTTTAACCGGACTGAAGCCATTTTTTTTTCTATATTCATTAGAAAGATATATTCAGATTATTCTGTGTTATAATGGTGGCATTGTTAATATGCTGAAGGTCAAGACCGTCTTGGGACGAGGCCCAACGTTTGAAAACTAGAAACACTTTGATAGATACAGTGAATGTCAAATTCCTCTGGAAATACGATATTTAATCAACGACGAAGGTCAAGACCTGAACAGGAATGATGACCAACGTTAAAAATAGCATGATTACCAATATTTTTATGTTTCATTAATAAGATATTGTAAAAGTGTTTACTGTCAGCTCCTAAATGGAATAATACTAAACGTCTCCAAATACCCTTGCATTGTGCCTTTATTAAGTATGAACTTGTATTTTCATTTCTATTGATGTCTTTTTTATTGTTTTATAATATGAGAATGTCTTGTGGGAGTTTGAAGAAAAGATCCGTAATTTGAATGAAAGGAAAAATTTCTATTCGATTATATTTGTATGTCTTTACATTTAATATTTTTCGATATTTCATTGTTAAAGCGTTAAAAGTCATATTCCTTTCAGGAGACAACCTGAATCCTTAATATCAACGATTTCATCTTATATATACTAACTCTACGTCCTTTTGGACAGCTATTGCTGAATTCTTGACGGCTTAGTTTTTAACCGGGCTGAAGCCATCATTTTCAATATTCATAAAAGAAAAGATTTCTTCATGTTATTCTGTGTAATAATATTGACATTTTGAATACGTTGAAGGTCAAGACCCTCTTTGGACGGAGGCCCAGCGTTTGAAAACAAACACATTAATAGATACTATGAATGTCAAATTCCTTTTAGAAATATGTTGTTTCGTCAACAACGAAGGTCAAAACCTAAACAGGAATGATGACTCACGTTAAAAATAGCATGATTACCAATGCTTTTATAATTCCTCGCTATTTCATCATCAACGAACGTCAAGACCAGGACAGGATCGTTACTATCGTTAAAAATAGCATAATTATGTTTCATTAATAAGACTTTGTATAAGCCTTTACTGTCATCTCCTAAATGGAACAAGAATAAACTTTTCCAAATGCCCATTTATTGTGCCTTTATTCAGTATTAATTTGAATTTTCATTTATATTGATGTTTTTGATATTA
The DNA here is from genome assembly GCA_021229015.1 of Solen grandis. Taxonomy (NCBI): domain Eukaryota; kingdom Metazoa; phylum Mollusca; class Bivalvia; order Adapedonta; family Solenidae; genus Solen; species Solen grandis. Next base: position 35,825,114 of record CM037794.1, read on the forward strand.
TTTTATACTATGAGAATATGTTGTGAGAGTTTAAAGGGAAAATCCGTAAACTGAATACAAGGAAATAAATCTGTTCGGTTACAGTTGTGTCTGATATTCTGATATTTCATTGTTAAAGCGTTAAAAGTCCAATTCTTTTCAGGAGACAGCCTGAAGCCTTAATATCAACGTTTTCAACTTATAATTTACTACCTCTACATCCTATTGGACAGCTATTGCTGAATCCTTGAGGGCTTAGTTTTTAACCGGACTGAAGCCAATCATTTTCCAATTTCATTATAAATATTTCTTCAGGTTATTCTGTGTTATAATGGTGGCATTGTGAATACGTAGAAGGTCAAGACCCTCTTGGGACGGAGGCCCAACGTTTCAAATTATAATCACTTTGATAAATACAATGAATGTAAAATTCATCTTGGACATATTTTTTTCAAGACGAAGGTCAAAAATTAATTATGAAATAATTAAATGTTATTAATAAGACTTGTAAAAGCGCTAATTGTCAACTCCTAAATGGGACAATACTAACGTTTCCAAATTCCCCTGCATTGTGCCTTTATTCAGTATGAACTTGTATTTTCATTTTTATTGATGTCTTCATTATTGTTTCATACTATGAGAATGTGTGTGAGAGTTTGAAGAAAAAAAATCCGTAATTTGAATGAAAAGATTTTTTTCTATTCGATTATATTTGTATGTCTTTAATAACTATATTTAATATATGTTTTGATATTTCATTTCATTGATAGAGCGTTAAAATTCACATCCCTTTCAGGAGACATCCTGAACCCTTAATATCAACGTTTTCATCTTAAATATTCTTATGAATTTGAATTTTTATTTTTAACGATGTCTTTGTTATTGTTTTATACTATGAGTATGTGTTATGAAAATTTGAAAATTCGCAAATTGAATGAAAGGAAAAAATATTCGGTTATATTTGTATCTCTTTACTAACTATATTCAATGTTTTTTATATTTCATTGTTTAAGCGTTAAAAGTCACATTCCTTTCAGAATATAACCTGACCCTCTAATATCAACGGTTTCTTCTTATATTTACTCCATCTATGTCCTTTTGGACAGCTAATGGGGAAACTTTCACGGATTAGTTTTTAACCGGACTGAAGCTAATCTTTTTCCATTTTCTTTTGATAAATGTCTTAAGGTTATTCTGTGTTATACTGGTGGCGTTGTAAATACATTGTAGGTCAAGGCCCTCTTGGGACGGAAGCCAACGTTTCAATCCAGAAATACTTTTCTAAATATTATTAATATCAGATTCCTCTTAGAGTATACTATTTCTTCAACGACGAAGGTCAAGACCGTAACAGGAATGATGACTAACTTTAAAAATAGCATAATTTTCAATGTTATTATGTTTCCTTGCTATTTCATCATCAACGAACGTCAAGACCTGAACAGGAATGATGTCTATCGTTAAAAATAGCATAATTATCATTGTTATTAAGTTTCGTTAATAAGATCTTGTAAAAGTGTTTACTGTCGACTCCTAAATGGAATAAGACAAAACGTTTCAAAATGCCCTTCTATTGTGCCTTTATTCAGTATGAATTTATAGTTTCATTTGTATTGATGTTTTTGTTATTGTTTTGTATTATGTTCATGTCTTTTGGGAATTTGAAGATAAAATCCGTTAATTGAATGAAAGGAAAAATTTCTATTCCGTTATACTTGTATCTCTTTAATAACTATAGTTTAATATTTTTGTTATTTCATTGTTAAAGCGTTAAAAGTTGCATTCTTTTCAGTAGACAACCTGAAGCCTTAATTTCTACCTTTTCTTATTATATTTTATTTCCTCTATGTCCTACTGGAAAGCTGTTGCTGAAACTTTGACGTCTTAGTTTTAACTGGACTAAAGCCAATCGTTTTCAATTTTGATTAAACAGTTGTCTTTAAGTATTTTTGTTATAATGTGGGATTGCAGATACGTTCAAGGTCAAGACCCTTTTGTAACGGAGGCCTAATGTTCCAAACAAGAATCACTTGATAAACAAAATAAATGTCATATTCATTTCGGACATATGCTATTTTATCAACGATGAGGTCAAGACCTTAACAGGAATGATGACTTAAGTTACCGATAGAAAATTTGAATGTTATTTTTATTTTCTTTGAAACACCTTGCAAAGTCTTCTACCGTTAACTCCTAAATGGAATTAGAACAAACGTTTACAATTGCCTTTTTATTGTTATGTATTTATTCAGGATGCATTTGAATTTTCATTTGCATTGATATTTTTGTAGTTGATTTACATGATAATGCTTTGGGGAAGTATTGGTAGTAAAAGCCTTACCGGGAATAATAGCAAATGTTTTTTATTGCTGTTGAAGTCATATGTCTACTGTTTAATATCTATTTTGATGATTGTTTTTGAGTTTGTTTTTATGTTTTGTTGCTGTCTTTTGCTTTGAGATATCATTGTCTAGCGTTAAAAGTCATATTCCTGTCAGGAGATAATCTTAACCTATCATGTCATATTCTATTCAATCAATTTTATATTGTAAGCTGTATCTTAAACGTTGACGGCTCAGTTTTTAACCGAAGTGTTTTCAATTCAATTTAACCAATGTTTAAGTTAATTTTAGTTATAATGGTTGCATTGAAAATACGTTTAAGGTCAAGACCCTCTAGGGACGGAATCCCAACGTTTTATATTAGAATCACTTTGATAAATACTATGAATGTCAAATCCTTTTCGGACATATATTATTTTAAGAACGACTAATATCAACACCTGAATAGGAATTAGACCAAACGTTACGTAGCATACTTATAAACGTTATCATATGTTTATAAAAGCGTTTAATGACATCTCCGACATTAAATGAGATAAAACCTGGTATGTAATGCTTTTATTAACTATTAATCTGATTTTTTAATTGATGTACATTATGAGAATGCATTATGAAGAATACTGAAGATAAACTCTCAACCTTAATGAAGTCAAACGTTTCCTACTGGTGTTTTAGTTACATGTATTTGTCTATAATAACTATTTTTCATGTAATAATTACCCTTTATTTGTCTTAATATTTTGTAGTTGTCTTTGTTTTGAGAATTTGAGAATTTATTGTCAAAGCATTGAAAGTCACATTCCTATCAAGAGAACCTGAACCTTACACATCGTCAATTTTATCACATACTTTATTCTCTCCATTTCACACTGGACAGCTTTTGTAGAAACGTTGACGAACTGTTTTTAACTTTACTGAAGCCAATTGTTTTCAATTTCCATTAAATTGCTGTCTGTTTTATTCTGTGTCATAAAGGTGGCATTGCAAATAGGTTTTCAAAGGTTAAGTCCCTTTAGGTACTGGGCCCAACGTTTCAAACTAGAATGACTTTGATAAATACAGTGAAGCCCAAACTTATATTGGATCCAAATTGCCATTTCAACAACATCAAAGGTCAAGTCCTGTACTGGAATGAAGACGAATGTTTCCCACATTGTAAAAGCGTTTTATTTAGAATGAGACTGAACGTTTTCAAATGTCCTTGCATTCGTATGTCTGTAATCATTATATGGCATTTTACATCTTTTATGATATTTGTTTTTGTATTTAATTTTTCATTTGGAGAATGCATTGTAAACATATCTATGATCAAGTAATAGCGATGAATCTAATCGTTTGCAATTGCTGTTGCATTGATATCCTGTTGTATTTTTTTCTTAACTATTTTTTTTTAAATTTTTATTTGTATTTATATTGATATATTTTGTCATTGTCTTTCATTTTGAAAACACGTGATAAAAACGTTGACAGCTAATTGTTTTAATCATTGTATTGTATTTTCTTTCTTTTTATTTATATTATTTTTTCATAATTATTAATCATCATTTTTAAAGAAGCCACCAGAATGTTTATCTATCTATCTATCTATCTATCTATCTATCTATCTATCTATCTATCTATCTATCTATACATACATACATACATACATACATACATACAATTACATTCCATTTTAACTCGTACATCGTCTTCGAGAGAAGTGCCGTGTCATTCTATTTTATTTTTTAAAATTTAGTGAACATAGTTTGCATTTTCAGCGCAATGTGTATATATAATCCTACAAGATATATTTTTGACAACATCTGGATATGTTCATGACATTTATTTTCGAAGATTTTCCGGCCGTCAACATGGCGTTTTAACCTTTTTTCTTTTTTTTTAATTTCTCAACAGTCTCAACATTTCCAGCATCATAATGGAACATCATCAGAGTCGTTGTATATTATTGCGGACAAACATATTTGATATTGGCAATATCAAACAGTATTGAATTTTACATATTCATATGGTTTTTATTATGATTTTTTATTTTATTTTATTTAGTGTGTGTGTGGGGGGGGGGGGGGGGGGGTATAAATACAATATGAAAAAGGGGTTAACTAGTTAAGTACGTATTCAATATCCTTCCTAAAGCAAAAAATAACGTTTAAGCAAGGATTAAGATATAAAATCGCATTTGATGAACTCCAGATATCGGTATTTACTGATTTATTTTGAAAATATTGGTATTAAAAAGCTCAGGTTTTAAATTTCAAATTGACTGTAAGCATAGAATACAAGATACTTTTAAGTAGAACATGTTTGTCCGCCTACTTTTGAATGAGGTAAGTTCTTGTTGGGAGTTTACATCCTTTCAGTGTTTATTTTTGTGTCCATTTAGTCATTAATTATATTCCAATAATATAAAAGACAGAGTGCTCATCTACAGAAATACCTAGCCAAGGAATACAATTTGTTTTTATTGTTTTAGACAAAAAAAAAAATGTTTTATCCAGTTTTGATGGCGTCACTTGCCCGCGATGCGTAAAGTCCTGGGCAGTAACATAATAGAAGTAGATGCATGTGCTGAACAGATTCTATTGTTGGCTTTTTCTTTTCTTATTCTCTTTTCTATTTGCTATTGTTATTCACTTTATGTTATTTTGTTTCTTTTTTCTTTCATATTTGCACTGTGGTGAACATGTTCAGAACGTCTACTGTTCATTCCTTTTGTACAGCTTTTTTTCTCAAGCTTGTTTTACACCCACCCACCCCACAAGCTGAGTGTTGGTGAATTTTCACGCAATGTGCTTTTCACGCATCACCGTGTGAGAAGCCGCCATTGTTCCCGGTACGAATCGAAAACGTGCAAGCAAAATGGCATACAAAGGAGGCCCAAAAGTGCAGAAAGTGATGGTGCAGCCCATCGTATCCTTTATCAGAATTTTCATATATCATAAATTTAAATTGTATCGTAAAAAAAAAAGTTGTTTAATCTTGAATTTACCTCAAATTGAATTGTCGCCGCGAAAATGGGTGACGCTTTGGTTTAGAATTTGTGTTGTTCTGCTTGAAAAATTATGTTAGTGTCTCAATTAAAAGAGAATTAGTTGCTTTTTTTATTTCCGAATAGTGTATCAGTCCATCAGTGATCTGCCTCATACTGTCTCTTCAAATAGTATTGATTTGCTACTGAATCTTTTTGCCTTTCATTGGATTTTTTACTGCCACACCAGGAAACATCTAGCATGTTACCAGTTAAAAAAATGACTTAAATTATTGGTAATTAATATGAAAAATTACTGGTTTCTGAATAAAACTCCCCAAATTATGATATACCTAAATTTGATCGCAAATTCGGACATGTTATTGTAATCGTTGACTTAGCTCTCATGTCTTGATTCTTGCACCATTCGTTTCAGGCCTTCCCAAGTGAAATGGCCGAATGGGCCTCTGAATTTTGAATTATTGTGTATTTTTTTATCCAATGCAAATTTCAATGGACAGAAAGTGATCTCATTGTAATATCTTTTATGGTCTTGATGGATGTGTGGTTAGAGCATCCACCCTGAGATCTGGAGGTTGAGGGTTCGATTCCCATCTATGACATAGCCAAAGTTGTAAGATGGTACTGGTATAGCTCCCTTGCATTGTGCTTAACATAAGGATAGTTCCTAGACAGGTTGGTCAGGGTCAGGGTAATGTGACAGGGTATGGTACCACATGTCTACAGCATGATAATTGATACTGCAGTATGTCTCAAGACTGAAGTACTAAAGACATAGTCTCCAAGTGACAGGTGTAGGTCCAAAGGATGTTATAAACATTTTTTCTGAGCGTTATCACTTAAAGCAGGGATGGCGAAATCCATTGTCCGAGGCGTACATTTGCTGGCACGGACGAGTAAATTTTCACTGTGGACAACCAAAAATCGGAATTCGTAGCAAAAATTTAAAATTCAAAACTCTAAACTGCAGCATTTCAACTGTAAAGATATCTCTAACGTGTGTCTGTCAAAGTTTATTTTTCGGCATCTTACAAGATGATCTGCATATTAAACCATTCCGTTTTGAATGGTTTCGTTTCTAAAATGTTAAGATATGAAAATTCAAGGTTAAAGTCAGCTCTTTAATGCACAGTCTATAATCGGTAAGTTCCTTGTCCCAAACAAGAAAAGGGGAAGAATATCCTGTTCAAACCCCAAATAAAACAATAAAAGACTAACATTAAAAATACAATAAAACAAAGTGTTAAAGGTCATTTTAAGAATCATGCCTTAAAGACTTCCAATGGCTTAGAGTCGATGATGAGGGCTCAGCGAAATGTTGAATTTGACAGCAATAACAGATGCGTAAGACATTTCTACTGTGTCTAATAGTTTGGTTGTTAAATCAGTAAAAAATGTTTCAAGTTTCAGTGTGAAGGCAGTTAATATAATGTTTTTTTCATGCCTACATTAATTTATTAATGTAGTAATAAAATTTCAATTATTTGCTTTTTTATACCAATAGTTTTTTCAAAAAGTACGGACAGGTAGTGTTTTGCTACAGACAAGTGAAATTTAAATGAGATTTCGCCACCCCTGTAAAATCTTTTACCTTTCAATGTGTGCAGATGTCTCTCAGTGTTAAAATCATTATTTATGTATTTATTTGCACAAATTCCCATTCTGACAATAATTGAAGACCCTGACACTAATTGCTGTCTTGTGCTTTGAAACTTCATCAGGGTAATGGAGAATAATGTTTATTAGTTTGTTGGGTTTAACCTCATGGAGAATAATAACATTGAATTTTGATATTGCTTTCAGTGCTAAATGCATAAGTACAGTCAGATCCAGTGTTTCCAACTTCCCACTCACATTTTTTTTTCACAGGTAAACTTACCCTTTACAGGGGTTACTTAAGGATTTGACTTTCACTTATCCAGGGGGCAAGTTACTTTGAATATCTACTAGCCCCCCAGTGAAAACAGGTTGCCCGATCTTGAAGTTATTTGGTGTTTGTTAATGTTTAAAAATAAATATGTTCAATATTAAGGTGGATTTTAGTTATTATGTACCAAACACAATTTGTAAGCATTTTACCCCTGATATACTATAGAAAATAAAAAAAACAACATGATTTTATTTACATAAATAAACTTGCCCGCCGGGCTATCTTCTTTGAAAAATCACACTTGGCATCCACTTAAGAAAACCCCTGCCCTTGGGTTGAAAATATGATTGTGTGTAAATATAAATTTTAGGTGGTTAAAAAAACTCAAAGGTCTTCTCATGTATGAAAACTTGAAGGTCTTTGCATTGTATATTTAATCACTGCATTTTCCCACTTGCATTGTCAAATTTGAGCTATGAAAACTAGACAATCATTTATTTTGGAAATGTTTCGGGTATTTTTGGTGGGTCATTTTTCTAACTAGATATTGTTGAGGATCTTTTTGGGGACCTGTCATGACATAGAGCATTCCTTTTGCCACTTAATCCAAACTCTGCCAGCATAGATTGTGCCATGTTTTACATAGACTGATTCATGCGAGGATGGAAATTACCTGGATGTAGGACGGTAATCTCGCATTTACACAAGTTTTTTGTTTCTGTAACTTTTGTATGTGACTGGGAACACTGCAAACCTGCATAACACAGACAGCTTTGCAAACTTGTTGTCTTTTATGTTTTTTGTTTTTTTGTTGTTGTTGTTTTGTTTTTTTTTCCTACTAAAATTGGTGGCCGATGGTGGGATCAAGCATATAATAGTTTATTAGGTAGTAATTTCTATTCGGGATGTTTGAAAGTGGCGCACTTAGTCAGGCAGCGTGCTTATAAAGGTGGTCGATTTATGTTTAGCTTAGCAGGTTTAACTATACTTATATAACTATACTTGTACTTTTAAAGTTTAATTTTTTTTTAAATATTGGCTAAAGAAGGATTTCTTCTGTAATGGAAAACTCAATGAATTCTCTTTTCCTTAACTTTTCCTCAGAACTTGATTTTCAGGTATTTACAAAATGTAAGTATTAAACTGCTTTTAATGGTTTTGATTTAAATAATTATTGGTGATAAGTTCAGTGCTTTTCTTCATTCTCTACCAGGGACTGTTCATATGTATCCTTCCTTCTGAAAATGTCTTTATTGGCATTTTCCCCCAAATTTTTATTTACCCTCAGGATTTTTTTTTTTTTTGGAAAAATAAAGAAAATGGTACAGTCTTATCCCAAAATATTGTATAAGGCCACTTTCCCATTATTTGGAAAAAAGCTCTGAACTTGAAACTTTAAAGGTTTTTTGTTAAAGAATTACCTAAGTCTTGGTATTGTTTCTGACTTAAGTATTTTCAATATAAAGGACTAAACCCCTTTCTCTTAACCAAATGGCCTATCCCACGAATAAAAACAAAACAATGTGTTAACTCCATTCTTGTGTTAATTCAACAGAGATCACGAGTGCAGGTCTGGCTGTATGAACAAGTTAACCTGAGAATTGAAGGCTGCATTGCGGTAAGTTCTTCATTGTATATATTGTGTACTTACTTTGACAATTATGCAACTCAGTCTTGTGAGTTTGGTCATGGAAAATAATTTCAATTTTACTTGATTATACAGGCTTGCCCAAAGATGATAATTTAATTATTGAACTTTTTTAAAATATACAAAAAAAATGCTTTATAATTAAAGTTAGTTACCAAATATAAGCTATGATTATCTAAAAAAAAAAATTCCGCTAGGATCTAAACCTGATTTTGTACTCTATGTGAGATATGTAAATTCATACTAATCATAGGGATAGATCTTTGTTTTTGTTTCTCCCCAAAACTTTTTAGCTATTATAAATCTAGGTGTAAAAATCACTATCAGTGATTATTGTCTCAATCAGTATTTTCATGGTCAATGAACTGATTAACCATTCAATAGATCTGAGTATTGCCCTTCAAAATCATATTGCAAATATTGTGACCTGTCGATACGTTGTAGAGTTTAAGTAAATCCTCTGTAACTTTTATTAAAATAAAAACATGTAGGGTGTTCGTAGAATTGTCCTTAAGGTTAAAATTAACAAGGTTATTGAGAAAGAAATAAAAACAGCATAGCTAAGCGCATAATTGTACCTCACTGTCGACATTTTGAACAGCGGTGCATCAGTGAATCTCTACCATCCAACCACTTAATATTCCATGTTTCTGATGTAACTTAAAATCTTGTTAAATAGTGCTTTAAACTGTTTGTTATTCACTGCAGGGATTTGATGAGTACATGAACCTGGTTCTGGATGAAGCCGAGGAGGTTCACATGAAAACCAAAAACAGGAAAACTTTAGGTAATTTATCAAACTTTGCACATAAAAATTTTAAACAGCTGTTAGCAGCTCTTCTTTTTTTTTCATCACAGACTGCAGACAATTTTGTGGATCCCATTTAAAATCAAATCCATGGAAAGTATTTCTCAGTTAAAAAAAGTCAGTTGGTCATGGTTTAGCTGGGATTTCTTTGTTGAAGTTAGATCCAGCTGCTGTAATGAAGTTAATTTTATAGACTTAATAGTGTATTGCATGCTGTGAAAGGGCATGCAAAAGTGTAGAAAAAATAAAGGGTGATTCTATTTCATTGTTGATTTTAGGTTAATATTTGTAGAACTTCATGGAATGAGCTTTTCATGTTTACAGGTCAAGTATGGCTTAATGATATAAGCACAGAGCTTTCTTTAATATTTAATTTATTGGGTATTTATCTTTATTTGTCAGACTGTAGCATTAGGCTTACAAGCAATGGTAACAGTCTGTTTAATTTTTAATCTCAATAACAGCAATTAACTTGATTTCTTAAAACCAATTATCGTTTTCAACTCAGCAGTGCAACATGCAAGCCCGCTTTACATGGATATGTGTGTTACAAGTGTCCATGATCACAATATTCTGCCTTACATGAAGGTTTGTTACAATTAGTCTTACAGATTTTGTCTTTCACACATAATTTGATAAAGATGATAAATTAACTAAATGGCTCTGTATGATTATGTATGACGCACACTTAATATTTAAATAAACATATGAACAGATATTTTTTTCCATTTCTTTCCAGGTCGTATTTTGCTGAAGGGGGACAATATAACATTAATACAAGCCGTGCAGTGAGAGGGACGTCACTTGTTCATTTTGTTGTACAGACTTAACTCATTTCACATAGTGTCAGTTGTCATTGGCATCCACAGATTTCCATGGACAGATGTTGTAGGACCACATGACTATACATGTATATAGTATTACTCATATTCGCATCGCACAGCTTCTTAAGTATGTCTGGGGTTGTTGTGCCCGATTTCCTTCAGTGAACTTTCTCATTGTCTGTAAGAGATGTGGTCTTGACTGGATGTACCATAATTTTTAGTGATTACACTTATATCATCAATGTTGTCATCAAGTTTTAGAATTAAGGGTGACATGTGAGGATTTTTTAGTTGCTTTGAGATGTTTAAGGATGAAAATAGTTGATACTTTTTTATGACTTGATCATGAGGGTAGTTACTGGAAACCTAAAAATAAAATTTCAATGTTTAGTTTAGTCTTACTTAAGATATGTAATCTTATTGGAATATTTAAAATTTCATCTTGTATTTAAAAAAAAAGCATCTGGAATGCTGACAGATCTGCAAAGAAAAATGCTATACATACATGTAATTCTTTTGTTAAAGTAAACTCAACTGCATATTTTATGAAAAAATTTCTTATGGATTTTTGTCATTCACATAAAACAAATATGTGACTTTGGTATTTTAACACTGACTTGAAGAAATTTCATACAGCATAGTCTGTAGATAATGGGGAACATTGTAAATACCATGTTTTATTGTCAGATTAAATTTTTTTCCAAGAAAATTTGTTTCTCTTTTGTTTGTTCCAGAACTTTTTCAGGTAAACTATCATGAGGCACTTCCCCCCATCCTTACTTATCCTTCTATGCTTGATATTTGGTTAAATTACTGGTCTCAAGAGCTTATTTATTAGTCATTAACCCGTAACCTCATGAATATTCATATACATATTTATTTACTTAATAACTTTAAAGTAGTATATGAAACTGTGGATTGTTCTTTTTTGTGCAGACCTTCTGAAGGATCAGAGCTACATTTTGTATGAGTAAACAGCGTAGACCGCAATTACACAGCTCCGTTCAGGAGTTACCTGATCTAGGTCTGCTGTGTTTCCCCGTGCTTGAAATGAGGTTAAGGGTTAAGACAAAAAAAAACGGGTCTTAATTATTTGAAGGTGCAGTTCATTTTGGAAGCTGAATATAGCTGGTTTATTTGACACCCCTAGCAAATGAAAGTTACTGTATAGAGTCAGTTTGTCCTGTCATGTCACTTCAAATCTATTGTTATATTCATATCTCTCTGCTTGTCATGTCAAGTCCTATATTCACATTACATGAAGACAAGGCAGGATGTGGGTATATAAATCGCATAATATTTCATTATTAATCTTCTTCCAAACCTATCTCCCCACCCCCTCCAAAAAAGAAGATGGATTTTATTGAAACTGCAGAAAGGTAGTGCACCATATGAAAATCAAGTTTCTATTGATGGAATTTGGAGATGATTGAACTTGTGCATCGTTCTCATGAGTCCCAACTTCTCTTAAACTGCTAAAGCTATTTCAATGAAACTTAGCACCAATGTACATATACAAATGATTTCAGTCCAACATTGTCATCATTTTTTCTGGGAAGAAGCTGTCGTCAGAAAGGCCTTTCACAATATTTGTAGGAATTGGGCAGAAAATTTAGATTATGTGTAATATTCACAGTGTTAAAGCTGATACTTTGCTTGTGGATAGCTTTTGTAGCACATTCTTAATACATGTAATATTTTGTAAGCAAAACAAAATGTCAATCTAAAGCCTGAAATTCAAAAACAAAAGGGTCATACCGGTAGTTGAAACTTGCATATTGTTGCCAAAGGTGACTTGAAAGTATAGGCTTCACCCGTATATGGACTTCCTACATCAGGGTACTAACTAGGATTTGGGAAATTGGAGTCCTTTAAAATGTCATACAAAAAATGCTCTGAAAATCAGAGTCCTCCCAGAATTGGGAGTCCTTGCCCAGTGTTCTCGAAAATGAAAATGGTACTTAAGTATAATTTTCATACTTATACTCAAACTATGCCTTTAATTTCAGTAGGGAGTATGATACTCAAATTTGAGCATGAGACCATTCTTAAATGTTTTCAAGAACACGGAGCCAGGATTCCCTATTGGAAGTTAATGAAAACCCTGTAGGTGTGTATGATGTACTATCTGCTCATAAAGTTTTATATAGATTAGACTAGACCTACATTGGAAAGATATGTACTGAAAAAACACAGTACAGTCTAAATTAGAGCTGGCTCTGGTAAAGATTTACTACTTTAGTACCAGTAGCTGTAATACTCGTACATTAAGCATCTTATTCCTATTAACAATTATCTCCCTTTTCTACTGCCATCGTTGCTACTACCAACCCCTACCATGCGCCCAAAGCCAAGTGTGGCAATACATTGTACACTAGAAAGAGAAAAATTGAAAAGCAACCTGTGTAGGGTTGAACACAGTTTTCAAGGAGCTAGCACATTATTCATATTAATTGTAAACATACACTTTCATAATGGATAAAGATCTTCATGTAATATTTTGAGTGATAAGTTTGATTTTATTAACACTGTTCAAGACAGTATACACTGGTCATGTTTGACAAAAGTGATATTTATTTCCCAGGAATAAGAGGTAAAAAAAAAAATTCATCAAAATACTTGAAGCAAGGTTCACCACTGTCAGTGAAACTCAAGGGTCAAAATGTTCCAAAATGGTAAAAAGAATATTTTGAGAATTTTGTACACCTTTTCCTTCTTAATGTAAATTTGACCACTGACCATTTATTTTCAAGGGTCAAAAGACACCATTTCTGAAATTTCAAGGTTCAAAACCCCAGACTCCTGAGTCAATGTAGAGCTCTGACTTGTACAATTATATGTCCGTAGGCTTAAGGCAACAGCTTATTGACACAAGACTATCTGCAAAATATACTACACTTGGGTACCTGCGTAGTGGCATTACCTGACAAAGGTACCTGACCTAACCCTAGTCTTAATTCATGTACATGTATAAATGTATCACTTATTGTGACCTTGGCTGTAGGGGAAACGGGTTCAATGCCTGTATATTGGCTCCCTTTATGTGCTGTCATGTAATGTTTCATTGAAATTGGTCCAAAAGTAAAGTTAATTACTTCTGGTGACCTTGACTTTAGAGGCATTTAGTTCAACACAGTGAAGGGTTCCCTTAAAGATATTCTTATACATATATAAAATTTTCATTTAGATTTTATCCCAAGATGCAAAGATATCTTTAAAACTGCTTGACAAAATACTTCAACCACGGAGGAGGCTCAGCACATCACTGATATGATTTCCCAATATGGTATACTATCCTTATGTGAAATATTTGATTGAACCTCAAGTTACAATGATATTTAAGACAAGAGCTGTCAGAGGACAGTATGCTGACTATTCAAAATGCTTGTTGGTAAATCAAATGAAATCTATTTCTTGTCCCACATATCCTGTATAATTATAATAATAGTCAACAAGAGTGCCAGTGATGCCACAATATACGCCATCACAAAATATAAAGACCAAGAGGGGTCTTTTAATTATTGCTTTTAACATTTCTGTAAGCATAAGCTCATAATGAAGTCTGTAAGACCAATTAATTTAGCTAAACAGAGAAAGAACCCTAAAAATGCTTCCAATATGAAAGTAGGTCAAATAGCAGTATCAATATGAATCCTTTTTTCTTTCTCCGCATAACTCTTGCAAAAATCACTGTACCAGAAAATCCCTGCTTTATGCACTTTTACCTGTTTAGAAACTTTAGTTGTGTTTTCAAGAGACCATGTTTAGAAAGGCATAACTATTGCAAATATTGATGAACATCAAAATCCCTGCTTTGTGCACATCTACCCATTATAGTAATGACATTGACCAAGTTCTGAAAAGATTCATTCAGAAACGTAGGAGGAGTTGCGTTCACAAGATATGGATGTACGTTTGGATGGACAGACGGAGAAGATGACGCGAATATACGACCGCCTCCGGCGTATAAAAATGATATACCTTGATTGCCCGATACCCTAAAAATGTTTATGAAGTCTAAACAATCCCATGCCTAGTTACTGAGACATAAACATAACACTGTGCAAGCAAAACTTAAACCAAGTATCCAAGTTTGAAAAGGGTCATAATTTGTATAAAATTCAGCCAAGGAGTTATCCTCCTTTCTGATGCCCCTGAACATACTTCTAAACTTTCTAGTCAATACCATAAACCATTACCGAGATATAAGCTGGATAGTAGCTTGCATGCAAAACATTAACCAAAAAGTGTTATTCAAAAAGTGGCATTATATTCAGTCAGAAACTATCTGCCACTTTAGTATGATACTATAAAACATATTAAAGAAGTTTTAAAGTAGACCCATGCCTGGTTAATGAAATATAAGCATGAACAACTTCAACCAAAAATTTCTAAGTTAAAAAGGAGCCATAATTTGTAATACATTCCATCGCCATCAAGTTCCGTTTGCAGTGTACTAACCTTAAAGTAAAGATTAAATGAGATTGGACTACAAACTACCATAGGGATTTGGCACTAAGATGGGTAATAAATCTCTATACACATGTATATCAATATTATATAATTATAGTGGTTTATGATCCATCTTTTGTGTCAGACCCCCTTGAAATCTACAAAGACATGCTAAGAAAATGAAGCTTTCCAGAAAACTTTATTACCACTGCTGACAATGACCAATAGGGAAGTAGAATGCCTCTCCTTTTCTTCGGAATCTTCCAATCGTCAAGCTAAAAATGAATAAATGCAAACAAATAGGACTGAAGGACTGCTGAAAAAATTAAACCACAAATGGAAACAGATTGATTGGCTGTGTCACTATGTGATTGGGTGTGATATACCACCTGTCCACAGCATGCTATCACAGTGAGGTAATGCATTTTTTTCAGATGTTTGGAAAGGGGCCTTAATATCATATTTTTTTTTGGGGGGGGGATATTACTTTTTTTATTCGAGAAAGAAAAATACTTGAGTAAGATGCAAATTTGGGGAAAACTGCATGAATTTAAAGAATTTTTCAGAGGGGAAGTACCTATGAACAGCCCCTAATAAAGAGGGGAAAAAAAAAACGGAAATGATCTATCTCTCATGCAGACTAAACTCCACAATTACTGAAATACTGTTAGTGGGCTGCTAAACTAAAATAAACAATAACATTCTTTTAGACCAAGAAAAAAAAGTGGAATTGAGATGTATAAAAAAGCAAAAGTGAATAAAGTATTGCTTTATTATAACAAACATTGCTGTGTGGAGTTCAGACCATTTAACTCTAAACAAAAACATGTGTAATGAAACAAGTATAGGATGTAATACATCAACATAGAAAACAAACTGTCATTCTTTATCAAAATATAAAAGAAACCCATCAACTGAACAAGATTCTGAAGAAAAATGTAAACAACATACAGGTATTTAGTAAACTGCTCATATTTTTGCAACATTAAAAAAAATATATGCTTTTTTTTAAGAGCACAACATATTTTGATACCAGATATAAAATGGTGAAACCTTTCTCAGTCCAAATGGTTTAATATTTTTCAGTGATTATGCAAAACTAACTGACCTTACAAATTAAAGTGTCTAACAAGGATGCTAATGATTTGCATCCAACATTAAACCTGATCAGCTTGCATATTACCATCATGTAAATACTTTAGTAACAGTTTCCAACATTTCTGAGATGTCCCATTTTCATATAAATTGGTCAATCATTATTCATCTATCAAAAACTATATACAGTAATGTGAACACCTGCGCCTAAAAACACTTTCTTTAGTAACCCTTCCACCTTGTTCCACTCCAGTTTATCTAGACCACAGCCTATCTTGGGCATACTGAGTCTTGTCACATCATTCTCCGCACAGTGTTTCCTCATGAGCACCAGGGTGTCCTCCAGGGACTTGTAAGTGGGCTTGTGGAAGTAGCGTTCCTTTGTAATCAGGTAGTAAATGTAACGACCATCCCTTTCAAGTATTGCCACATCACCTATTCCTTTCCCTGTAATCCATACAAATGCTTCTCTGCAATCATTAACATTTATTTAAGCAAATGAATACATACTCAAGACCAAAATCACAATTCTGTAAACACTGAAACAGTAGTTTATTCTACCGTTATTTTTCATAGATTTGGTTCAAATCAAAGGTCATTCTCAAACCTCTACAAATTACATTCATAGTCACTACTTGTGATAAGAAAAACAGTAGTTAATGCTATGGTGATATTGAAGTTAACAATTCTGAAGAAATTCTGATTATTCATAAGTATTTTTTATAAATCAATAAAACTTCAAAACTATTTTTAATATTTGTTATTTTTTTTTTTAAAAATATTAAAAGTTTGTATTACATACGTTGATCCTTCAGTTCCTTAACACCCCCGAATTTCTGCTTAAAGAGTGTAGCTATTCCCTTTCCCATGTGTAGGTCCTTGCTGACACAGTGAACCAGGCTCTCTGTATCAGGACACTTAAAGAGATCTCCTCTCACGTGGCTTATGGTGATAGCCTGAAATGATAAAACATTTTACTTTATCCCTTTACCTCATGAATACTCATATACACATTTTTGATATGATGAATATTAACTGAACATTAAATGGTTAATGAACCAGTGGATTTTTTTTTTGCTCTGCCTACTGTGTAGAATTTGAGCTACATATGAGAAAATGGAGGAGACCCTGATCTGGGTCAGCTCTGTTTGCCAATGCATCAAATTGAGTCTATATGAAGAAAAGGGTTATTATAAACCCTGCTTTACTGTGTGAAATGAGGGCTGTATAGGAATCATGTGCGTTGTCTCATCCCATTTTGTAAAAATTTCAATATTGTTTCACATTCCTGAGTCAAGACAATAGAGTCACCATCACTGATAGCTCTAATTAGCTTTAAATGCAAATGAACCTAATTCCAAGTCTATTTTAATAGTTGGTTTTAAGTTAAAACAATTATCACGCACTGCATACATTTATTTTTCACATACATGACCCTTTTAGTTGGAGTGAACAGAACCCAAAATTGTTAAGATATAGTTTTCTTGATGTTAGTAAAAATTCTTGACAGCTCAAAGATATGATCATATTATAATCTGACATAAAAATAGATCTCCCCCTTTCAAAAGACCAAACTGTGAAAACTGTGTGACAGGTCTGGAGCTAAGACATACTTCAACTTTCTGTTTCTTGCTGCTTGGTTCTTTCACAAAGAAAGATGAGATATCTTTTGTTTTAGATGCAGTAAGTCCTTCCTTATCCCTCTCTTCACCTGCACCTTCAGTTGGACATTTGTCGTCATTTTCAGCTGTAGCCATCTGAAATAAGAAATTCTTTTAAAATAAAAATAATTAAAAATATTATAACTGAAAAAAGGATTCACAACTTGAAGAGGTCCCGTGGTAGACACATGGCATAATGTGATCAAGAGGTCCTGGGTTAGAGACTTGCTAGGATTACTGCTAATTTCCTTGAGCAAGTAATTTAACCCACATTGTTTCACTTCACCCAGATATAAATGGGTACCTGAGAGGATGTTATGAATATGTGCACGCCATAATGTGGGCTCACTGGACTGCCATAAGTGGAGAGAAAGAATCCCTTGGAGATTGATAGAAGGATACAAGTAGCCTGATGGCGAGGGGTTAAAGCTGTAAAGACAGTGAACGTGCCCACGGCATGAAACTTGGAATATAAAATGCTGTTACTTTATGGTGGACTTACCATTTCTCGAACCCCTTAACATATTACACAGTATCAATGCAACTGGAATTATTGTAAAAATATAAATGCAAATTGGTACACAAATGGAATAAAATAATGTTTCAATTTATTATATTTTTTTGTCAAATTATTACAAAATAATTTGTGAACTGGTAAAAAAGCACTTTTTTCGTCATGTATTTTTATGTATACGGTATATTTGTTTCTAAATGTTTGTCTTTTGTTAATTACTTGTATATCACATGTATCGTATTATTATGTTTGCATAACCAAATCCGAAATAAATTTATCTATAGTGTCTGCGTTTCCAGTCTATGTCTATTGCCCACATGTTGTGCTTCTTGGTTTTCTTTTTATTCTTCATGATATTAATAAACCATGCGAATATGAGAAAAAAATACACGTTCGCTTTTTCCCTATATGTTACATATCGTTCGCTTTTTCCCTGTATGTTACATACCGTCCGCATTTTCCTGCAATGTCCATTCTGTCCGCGAGTTGTGTCTCCTGTTGTTAATCTTAATTTCACTACAACCTAATTACTTGTTAACAATCTTACTCTATTAAATACAAACATGGTTGATTTCAATGTTATTTTACCTACTGCGTATTTATAAATAACGAGACAGACAGAGGAAGAGAGAGAGAGAGAGAAAGTAAATACTGATATAATATTAGATCACATTAAATATTATTCATCTTTCTTTTTGTATATATTTATAATGAATTTATAAACCATTGACAATTATTGACGTAATGAATTATTATGAAGTATCTCAACGATCGGATGTTCTCTCTGTATTAAACTCAATTATAACTAACCTATTTAATTTAATGTACTACAAAAATGATACTCATTATCATACACTTTTCCTATCATTTAAAACTAAAAAAACTACTTATCATACTTCCAAATATCAAATATATTCAATATCTACTGTAAAATTGTACCGTCCGCTTTTTCCCTATATGTTACATATTGTCCGCGTTTTCTTTGTATATATTGTCCGCGTAAGGCGTCCGCGTTTTAGACCCTCCCGAGAGGAGGTGAGGTTCGAGAATGGCTACTTTGCCGGGATTACACATGCCCTACTTGGACGATTCAACCAGGCATCCAATGTCAGGTGAGACAAAATTCCATTTGTCATTATTCAAACAGTTTTTGAGGAAATTATATAATGTATTTGTTTCTTCATGCCAGATACAGTCCAGTATTAGAGTTTAACTAGACTTGAAGAAAGACTGTAAACTGTTTATTTTTTAAATATTTGGTTTCTTTCTTTGACACACAAGAAAATGGTCCCCACATTAATGAGGATAGAAAATTCAGTAAGAGATTAAAACTTAATCATTCACGTGTAGTTTTATTTTATTTATACTGGAAGATCTAAGACTAACTGACTAACTTTCCCGTATCAATCAGAAGACTGTTTACTGCAACACCGTTTATCTCTAATATGAAGAGCCAACACTAAAATATCAATTACTTCCCTTTGACCATTCATAACTGAGAGAGAAAGAGAGATAGAGTACAATTAATTTCTTTTTGATATGTGTATGTCATAATATTTATCATATATTTATAGACTAAAAGTGATAAAAAAATGTTAGTTTTGACGAGCGATATTTCAGTATAGAAATTAAACAGGAGATATTCTATAAATAGAGGTCCTGCATTAGATAAGCGATATGAAAATAGTTATGTTCATGTTAAAATCCATATTATGAATGACCACTTCTATAACCTACCTGTGCCTTCAGGTCGAGAATAGGCTGGGTTGTCCGTAGAGATCAATAAATTGCATCAGTACTTTATACAATGAAAAATATAGATCTCTCTCTCTCTCTCTCTCTCTCTCTATATATAACGCATTCCGACGCATCACTATTCCGACGCCTTTTTTGTTTTGACCTCGATTTTTATTAAATGGATTCCGTGTGACATCATTCTTACAAGTTTTGTTTGTCAACACCCCTTTTAGCGTTAGAAAGCCAAAATGTGGCGAGTTATTGATGCAGGGCTATTATTTGGTGTACTTTATACAACACACCTGCTAAACCTCCTTTTCAATAAGTACTTTTTCTCATCTGGCATATTTTCAGTGAAACAATGAAATAGAAAAAAATATATGTAACCAACAGTCCCTCGTACATTATTTCTTACACGAAAATTAAATTTTTAAAAGCATGCTACAATGATTAAATGAAAACCCAATCAGATGCGTCGTTTCATTGTACTCTCAAGTCAGCCTCACTGAATATTATACAGTGATTTTTCGTTGAAAAAAAAACGATGCCAGCCACTTGAAAACAATGTAAGACTATGAATAAATTACTTAGTTTTACCATACAAAGGAAAATTATATTTTTTGTTTATGTTAAATTAAAAAAGACCACGATTTTTTCTTAGGTGCGTCAGAACTGTGTACTCGAGTATATTAAAAGTAGAACAGTACTGTATCCCGTTCACATATATTGATCAACATTTAAAATCACGGGGAACCAGACGGTTTTCTGAAAATCAGTTTGTTCGCTAAGGGAAGCAACGTCAACGGGATATTTGCTGGCAAGTTTTACCACCGTACAATATCCGTTTTCAGGTATGGTTGTTTTTTCTTCATTGTTAAAAACCCCGTATTTTTTTTTATTATTTTCGGTTTGACGTATTTGCAGAAGTTTAACTCATATAACCCAGAATATGACTTTAAATAGCGATATATGACTTTTCGTGTTTTTCAATACCCACTTGTTTTGTATTATTCAACGATATCTGAAAATAGCACATTTATTATGCGCTGCCATGTTTTTCGGAAATGTAGAATATAAATTCTCTCCCTTATACTGTTAGCTCTTTAACTTTCCTGGCCCCACACCGCGTGGGTTCGAATCCCGGCAGGGTCATTCGGATTTTCATGTGAGGCAGCCTAATTCCAACTGGCTTGCGGTAGGTCGGTGGTTCTACCCGGATGCTTCCCTGCATTCGGGGTCTTCCTCCACCTGTAATTAGCTGGACGTCGCTATATGACTGAAATACTGTCGGAAGTGAC
>CM037794.1:35846427-35896427 GCA_021229015.1 Solen grandis
ATCCATTTCACTGTCTCCTTAAGACTGAAAGAGTTTTCTGTCGATTGTAAAATCTGCAGAATATTATAGTCCACTTCACTGTCTCCTTAAGACTGAAAGAGTTTTCTGTCGATTGTAAAATCTGCAGAATATTATAGTCCACTTCACTGTCTCCTTAAGACTGAAAGAGTTTTCTGTCGATTGTAAAATCTGCAGAATATTATAGTCCATTTCACTGTCTCCTTAAGACTGAAAGAGTTTTCTGTCGATTGTAAAATCTGCAGAATATTATAGTCCATTTCACTGTCTCCTTAAGACTGAAAGAGTTTTCTGTCGATTGTAAAATCTGCAGAATATTATAGTCCACTTCACTGTCTCCTTAAAGAGTTTTCTGTGATTGTAAAATCTCAGAATATTATAGTCCATTCACTGTAATTCGATTCTGAAATTATAGTCCATTACTGTCTCCTTAAGACTGAAAGAGTTTTCTGTCGATTGTAATATCTGCAGAATATTATAGTCCACTTCACTGTCTCCTTAAGACTGAAAGAGTTTTCTGTCGATTGTAAAATCTGCAGAATATTATAGTCCATTTCACTGTCTCCTTAAGACTGAAAGAGTTTTCTGTCGATTGTAAAATCTTCAGAACAAACAACCAAAAAGCATTACTAAGAAGTGCTGCATTTGGACATATACCAAACCATGAATCTAGACCATTCAGACATATTCTAGGATCCATCAATCCTTTAACCTGTTATTGTGTGTTTGTCTTTTTCTTGCAAGCATCAACACATTTTTGACCATGGTTTCCATTTTAGACTATGATTTCAATTTTTATAGTTTCCAGTTTTGACTATGGTTTCCTTTTTTTATTGTTTGTTCATTTGGTTTAACGTCCCACCGACAGTATTTCAGTCATTTGAAGACGATGTCTACTTGAGACAGATATAGTGCTGCTACACTGCAGTATCACGCCAAAGACATGTGGCATAATACCACACCCAGTCACAATATCCTGACACTTACACCCTTATATGCTGAGCGCCAAGCAAGGGAGCTAAACCAGTGCTATTTTTTTACGACTTTGGTATGTCGCGGCCGGGAATCTAACCCACGACTTCCCGATTCCGGGGCGGAAGCTCTAACCACTCGGCCAGGTTTCCATTTTTTATTTTTTCCGTGATGGAATGGTAACAGTCTCTGATTTTTATTTCATTTAGTCACTGGCCGCTGTCGGGGCTCATTGTGTCGTTAGATTTTTAATTTAAGGTAATCCATCCACAACTAAATTATAATCATGGTCCGTCGAATGCTTAAAAAGGTCAGTGCAGATGCAAGCATTCATCGACTTGAGGTTATAGGTTCTTTTGCTACGGGTTTATAAATGCTTGCATTTACTATAAAACGGCTGTGTAGATTGATGGAACGCTTAGATTGCTATTTATAATGGATGAAATATTGCATTTATGAAATAACCGACTCCAAAATAATTTTCCTTAAATTACACATATTTTTGAAAAAGTAAATGAATGCTTGTGTGTGCTGTAGTGTTGTGTCACATAGTCCGATGATATAATAAATACACCACCTGAAATAGCAATATAAAATGATTTTTTTTTCTTTAAATGAAATGATTGGGGACCGTTTCTAGATTACTGTTCGAGTGGACCTTAAAGACGCAGGTGGTCCCGTCGACATACCCAGTGTGTCCGAACAGGTGGTCACATATAGAAGTGTAATCCCGATTATATAAAACTTTGAAGCCGACAGACAAAATTTCCATGTTGTGCCAGAAGTGTCGAAACAATGAAAATAGATTGAACTCCCAGCACCTTATGAAATTTCGATTCCAGATAAACCCCCATATATCCATAATATTTCCCGAAAGTACCATTCGGTGCACGGATGGTGTCTGACAATCCACCGCCCACACACACACACACACACACACACTCTCTCTCTCCCACTTCAACTGAGTCAACAACATTTATCACAGTAATGTAAATGTCACAATACAGTAATCACAGACTTAATGGCAGTGTATTTATCCATACACCAACACAGTACTTGGCACGTAATTAGATATACATATGTATAGTATTTACGCCCACTTTGCGGCTACCCGCATCTTTTCCTTTGAAATATACAAATTTACCAATGAGTGATTCAGTAACATTTTTGTTTGATTTAATGAGCAGACGTCAATATGCCAGGCTAACTATCCAGATCTGACTCCTGCACTGATATGCCCCTTTGGCAGCGCTTACACATAGTAGCGGAAAGTACAAACTGCTAGACTTCTCATTTTATTTTCATAAAAGAATCATGAGAATGCCGTTTGAAAGACATCCGCACTATAACTCTAAGCAAATGAAACAAATAGTATTGAATTAAGGTTATTTCTGTATTTGAGAGAACAATCCAGTATTAGAAATAACAGACCTTCCAAAGAAGATATTATTGGATGGAACACCTAATCATCATGTATTATTGGCTCGACAATATTTTACGATTCTGTCAACAATAGCATTTACTGCTTATCAGCATATATTCATGGCAGCCTTGACAACTTTTAATTTCCGGGGAAAAAAAAAACCAAACATTTTACTAGTGTATTACAAACTTGGTAACATATCGGTGTATGTGTCCAAGAGAGCCTTACCATCTTATCAGAATTTATCCATGGCAGCATTGACATTTTTACAGGAGAAAAGGAGGATTTTGCCAGTATATGTCAAAGGTAGCTTTGATGTCTTTTCAGTAAAAAATTGAGGTGGTCTTGAAATATTGGTATATGTTAAAGGAATCATTGGTATCTTATCAGAATATATCAAAGGTAACCTTGGCATCTCATCAGAATATATCTAAGGTAGCCTTGACATCTTATCAGAAAATATCTAAGGTAGCCTTGACATCTTATCAGAAAATATCTAAGGTAGCCTTGACATCTTATCAGAAAATATCTAAGGTAGCCTTGGCATCTTATCAGAAAATATCTAAGGTAGCCTTGACATCTTATCAGAAAATATCTAAGGTAGTCTTGACATCTTATCAGGAAAATATCAAGGTAGTTGCATTTATCAGAAATATCAAGGTACCTTGCATCTATCAGAATATATCTAAGGTAGCGTTGGTCATCTTATCAGAATATATCTAAGGTAGCCTTGGTCATCTTATCAGAATATATCCAAGATAGCCTTGGTCATCTTATCAGAATATATCCAAAATAGCCTTGGTCATCTTATCAGAATATATCCAAGGTAGCCTTGGTCAACTTATCAGAATATATCTAAGGTAGCCTGGGCATCTTATCAGAATATATCTAAGGTAGCCTTGGTCAACTTATCAGAATATATCTAAGGTAGCCTGGGCATCTTATCAGAATATATCTAAGGTAGCCTGGGCATCTTATCAGAATATATCCAAGATAGCCTGGGTCATCTTATCAGAATATATCCAAGGTAGCCTTGGTCATCTTATCAGAATATATCCAAGGTAGCCTTGGTCATCTTATCAGAATATATCCAAGGTAGCCTTGGTCATCTTATCAGAATATATCCAAGGTAGCCTTGGTCATCTTATCAGAATATATCTAAGGTAGCCTTGGTCATCTTATCAGAATATATCCAAGATAGCCTTGGTCATCTTATCAGAATATATCCAAGATAGCCTTGGTCATCTTATCAGAATATATCCAAGGTAGCCTTGGTCATCTTATCAGAATATATCCAAGATAGCCTTGGTCATCTTATCAGAATATATCCAAGGTAGCCTTGACCTATTATTACTATATGTCTAAGGTAGCTTTGACATAATACCAGTATATATCAAAGGTACACATGACCTTTAATCAGTATATATCTAATTATAAGAAAACTGATAAACAGGCTATTACCAGTATATGTAAGTTAGCCTTGACATCTTATCAGAATATATCCAAAGTAGACTTGACCCACAGGCTATTACCAGTATATGTAAGTTAGCCTTGACATCTTATCAGAATATATCCAAAGTAGACTTGACCCACAGGCTGTTACCAGTATATTTAAGTCAGCCTTGACCTTTTATCAGAATATATCCAAAGTAGACTTGACCTCTTATCAGAATATATCCAGATCAATCTGTTGCATTTAATGCTGCTCCAAATGTTGAAGATGACAACAATGATGAAGTTGATATCAAACATGAGAAGATATAAACATATAATGATGATGATGATGATGATGATGATGACAAAAATGTTAAATCGGAATACATTTATAACCTAAATACAACTTTACTGTGTAACAAGAGAAAAGGTTGAACTTTATCCCATCCTACAAATCATAGCAGGTTAGAATTGCATACAAATATGATTATGTTGACATCTTACTGAAACAAAACTTAAGCTAACAAATCAATAAATCATGCTTTGGAGAGGACTATAAATCTACATTTATTAATAATGAAGATTACTAGTATGGATAAGATTTATATTTCTAATTTATTAACTGTAAACTATGCATTGATACAAGGGGTGTTCACAAAGTTCTCAGAAAAGTGCTCTCATTTCCTTATTACAGGAACGGGGTATCTGAAAATTCTGACCAGTAAAATATAATACAAAAGCAGCTTAATTACAAAATTTCACATGAATCATTTCCATACATGCCATAAAGTAACAACAGTAACATAATTAAACGAATCCCAGCCAAAATAAAATGATGTCAAAGTCAACATTCATACAAATTCACAACAAATGAAGAACACCGCTTTATCCCATTCAAAATACATAAGCAGGCACATACCTGTCCATATACATATATATATATATATTTAGCTGGTCATGAATTATATTGAAGATGGTCCCATTGCTACATTCTGTTCTGTACATAATTTCAGGGATTGCAATGCGACAAACTCTGCCAAACAACTCTTAGGCGATGACGTGCAATGACGTCTTTGTCACTTAATGGTTGCTGCGCTCTTCATTAACCTTTTCTCTGTCCCACTCAAACCGCTTTCGCCATTTGAATATCACTGTTTTTTCTCAGCAATTTCACTGTAGGCATTACTTATCATTTTAATAGTTTTAACCTTGGAAATTTTATTCAGAACACAAAATTTGATGGCTCAAAACTCATTTTTGTATCAGTCAGCAGTTAATGCATCATTTGTTTATATTTCTGACATCCGAAATCGAAATGCCATAAACAACATTGCAAATGTTTTTGCATTACATATATGCAGTTTAAAAGACTTACGGTAAAAATTGTACATTTGAGATGCTATAATTTGAGACCATTTTCATAAAAGGACCAAATTTTGGGCCGAGAAGATGAAGATGACATTATTGCAGAAACCATATTTTATTCCACAAGAGGGCTACAGAACTAATTTTTGAACAATAAAATGGCAATATATTGACCTACATCATAGTTCAGTTTCATAAATCTGCCATCTAAAATAAAAAAATGAGAACACCTTTCCACAAACGTTTTGAACACCCTCATATATACATCAAGGTTGCAATCCAAAGTTTCTTCAAGGTGTCAACAAAATTCAAGTTAACATGATTGTGTTCATGTATCTACCAGGTGATTTCCTAGAAAAGTAAAATGACAAACCTTATAGACAGAATCCCTTCCATATCTAATATCAAAGTGCACAATGCGCTGAGAGATTGTCAGCAAGAATTACATGGTGAAACGGCTATAATTCTAATTCAAGCATAAACTTGATAAGAGTAATTGTTTATTGATGCCAAAAACTCTATAAGTTTTCCTTCAACTCTAGTTACTAGCAGAAAGTCTGCTGAACTCACTCGTGTCATGATAACCCCGCTAGCTGTTTCTCAGTTCCTTGAACTCCTTGATTTGTTTCATAATGGTCCGAAGTGAGGCTCATTTCATAAATTGCACACCTCAGGGGGTCCTGACCTTACAATCACATTGAAATGATACAATAACAAGTGCAGGGGGATACAATATGGTGAAAATGGCTGTGGTAATTATGCAAATCAGCAATACCTGCTTTAAGCTTACTTATATGTAAGACTGTCACTGGCAGCTACCACTAGTCTTAAAATAATGTGTCCAAGCATAAGTTGGCTGAACTCAAAATGTTCAACCTACAACCAAAGATAATCCTGTATATGCATGGATCAATAGCTAACCAGATAAACTCTTTTCACTCAAAGTCAAGTCCAACCTTCCCCTCCATGCTACCTATGTACTGTTGAGATCCCTGTCTGTAGTAACTCCGTGTCTATGACCATGGAGTTTGACTACCAAAATCTATTTTTTCAGCCAAATGAGATGTTTCTAGTGACATTTTATATATTGTCAAAAAATTATAATAATTATGAATCACAATTATTTAATTTTAATTTATATGAAGATATACCAATATATTAAATATCAATAATATACATCATATTTTTGTAACAAAACCATATAATAATAGTTTAATTTCTCATGCAGTGAACATCCTTAACCCTTTCCCTCATATAGACTCATTTTGACGCACTCAATAGGTACCACATAAAGCCTGATCTGAAGAAAACCACAGTTAAACCTTACCAAATTTAATTACAAAATCCTCATTTCCAGACCACTGAGGAACAGCGAACAGCATAAAACCTGATCAGCCTGCGAGTTACTCGCAGGGTGATCTGGTTTTATGCTGTTCGCATAGGTCTTTTCATGGTGACCTCTATGAGGGAAAGGGTTAAACGTCCGTCTGTGTATAATGACTTCCTGTGTTCAATGACCTTTTCTTCCATCTCCCTTTGATGGTCACTGCAGACAGACTTAAATGTATTAATTTTTTGTTACATTATCTCATTTGAAACAAAAATTATTGAGCAGAATTTATCTCTATTTCAAGCTTTAACTTGACCCAATTGTACCTAAACTTGCATTTATGTACTGAAATTTATCACATCTCAATCCTAACAAATTTTAAAGCAGAAATATGCAACATCTGCCCAAACACTGAGTTGCCCGCCCCCTCAAATACAACACTGCAGGTAAATGAATGACCCATTTTTTATTGGTCAACAAATAACATTTTTTTTTATTAACAAATCTAGTTAGAAAATATAAAACTGGAATGCTCCCCTCCAGCATAATCAAGGCAAGTGCCAACTGTCACATTACTGAATAGTAAGAAATGAATAATACCAATTAACAGTTTATTCGGCCATAAATCAACACAATACCACATATGTTACCTGTACGATAAATAAGCCTACGACGTCTATAACCATCCCTTTTATCCACATACAGTCAACAACATTTCAAGGACTGTGAAGTATGCCTAATCATTTAAAGTGCTGATCAATTGGAGTGGACCATCCCCATCTTTATTGCTGACTTTGTATTAGAAAATAAGCATAGATAAAATATACATATAAAGTGTCGATAAACCTACATGGTTACACTGAACTGAACTGAAAACTGACAATACTACAGCAGGGCACAGATAGAAAAACAAGAGAATAGAAAATGGAATAAGTCACGGACAAGCAGATCTAGAGAAATGCACAAAAGTCAAATGTTAAAAGAAAAAAGTGTTACCAAACCACTTTTGACACATCATGGCAAGACCACTCCAGCTTGCGTGGCCCCACCTGGGTGCAGAACCATGGTAACACAGCTCTTACCCATCATCTGGGTCTACTGGTGGTTGGCATGAGGCGTTAGAATGATAGGGTGGAAAGCTCGTTCTTAAAAGATACCAAAGACAAAACCTCAGCTGCAATAGCTGGTAGCCTGGAATGGTTAGAGGGAAAAAAAATGTACTTGCAACAGTCTGTAGAGATACTAGGGGGTGTGAGACGCAAGTTGTACATCACTACGTATTCCATAATTATTTCAATTGTCGCTAAAGGATGGTCAAACTATATACCATGAATCACTAAAGTCTTATTTGTTAACCTTTTACCTCATGAATATTCAGGTACTCATTAATGACTTGATGATTACTTACCAAACTTTAAATGATATATCATGAAACAATGGATTTTTCTATGCCATGCAGACCAGGTAGAATCTGAGTTACAATATTGTATGAGCAAACAGAGGAGACCCAAATCAGACAGGTTGGTCTGGTACGTCTGTTAGTCTATGCAACTAAACGAGGTACAAGGTCAATGCTATCAGATTACAACACCTTCCAAAAGAATGCTGTTACATGTACTAGATATAGACTGCTCGAAACAATGTTATAATTGATCTAGACTGTAAATATTTATGTACAATGAAAATAGTAAATCAATATAACTGTTTGGTTAGAAATTGCTGACAGGTAAGGAAAGAATGTAGAAAGAATGTAGAAAGTACTGATAGATTCAGTGATTGTAGAATAAAACAAGAGCTGTCAGAGGACAGCACGCTCGACTATTCAAAATGCTTGTTGGTAAATCAAATGAAATCTATTTCAATTCTTGCCCTTCACATACCCTGTACATAATAATAGTCAAAAATGATATACCTTGATAGTCTGATACCCCTTAATATTTTTATGATGTCTAAAATCAATCCCATGCCTAGTTACTGAGACATAAGCACAATAACACTGTGCATGCAAAACTTTAACCAAAAATCCAAGTTAGAAAAGGGCCATAATTTGCATTAGTCCAAAAGTTATCCTCCTTAGTTTTCTGATGCCCTTGAAGACACTTCTTAACTTTCTAGTCAATTCTACAAGCAATTTCTGAGATATAAGCTGGATAGTAGCTTGAATGCAAAAGTTTAACCAAAATTCTAAGTTAAAAGGGGGTCATATTTTTAATATATTCCATCAAGTGTTATCTTCCTTTATAGTATGATACCCCTAAACATATTAAAGATGTTTCAAATCAATCCCATGCCTGGACTCTGAGACAAAAGCATGAAAGTACCTTGCATGCAAAACTTTAACCAAAATTTCTAAGGTAAAAAAGGGGCCATAACTTGTAATATATTTCATCAAAAGTTATTTACCTTGATAGTATGATACTCCTAAACATATTAAAGATGTTTCAAATCAACATGCCTGGATCTGAGAATAAGCATGAAAGTACTTGATGCAAAACTTTAACCAAAATTTCTAAGTAAAAAGGGGCCATAATTGTAAATATTCATCAAAGTTATTACCTGAAAGTATATACCCTAAACATATTAAAGATGTTTCAAATCAATCCCATGCCTGGATACTGAGATATAGCATGAAAGTAACTTGCATGCAAAACTTAAACCAAAATTTCTAAGTTAAAAAGGGGCCATAATTTAAATATCATCAAAGTTATCTACCATGAAAGTATGATACCCTAAACATATAAAGATGTTTCAAATCAATCCATGCCTGGATACTGAGATATATGCATGAGAGTATCTTGCATGCAAAACTTTAACCAAAATTTCTAAGTTGAAAAGGGGCAATAATTTGTAATATATTCCATCAAGAGTTATCTACCTTGGTTGTCTGATGCCCCTAAACATATTCATAAACTTTCAAGTCAATACCATGAATGGTTATTGAGATACAAACTAGATAGAAGCTTGCACGCAAAACTTAAACCAAATTTTCTATTGCATGCAAAACTTTAACCAAAATTTTTAAGTTAAAAAGGGGCCATATAATTCATATTAAATTCAGTCAAGAGTTACCTACCTTGGTTGTCTGATGCCCCTAAACATATTTATAAACTTTTAAGTCAATACCATAAATGCTTATTGATATATAAGGTTGATAGTAACTTGCACGCAAAACTTTAACCAAAAGTTGCAACGCCAATGCTGACACCAACGCCGACGCAAGGGCGACTACAATAGCTCTCATATTCTTCGAATAGTCGAGCTAAAATGGGTAATTAAGTTTTTGAATAAGTAATTTCAGAAATTGTGGAAATCGTCGCAATGAATAAACAAGAGTGTTCCTTGAAACACGTTTCAACTACTGAAGTATGACAGAAAAAGAAATTTGACATACAAACAGAAAAAGGGGAATAACTAAAGATATATTGATACCAGAGTTATGGACCTTGTACATGACAACTCCTCTTGTCAAGTTCAGACAATTAAGGAAATTTGATTTAAATAGCATGAGTAGAGCAGGAGTTATTGCAAAATAAAGAAGCGTGACTAAAAGAGTGCCACTGACAGAGAGACAGACATTTGACAGAAAAGTGATCTCTTTGTGTCACCTCTGCTTACAGCAGTTGACACAAAAAAAGAATTGCGACACAATAAAGATAGAGGTTCAGAACAATTATATTTTGGGGTTTAACATTACACCTTAAGTACATGAGTTCGACACTTTGGCAAACAGAGAAGACCCAAAATAGACAGCCCCTGGTAGAAGTTGCCCGATGAGCGATGAGGATCCACCTGTTTACTCATACAATACTTTACTTCTGATTCGACAAAGAAAACAAGACCTGATGGTATTAAAGACAAGTTTTATGGACCTTTTTTTTTTTTTTTTTTTTATCAAAAGCAGGTCAAAGGTCAAGGTCAACTACATAATGAAGGTCCATCAACTTAAGCAAACTTGTCTAAATGTTGAAGCAATCCAATGAAGGACATAGAAGTCAACAGATTTAAAAAGAAGGTCAAAGACACTCGTAATTTTCATTGAAAAACCCATAAAAAAAATCCATTGTTTCAAATACTGTTTAAGGTTAAGGGAAATAATATTCATCAATTCATTTGATAAAAGATAAGAATTCAAGGGTATTACAGCAGGAAACATTTAAGAGGAGGCACTATAGAAAATTGAAATCAGGTCATTTAGACAGATTTACCATTTTATTTACATAAGTGACAAATGTACACAACAAAATAAATGATATCATATATCTATAACAAAATGCAAATATACCATAACCATGTTCAAGATCTATACCAGATTCTTTATTAATGATAATATCTGAAAGTAACTGTTTCAAACCAAATTTATTGTTATTAGAGCAAAATTAAATATATATTAAAAAAGAAAGCAAAACAACATCATAAAAAACAAACAACAAAATATATTGTGAGCAAATGTTATCCGATAGAAAATAAATTATTGAAGATTGTAAAACAAGAAAAAACTAGATTATATCCCATAGCAATCTCCCTGTTTCATTGTCAGGGGACCATTTTGATGACATCAGCACAAAGTAATCAAATCAACCTGCTGCCAACAATAAGGAAGTCAAGGTCAGACGATAAAGTACTGACAATAAATTTTTATTACCGACCTACACGGTTTTAATATAGATACAACAATTGCGTGAACGTTTCATCTGGTAGTTTGGTTTTATTGTTCCACGAGGTTTTAACAAAATGAAGCTAGATTGAATCAATTGCTATTCACAGATTACTGCCCTTGCCACATGGCTTAATCTTTGTTTGTGCTTCACTTCAGATGTGCTACATGTTATTTAGAAATGGTGAGCTTGTCCCTGTGTGTCTATATGTACTAAGAAAAGTTTCACTGTCTGTCGCACATACCAATACTTTTGTTGAATATTCATGAAGGTCAAGGCCACATGGAGGTCAATGTCATACTTTTGAAATACTATGCAGGTTATGAAACAAATCTGAGGAGGAATAATAACACTTGTTATTTACAGACTCTGAAAAGAAGCATTGCCCTTAATTGCCTTCATGGAGGACAAGGTCACATGAAGGTCAATGTCTTAGTTTTAAAATTCATTGTGACAGTACTACAACTACTGTGCACAGTATGAACAAAATATGCAGAGAAATGAATAAAACAAGTCATTAATAGACCCTGAAATAAAAAATTAATAGCCTTTAAATCACCCTTTATAAGTCTAGAGGCTAAATGAAAAACAAGACCTGATGGTATTAAGGACGGGGGGGGGGGGGGGGGGGGGCTTTTTTTTTTCTCATCAAATTTGGATCAAGGTCACAAGGTTAACTGCATGATGTAAAGGTCCATCCACTTAAGCAACTGTCCAAATATTGAAGCAATCCAATGAAGGACATTATAGAAGTTATAGCAGATTTAAAAAAAAATAAAAGGGTAAACTTGAGTGGACGCCCCAACGCTGACAACACCCGCCCGGACATCATCAGTTTAAGACAGAATTTTTCATTGAAAAAACCTGTCCAAATATAATACAATTATTGTTGTTTTTTGGCTTATTCCAAAGATATGGCGTGATACAATCAATCTCTACATATTATATAATTTGATGATATAGCAATGTTACTACGCATTTAAACACAAGGTGGTTGTGCTGTAGACAATTATTCTGCAATACCATTAAAAACTATCCTGTATGCATGATCCATCAATGTCAATTTGATATTGTTGAGATGTGTTGTGGGTAATCATTAAATGTGAATTGAATGAAAGATAAAAACAATAATATGGTATTTCATATTCCAAGGCCGTACAGCAAGCCGCATTTTACCTTGACATTTTTTTTAGCAATTTGTTAATCAACATGGCAAATATTTCAGACAGGTATTTAATCATAATCAAGGTCACAATGGTAATGAATACGTTTTAATATTGAATTTAATACTTTAGCAGAAAATATGCTTTTTTATGCATAATGTATATTTTAATTATCTGTCTGGTTGTTTTTTTTTCCCATTAAAATGACTTAGTATTTTTAGACATAAAACAGAATAGCAACATGTTGTAATTTGCACCAAACAAGTGACATAGCATTACATCCCACTCAAGTATATTTTCCTGACACTGGGCCAACATGAACTACAGGGATATTTTTCCCTTCAGTATTTTGGGAATATGGAAGTTATATATACATTTATATATAAATTGGTGATATTCACATTGTTTTTGGTAAAATTGGAATTTTGTTTTTATAAATAATTATGTAAGTTGTGTATACTCAAAATAACAGTTTGGAGAAATACATATGTTAAATTTATTTTTATATTTATTTTAAATACTTATTACCCTGGGTATCCAAAAGTTCTTCGCAAACTGTTGCAATGTACAAAAGAGTTGTTAAAATAAATTTACATATACTGCAATAATATAAATTAAATGTAACAAAAAATTACATAAAGGATTTGCTGAAAAAATTTGTGATCAAAACAAATTAATTGCAATAAAATATTTTAAACATGTTGATTCCAGTACAATGTGTATACAACGTTTGATCCAGTACAATGTGTATACAACGTTGATCCAGTACAATGTGTATACAATGTTGATCCAGTACAATGTGTATACAATGTTGATCCATTATAATGTGTATACAATGTAGATCCATCACAATGTGTATACAATTT
Organism: Solen grandis; assembly: GCA_021229015.1. NCBI lineage: Eukaryota > Metazoa > Mollusca > Bivalvia > Adapedonta > Solenidae > Solen > Solen grandis. The sequence goes on from CM037794.1 coordinate 35,859,654, forward strand.
AGATCCATCACAATGTGTATACAATGTAGATCCATCACAATGTGTATACAATGTAGATCCATCACAATGTGTATACAATGTAGATCCATCACAATGTGTATACAATGTAGATCCATCACAATGTGTATACAATGTAGATCCATCACAATGTGTATACAATGTAGATCCATTACAATGTGTATACAATGTAGATTCCATTACAATGTGTATACAATGTAGATACATTACAATGTGTATACGATGTAGATCCATTACAATGTGTATACAATGTAGATCCATTACAATGTGTATACAATGTAGATCCATTACAATGTGTATACAATGTAGATCCATTACAATGTGTATACAATGTAGATCCATTACATTGTTTATACAATGTAGATCCATTACAATGTGTATACAATGTAGATCATTACATTGTTTATACAATGTAGATCCATTACAATGTGTATACAATGTAGATCCATTACAATGTGTATACAATGTAGATCCATTACAATAGTTTATACAATGTAGATCCATTACAATGTGTATACAATGTAGATCCATTACATTGTTTATACAATGTAGATCCATTACAATGTGTATACGATGTAGATCCATTACAATGTGTATACAATGTAGATCCATTACATGGTTTATACAATGTAGATACCATTACAATGTGTATACGATGTAGATCCATTACAATGTGTATACAATGTAGATCCATTACAATTGTTTATGCAATGTAGATCCATTACAATGTGTATACAATGTAGATCCATTACAATGTGTATACAATGTAGATCCATTACAATGTGTATACGATGTAGATCCATTACAATGTGTATACGATGTAGATCCATTACAATGTGTATACGATGTAGATCCATTACATTGTTTATACGATGTAGATACATTACAATGTGTATACAATGTAGATACATTGTTTATACGATGTAGATCCATTACAATGTGTATACAATGTAGATCCATTACATTGTTTATACGATGTAGATCCATTACATTGTTTATACGATGTAGATACATTACAATGTGTATACAATGTAGATCCATTACATTGTTTATACGATGTAGATCCATTACAATGTGTATACGATGTAGATCCATTACAATGTGTATACGATGTAGATCCATTACAATGTGTATACAATGTAGATCCATTACATTGTTTATACGATGTAGATCCATTACAATGTGTATATGATGTAGATACATTACATTGTTTATACGATGTAGATCCATTACAATGTGTATACAATGTAGATCCATTACATTGTTTATACGATGTAGATACATTACATTGTTTATACAATGTAGATCCATTACAATGCACCCATTATAACACAGGTTCCAATACAACACACTTCAAACCATGGATCCCAAATCTCTGATTATTTTATTAATGCCATATGTTATAATGTTTTCACATGAACTTCAAATACAGTGTTACAATGGATCACACTGCATTAAATAATTAACAAATCCACGATTTACAGTAACACATACTTTTCAAAATGTTTTATTTTCTTTTATATGTATTTATTAAGTCAAAAATAAAGAAGGATTTTTTTTCAATAGTACATACCAAAAAAAATTTTTTTGAAAATTAATTGAGTCATTACTATAGCTACATAAATAATTTTGATTAAAGATATATGAAAGTCTACACATAAAACATATTATAAAAATCATTGGTGCACTTGGACGATTTGAAATTTGATGCCCTCTGTGAGCACAGATGTTCAAATCGGGGTTGGAGGAGGGTGTTTGGACAACCAACAGAACATTTTGAAAATTAGGAGCACAATGATGCCATTTAAAGACAATTATTTTAGCATTAATTTTGCATCTTTTTATGCTTTAAACATGTTAAATCTTCTTTTTTTTTCTAACATGTCACACACATTGGCAAAATTTCATATGCCTGGATACGCAGCAGAAAATTCAGCCTTAAAAATAAATGTTGCCATTTTATCACAGATCTAGGAAGTATCAAGGGTCCCTTTCATCAAATGTCTTCAGACCAGACAGGTATCAATCTTAACCCATTATCTTTAATTTTGATGCATTGGCTCTTAACCCATTATCTTATTTTGATGCACTGGCAAACAGAACAGATGCAAAACTGACAGCTCTTGAAGGAATGTCTCATCAGGGTCTCCTCTGTTTGCTCATACAATATTGAAACTCAGATGCTGCACAGCAAAGAAAAACCCACTGTTACATATACCATTTAGAGTTCAGTCAATTAATATTCATAAAGTCATATATTTGTTAATGAATATTCATGAGGTAAGCAGTTATAACTACCCCCACAATCTCCTGCCCAAACTCTTACTTTATTCAAAGCAATATACGACATTATCACAAATATTAAAGAGAATATTTCTCTGTGTAATGACTTATGAGGGGGGAATTCAGGATCTGTTTAAAATGCTGCGTTTTTTTAAAACAATGTGAATCCCCCAAGGGCAATTTAGAGGATATAAAGGATCAAAACGTTTTACGTATCAGATAAATCAAATTTTAAGCTTTATCAATAATAAGATAAGCAAGCTCAATTTAGAATATAGAAAAGTTTTAAGATTTAAATTCAGCTTATTAAGTTTTATTTTAGAAATAAATTCAACAAGATTTCCTCAAAACTCCAATAAAATAAGTGTTACCCATGTTAGCCTAGGACAAAAAAATCCTTGAATTCCTGAAAGATCACTGAACAGAGCAATTATACCTCATGTCATATACGAAATGTCAAACGAGAATAGTTTGAATTGAGCTTTGTGACATTCTAAACAATGCAAGCTTCCAATAAATATTAGTCAGACTGCTATCAGCATTATATTAGATATATTCAGAGTCCTTCCGTGGAAAATTAAACGCTCTAGAAGGAAAAAACACTCCACTTTCCGACCATTGTGATTGTCTGAGTGCATATATTTTATTTTCCTCTAAGTTCTTTGATTGTTTAACAAAATCTGTCTGATTTGCCTTTACACTTCTGACATGTATTTTGAATTTTCTAAAACATCTATTTTTCTTGGCTAATTTTTAGATTGTTTTACAAAAATTGTGACAGATTTGCTTCCAAATTTTTAAACTTCTGACATTTCCTTGTAATTTTCAAACATTTGATGAAAGGCACCCAAGGTCACTCAAGGTCACTACATTTGACCTTGACCCTTTAGGTTAATATATGGTCCATGTGACTTGCTTCATCGGAGAATTCCTGGAGAGTGTTAAGTCTTCCAGGGCCTGTCTGGATTGTTCTGAAAAAAAAAATAGGAAGAAGGGAGCTAACTCTTCAAATAAATAAGCTAAGTGAGTATCAGTACACTACCCTACTTGTAGACTTCATAAGAATATAATGCATATAGGGTGCTTTACAAAAACTAAGTTAGATTAACTTAAAAAGATTTGGCATTTTCTTAACTTGACTTACACAATTAAGTCTGAAGACATAAACTCTGTGTTAACATGTCTTGTTCTTTCTCTTTCTCCTTTTCACCATTTTGTATCTTTCTATATTTCTATCATTCAATTTTTCCTCCCTCCATCCTGACTTCAAAAAATAACATTATCATTTCCATTTATTGCATTAACTATAACTACTCCAGCTTTGTTAGCTAGGAATGAAGCTAAAAAAAAACACACAAAAAAACACGCACACACACAAACATACATATATCCGTGGAATCATGTTCTAATAAACATGAGGTGTATGAAATAATCAGTTTTTTGTGGGAATAAATGTTTGTGGATAAAGCCATCCACGAAATCAACGGAAATTAGTCCCCTACAGAAATTAATGATTTTCCAGTATAAAAAGAATAAGAGGGCCATGATGGCTCTGGGATCGCTCACCTGAGAACCAGGTATTAGTGGGAGGAAAAGAAACAGCAAATATCTTATGATATTATGGAAAATGGGCTCAGCCTCATGCCAGCCATAAATCCCCCTTGCAATCTGTTTTCAACAGATCAAAATAATTTGAACAATCCTAGTACAGAGTGACCTAAGAAACATCTGTGCCAAAAAAAACTTTGAAATCCAGCCAGTTCTTTTTGACATAAAGATATTTCAAATTGGTACTTTATCCATATAAGGAAAACAGGCTCCGCCCCTTGGTGGCCATGTTTTTCAACCAGTCAAAATAATTTGAACAATCTTGGTAGAGAGTGACCTAAGGAACAGCTGTGCGAAAATATTTTGAAAACTGGCCAGAAGTTATGGAGGAGATGTTTTTACTATATACATATATGGCACATTAGCCAGGCCACTGGCAGCCACATTTTTTTTACGGTTTTTCGCAAACCTGCGAAAACGTATAGGGTTTGTTATGTTTATTCTTATAATTATTATTCTTCTTCTTCCAACCTAATTCATGAGTTAATTTATATATGTTGCCAATGGCCAAGCAACATGAAAATTGAAATGCTTCGACAAAAAAGTATAATTTTTTTTAATCAAGTGTTTTCAATTTTCAATGACGTCAAATGACGTCAGATTTGACATCAGCTTTAAAAGTTTGTTCGCGCTCTAATGCCTTCAATTCTGGTCCGATTTTCTTGATATTTTCACAGAAGATGTATTTTAGAATGTAAATGTGCACCTTGGCATTCAAATTTCCAAATTCGAAAAGATTGAGATTATATGGCAAAACCAAGTTTCGAACTTAGGTCTTAAAAATATTTTTTAATGTTACAAGGCCACCTAATGCTTTAGAAGCATGAAAATTGGACAGGATTTTATCTCATGTCACATGGTTATGACGTCATACAATAGACAAAAAGCATATTTTTGAAAAATTTCTTTCACTCTGGTATCATTACTTTTGACTCAATCTTTTTGAAAATTGTATTGTGGCGATTAAAAAGTTTAAATTTATGAATTCATTTATTTTTAATTTTCAATGACGTAAAATGACGTCAGTTTTAAAAGTTTGTTTGCTCTCTAATGCCTTCAATTCTGATCAGATTTTCTTGATATTTTCACAGAAGATGTATTTTAGAATGTAAATGTGCACCTTGGCATTCAAATTTCCAAATTCGAAAAGATTGAGATTTATGGCAAAACCGAGTTTCGAACTTAGGTTCTAAAAATATTTTGTTAATGTTACAAGGCCACCTAATGCGTTAGAAGCATGAAAATTGGACAGCATATCGGCCAAGAGGTCTGCTTTCTATATCCTAAAGGATTTTATCTCAAATCACGTGGTTATGACGTCATACAATAGACAAAAAGCATATTTTTGAAAAATTTCTTTCACTCTGGTATCATTACTTTTGACTCAATCTTTTTGAAAATTGTATTGTGGCGATTAAAAAGTTTAAATTTATCAATTCATTTATTTTTAATTTTCAATGACGTCAAATGACGTCAGATTTGACATCAGCTTCAAAAGTTTGTTCGCGCTCTAGAGCCTTCAATTCTTGTCCGATCATCTTGATATTTTCACAGAAGATGTATTTTAGAATGTAAATGTGCACCTTGGCATTCAAATTTCCAAATTCGAAAAACTGAGATTTTGTGGCAAAACCGAGTTTCGAACTTAGGTCCTAAATATATATTTTAATGTTACAAGGCCACCTAAATGGTTAGAAGCATGAAAATTGGACAGCATATCGGCCTAGAGGTCTGCTTCCGATTTACTAAGGATTTTTTTGTAAGTCACATGGTTATGACGTCATAAAAACGACAAAAAACATCTTTTTGAAAAATTTCTTTCACTCTGGTATAATGACCTTTGACTCAATCTTTTTGAAAATTAAATTGCAGCAATTAAAAAGTTATATTTATAAATTAATTTATTTTTAGTTTTCAATGACGTCAAATGACGTCATATTTGACGTAAGGTTCAAAAGTGTGTTTGTTTGGCAGTTATTCATGTTTGATGGAATGCCTACTTGAAAATGTGAAAACAAACCTGTTCGCATTCTCGAAGATATTTTTTTTCTGGATTAATAGAACGTTAGCTGAACATGTCCTTGCAAAAAAGATATTTTTCTTTAGTCACTTAATTTTGACGTCGCAAAATATAAATATCATTCATTTCAATATGTATTCGCGCTCCAGCGTCATGAGTATTGATGCCAATCTTAAGCATACCTTAAGGAATTTATGTTGTGTCACTTGTTTATGACAATATTGATTTGTAAGCAAAATATATTAAAAAGATCAAAAGAGTGGACATATTAACTTTAAATGAGTAATATTGCCGTACCTTAACATGCGCAAAAAGTCCAGAAAATTTCAAGTGATTACGTTATCAAACATAGACTTATTCATGTTTTTCATAAAAGGGCTAAATCATGGAAATCTATTAATTTGAAGAAAGAAATGAAAGTGGTCATTAGGTTGGTTGGGCAAGATCCGATTTTTTGTGAATTATGATATGTTTTTTTAGTAGATGAGTCGCATTTATGATGAATTATACTACTCAAAATTTGCTAAGGATCACTTTTTTTTTTTTGATACCATTTTGAGAGATACCTCTTAGCTGGTTTATTTGATTATTTGAGGCAATAATTATAATCATTACAAGTTGCCTTCCAATTATCATATTAAATAATTCCAGTGCTCTGATATGCAATGAACAATAAAGTGACCCTTAGCAAATTTTGAGTAGTATAGTTTAATTATACTAGAGCCAGAAAACCTATACGGATATAATATTGCATTTGTTATCACGGCTTTCTGCAAACCTAAAGAAAATGACAAATATGTCATTCTACCTATAGATTTTTTTTATGTTTTCTAAAGGTTTAACGGTTTCTTTTTCAAAATCTTTAAAAATAAGCAAATATATAAAGCAAATGAATTGTTGAAAGTTTCAAGACGTTTATAATGTTAATTACATAGAAATAAGCAATTATATTCATGATTTTGCTTACACCTCTGCCTTTGTTTCCATCTAAACTCAATCAATTTAAAGGTTGAAAGTCATGGATTTCAAAGTACTTTTTTTCTTTTTAAAATTTCAGTTATGTGGATCAAATTGCAATGATTATTTATTAAGTTACATGCTTACGAAGAAATAGATATTTAATAAAGTATAAAAAAAATTAAAATCGATTGAATAACGTAAGAAAAAATTCTTGAGGATAGTATTATCTTAAAATTTTCCTGTTGTTTTTACTGCATGATAGTTAACGGTTGCGTAATCAAATAAGATCCATATTTATGCTTTCTTAATATCTTCTTAGGAAGATAAAAATGAAAAAAAAAAAAGGATTTAAGCTTATTTTTTAACATAAGTATATATTTTTGATAATGATGATTTACGTATTAAATTTTACATTATTATGCATCATTATTCCATTTCTTTGTATTAAATTTTATAGTCAATACCTTTGAGATAAGCAAACAGAAAGCCACTTCGTTTGTATCTTAAACAAACGACTTCTAGTTTTTTTGTTTTTTTGTTTTTTTTGTTTTTTTATGTATCTGAATAATCTTAATAATCTTGGTAGACGGAACATCTGTGCCAAATTATTTGGAAATCTAGCCAGAAGTTTTATAGGAGATGTTTTTTTTAAAGTTTTCACAATATACATATATAGCAAATTAGCCCTGCCCCCTGGAAGACATGGTTTTTTACAGATTAAAATAATTTGAACAATCTTGGTAAAGGGTTCATCTGTGCAAAATTATTTAGAAATCTGGCTAATAGTTCTGGGAGATGTCTTTTAAAGTTCTCACTATATACATACATGGCAAATTAGGGCCGCCCACTGCTTGTTTTTTTTTTTATGGATCAGAATGATTTGAACAATTTGGTAGACAGTTACGAAAGGAACATCTGTGCCAATCATTTTAAAATCTGGCCAGGAGTTTTGGAGGAGATGTCTTTTAAAGTTTTGACTATATACATATATGGCAAATTAGGGCCGCCCCCTGGTGGCCATGTTTTTTTTTTACAGATCAGAATTATTTGGACAATCTTGATAGACAGTTACCAAAGAAACATCTGTGCCACATTATTTTGTAAAATGTCCAGTAGATTTGGAGGAAAAGATTTTCAAAATTTTCATATGTTTTTCTTTTCGTTGCCATGGCAACCAGAGTTCTTTTAACAACTAGGAAAGGGCATCACCCAAGGAACATTCCTGTAAAGTTTCTTTAATATTGGCCCAGTGATTTAGGAGGAAACGTTGCTTAAAGTAAAAGTTGACAACAGACAACGGACATTGACCCATCTTAATAGCTCACGTTGTGCTCAGGTGAGCAAAAAATAATGGAATATCCATTAATAAATGTCTTGCATTTCACACTCCTATATCACTGCAAAGAAGATGAAAATAGCTAAGTATTTATTTTCACACATTTTTTGCCTTTTGTCTAGACAGGCTTCTCAGTGATTTGTTGCTTCAAACAACACAAGGATTGGCTAAATATGTCTGAGACAGAAGGAAAAAAAAAGTAATTATGCAAATTTGCAAAGAACACCTATCTCTTACATAAAAACCTATTGTAAGGAATGATTCATGTTCTATAAAGACAAAACTCCATCCTACATCTATTTTACATCTAAGAACAATCGGATTAAGATAATTATATCGGCTGACTTTTTGCTGTAACTGAATAAAACTTCAAATGAGATTTATAATACTGCAATTTTCATTTCATTTTCATGTCTAGACAGGTATATTAGTGCATCTGAAGAAGCAGCTATCTTAAATTAACTAAGAACTTGATGCTCAACAAAACCCTAAAGAGATTTCTTTTTAACCCTTTCCCTCATATAGACTTATTTTGACGCACTCAATAGGTACCACATAAAGTCTGATCTGCAGAAAACCACAGTTAAACCTTACCAAATTAAATTATAAAATCCAAATTTCCAGACCACTGAGGAGCAGCGAACAGCATAAAACCTGATCAGCCTGCGAGTTACTCCCAGGCTGATCTGGTTTTTATATTGTTCGCATAGGTCTTTTCATGGTTTACTCTATGAGGGAAAGGGTTAAAAACAGCTAAATCACAAGTTCTTTTTCCAGGGCTTTTTTTCAGGTATCCCACAGGGCCAAATATAGGCCCCATTCTCAATGCTATCTAGGTTCATTTTTTCCCAATCAAGAAAAAAAATCCCAAAGCCAAGAAACATATTTTTTTTTACAAATATTTCCCAAGTAAATCACTGTCAAATTGGTTTTGTTTATATTAAGAATTCTTGTAGGTAAAATTATTGCACGCACTGTCTGAGGTCACAGTATAGTTTAGTCTACATTCATGAATTGCATTGTAAATTGAATAAATCTGATGGTTCTTGATGAAAAAGTTTGTTTAATGATGTTTTAAGTGAATTTTGTATGAATTCCAATGGGTCAAATTTCCCAATTTCATCAATTTGGCAATTATTTTTTTCCCAATTTGCCAATTTAACCGATAAAAAAATTCAACAAGAGGGCCATGATGGCCCTGAATCGCTCACCTGAGTACCATTGCTTCAACTGATGTCAAGGTTTTTAAACAGACAAGGATTCTGATATAACTTAATCTAAAACATTTTACCCCTGACAATACTACACACCAAATATCTAAGCAATGGGCCATATGGTTTCCCAAATGATCACATACCAAATATCTAAGCTCTAGGCCTTATGCATTCATGGAAGAAGATTTTTTAAGATTTTCCTATATAACTCTGTGTAAAACAAGTGACCCCCTGGTGCGGGTCATTTATCACCATAGGGCTATGATTTGTACAATCTTGGTAGTGGCCCATAAGATGATGCTACATACCAAATATCTAAGCTCTAGGCCTTATGGATTCATAGAAGAAGATTTTTTAAGATTTTCCTATATAACTCTATGTAAAACAAGTGACCCCTGGTGCGGGGTCATTTATCACCATAGGGCTATGATTTGTACAATCTTGGTAGTGGCCCATAAGATGATGCTTCATACCAAATATCTAAGCTCTAGGCCTTATGCATTCATGGAAGAAGATTTTTTAAGATTTTCCTATATAACTCTATGTAAAACAAGTGACCCCTGGTGCGGGTCATTTATCACCATAGGGCTATGATTTGTACAATCTTGGTAGTGGCCCAAAAGATGATGCTACATACCAAATATCTAAGCTCTAGGCCTTATGGATTCATAGAAGAAGATTTTTTAAGATTTTCCTATATAACTCTATGTAAAACAAGTGACCCCTGGTGCGGGGTCATTTATCACCATAGGGCTATGATTTGTACAATCTTGGTAGTGGCCCATAAGATGATGCTTCATACCAAATATCTAAGCTCTAGGCCTTATGCATTCATGGAAGAAGATTTTTTAAGATTTTCCTATATAACTCTATGTAAAACAAGTGACCCCTGGTGCGGGGTCATTTATCACCATAGGGCTATGATTTGTACAATCTTGGTAGTGGCCCATAAGATGATGCTACATACCAAAAATCAAAAGGCTAGGCCTTGTGGTTTCGGAGAAGAAGATTTTTTTAAGTTTTTCCTTTATTAGCCTATGTGAAATCAAGTGACCCCTGGGGCCGGGCCAATTTTGACCCCAGGGTCATAATTTGTACAATCCTGGTAGAGAGTCATAAGATCATGCTACATACCAAAAATCAAAAGGCTAGGCCTTGTGGTTTCAGAGAAGAAGATTTTTTAAATTTTCATTTTTAAAATCTATTTTTAGCTCCTGTGACCTAATTATGCGATGGACCAGAACCATTTATACAACTTTAGTAGAGCTTCATCCAAGGAACATTCCTGCAAAATATTTTTCAAATTGGCCAAGCTGTTTAGGAGGAGATGTTGTTTGAAGCAATTGTTGACGCCGGACGCACGCACGGACGACGGACGCCGGACGCCGGACAAAAGGCGATCAGAAAAGCTCACCTTGAGCACATTGTGCTCATGTGAGCTAAAAATTGGCGTGGGCCTTTCTCCCCCAAAACCTGAAAAAAACCCACTGTTTTTCTGCCATTAGTACATAACAAAATAAGTAAATAATTTACAACAGGGAGTTCCTTAAAACATTAAATTCTCTATGCAAATAATGAAAAAATTAAAACCTTTTTATCATGCAAACATTTAAAACAACAGGGCCAAGAAGGCCCTGAATCAATCACCTGAGAAATATTGCTTACAATGCCTTTTACAACATAGTCATACTGAATACAAAATCCATTAAAAAGAACTGTGATATAATCTTGATTCCACACAAAAAGTTTACATGTGGTAAAAAGAAAAACAAGTAAACCCTAGGCTAGGGTGGGACCAATTTGACCCCAGGGCCATGATTTGAAAACTTGGTGAAGGTCCACAAGGCCATGTTACATACCAAAAATCTAAACCCATGATCTTGTGGTTTCTGACAAAGTTATCTTTTAAAAATCTTTCCTATGTAAGTCTATGTTAATCAAGTGACCCCTGGGGTGGGGCCAATTTTGTCCCAAGGGCCATGATTTGAACAAACTTGGCAGATGTCCATAAGGCAATGTTACACACCAAATATCTAAACTCCAGGCCTTGTGGTTTCTGAGAAAAAGATTTTTCTAGATTTTCCTATTTAGGCCAAGTAAAATCAAGTTACCCTGGGGCTGGGCAAATTTTGACCCCTGCGCCATGATTTGAACATACTTGGTAGATGTCCATAATGCATTGATATACACCAAATATCTAAACTCCTGGCCTTGTGGTTTCTGACAAGAAGATTTGACTAGATTTTCCTATTTATGCCTTTGTAAAATAAAGTGACCCCTGGGGCGGGGCCAATTTTGACCTCAGGGCCGTGATTTGAACAAACCTGGTAGTGTCTATACGGCAATGTTGCACAACAAATATCTTAACTCCAGGCCTTGTGGTTTCGGCCAAGAAGTTTTTCTAGTTTTTTTTCTATATAAGTCTATGTTAAATCAAGTGACCCCTGGGGCGGGGCCAATTTTTACCCCAGGGCCATGATTTGAACAATCTTAATAGAGATCCACTAGACAATGCTACACACCAAATATCTAAACTCCAGGCCTTGAAGTTTCCGAGAAGATTTTTCTAGTTTTTTTCCATATAAGCCTATGTAAAATGAAGTGCCAATTTTGACCCCAGAGTCATGATTTAACAAATTTTGGTAGAGGTGCACTAGACAATGCTACACACCAAATATCTAAGCTCTAGGCCTTGCAGTTTTGCAGAAGAAGATTTTCAAAGTTTGCATTGTTAAAATCTTTTTTTAGCTCCTGTGACCTACTTTTTCAACCAATCAAAATAATTTGAACAATCTTGATAGAGGGCATCATAGGGATGATTCCTGTGAAGTGGTCAAAATCCATTCAGCGGTTTAGGAGGAGATGTTTAAAGGAACGCAGGGACAGATGCACGGACGACGAATGCCGGACAAAAGGCAATCACAATAGCTCACCATGAGTCTGTTGTGCTCAGGTGAGCTAAAAATATACAAAATTTGTACTTAAGAAATAGGTAAAGAGTATTCTCTTAAAAAATAATAAAGAATTATTGCTATTTCTGACTCCATTCATAATGATCAAAAGCACACAAGGACTATAAAACATGTATCTTATTCATATAAACACAAACACACACACATTGAACTAAAACTATCCCTGAGGGTGATTAACCCTTTCCCTCATATAGACTCATTTTGACGCCCTCAATAGGTACCACATAAAGCGTGATCTGCAGAAAACCACAGTTAAACCTTACCAAATTTAATTATAAAGTCCTCATTACCAGACCACTGAGGAGCAGCGAACAGCATAAAACCTGATCAGCCTGCGAGTTACTCGCAGGCTGATCTGGTTTTATGTTGTTCGCATAGGTCTTTTCATGGTTTCCTCTATGAGGGAAAGGGTTAAAACAAAGAGGATAACTGTTTGCTTTGGATGGATATGTAATATATTTCACCTCAAAGTGATACAATTACAATATTTTCACGAGCACATAATATGAATTGTATCACTTTCAAAACAATTAAATTTTCTTTTTATCTTATGTTGTTTTCTGCATTAACTAGTCCGAGATTACCAAAAATGGCGCCAAATCATGTTGAATTAAATGACATAACTGTTACGTCATGGAAATCTTTATCTGTTTTACGTCCTATTTTTGCTATATATTTTAATGTACAGAATGGAAACCAAAATTCTATATCTCATTCAGTTTCAAACAATTAGCTATGAATCATAGGTATATTTCAGTATCTCAACAAAAATCATAAGAAAAAACTGCATACTGTTAAGACAAAGAAAAAGGGCTACATTATCAACAAAATCCTTGACATTTATCTGCACTTGTCTGCTAATTGAAATTGGTTTTATCATGATAATCGATATTCCAATCAACAACTGTGACCAAGTGTCCTGTAATGTGAGTATAGGATGGGATAGGACCTATGGAATACCTTCAACTTTTTAGTCCCCACTTCACCATGCGAAGCAGGGGCTATAATGATGTGAGGGCTGTTCCAAAAGATTACAGACACTGAAAATTACTGAAAATGCAGTCAGCGTTTGTCAGGTTTAATTATTCATTAGATTGTACTGAGTTATCTAGACACAAAATATCATGCATGTAAGAAATAACCTTGCGAACAATTTCTGGAGCAATTTCATTATCTATTTCGATAAAGTTCTGGAACATATGAGTGCTTAGCATCTGGAATGGTCTTAAAGAAGAAAATGCCTCGTCAGGCCTTACAACTATTTAATCTTAAGTCCTAAACTTTACTTTAAATCTGACTTAACCCATACACTGTAAATATGATATCTACACACAAGTGACAGCAAGCTCTGACTAAACCTTTACAATGTAATGTAAACTGTTCTAAAATATGACATTCATTTATACATTCATATAAAAATGAGCTCTCCGGACATGTGATATTCAGACCTGACTAAACCTATCCACTATAAAATTGAGCTCTTCTGTCAAATGATTTTCACATTAAACCAATAAACGGTATAAGTAAGCTCTACTCATAAGTGACAATTAACCCTGACTAAACCAATACACTGTGAATTTGAGCTCTAAACACAAGTTACATTCAGACCCGACAAAATCTACTGTAAGTGTGAGCTCTACTCACCTGTGACATTTGGACAGCCATGGAACAGCAGGATGTTGATCTGTGGACAGAACTGTAACACTGCCTCCACAGCCTCGTCTGTCACCTTCTGGCAGTGGTTAATATGAACCTCCTGGGGGTCGGGGCAAACACACATGGTGATTATTACATGTTCTGGCTAACAAACAGTGTAACAGCTGGTCAGTGTTCAAAGTAAAGTTTAATGAGGAAATGAATTCCATTTCATAAACAAAGTGGCTATATATTGTCCATACATCCATAGAGTCAAATCTGAAACCTGAATGCATCATCATTGATTATTATGATTTTCAACCTAAATATATGTATACAGGATCTATATAAAATTACAGTAAATCATTATCAATGGATTAGTAAGGATACTGAATTACTAAATAAATAATAATACATAATAAATAAGCAAATAAATAGATAGATAGATAAATAAATAAACCATTTCTCTTTTCTTCCTAGAAATAAACCTACAGTTAGGTGCAAAATGGCAGCAGTCTGTTCAAACATAACAAGTTTAGTTTAAACTTATTGATTTTACATTGATTGGGAAACAAGTTCTATCAACTTATACTAATCTCTCTCAACTTTTCCTGGGTTGGACCAGTGCTTTGTGCCTGGGAAGGCCATGAAAAATCCATGCCTCCAATGGGATTCTGACCCACAACTTCAGATCCCCGGTCAGGTATGTTACCACTGGACCCCGGCACATGGCTCAATAAGTTAAAATCAAGCATAAAAAAAGTATGGGATACCAAAGCCACTCTTAATAGCATTGCCAATATTAAATACAAAATCATTTTATTTGGTGAATGATGTTCATATCGCTGAAGCTAGTTGCTATGCATGCAAGCAATGATTTCACATTATGTTTGTTTGATGGGTTTAAGGTCCCACCGACAGTATTTCAGTCATTTGTAGAAAAATGTTTACTTGAGATGGATATAGTGCTGCTACACTGCAGTATCACACCGTAGAAATGTGGCATGATACAACACCCAGTGATATTATCCTTACACTGGGCCAATCAGTCTTGGAACTACCTTTATATGCTGAGCACCAAGCAAGAGAGCTATACCAATAACATTTTTTACGACTTTGGTATGTCATGGCCGGGGATCAAACCCATGACCTCCCGCTCCCGTGGCGGACGTTCTAACCACTTGGCCACCAGGACTGGTTTCACATTATGTGCATATCCCATGTTTAAGTACATGGACATTGATAGCCTTCCTTTTAATCAAGCCATTTTTAGCCATAAAAGTTTACACGTCTTTAAATTACACTTAAAAATCAACAGGTAATACACAGTTGAAAACTGGATAACTCCATTTGTTAACAATGAAATATATATTGCCTGCACCAACAATGAAATAATAAAACTATATTTCAAGTTAATATTAATTTCTTGTTGTTTTTTTAAAGATTGGCAGAGTTTGGCAACTGATGCATGTGATGTCAGTATTACAAACATCTGGTCATTAATACAAGCAGTTGGCTCCAAAATATAAAACATATTATCTCAGAATAAAATTTGATATGTAAATGTCAAAGAAAAGTCCCATTTATCTATACTATATTGAAGATCCTGAATAATCTGAATTCAGAAAAGGATTTCATAGATGTAGTACTTGTAAGTACAGTATTTGTAAGTGCACTAATTTGATAAGAAAACTAAGTGGCATAACTCAATTAAAACAAGAAATGTGTGGACAGCACTGTTGCACCTGTATGTTAAAGCAGTATCAGCCACAGAGAATGAGATATTATGGGTCAAGGACTTTTTCAGTATGCTTGATAAGAAAAGCAACTCATTCAGAAATACTCGTTAACACAGTAGCACCTGTCATCACACCTCTACCACACACTTCCTCAAATTTCATAGGTAGGTTGGTCAGCATGAGTACTTTTTCTGTGCAATTGGAGTACCTTCCCTTGTTGAAGGTGAGTGTAGGACAATACCCCCTCCGGACAATACCCCCTTAGGACAATACCCCCTCGGACAATTCCCCCTCAGGACAATTCCCCCTTAGGACAATTCCCCCTTAGGACAATTCCCCCTCAATGTTTTTTAAAGTCATTTTATAAAGTTAATAATAAATAAATATGAAAATTAGTTAATGTTTATTTCCCTTTGTTTACTCATGTACTAAAATGTTCATTTTGAGATGAATTCATGGACATGTCTATATACAATTTTAGACTAAATTATTGATATGGAAAGTATCTTTTTACATGGGAGTAGTCTTATTATACTAATTATGATTTCATTTAATATAAATTTAATTGATATTCTCTCTCTCTCTCTCTCTCTCTCTGCATACATAATAGAATCATTGAATGTACGGGTGACAACTTTGTCACACACAGACGCACATACTTTACTTTACATAGTGTTTAATTTCCACCTGATACACCATCCGACCCCTCGAAGAAACTCTTCCATCGTCTTACTCTGGGCCTGATTAACACAATTTGCAAACACTTTATGCCTGCACTTATTTTAGTTTTTCAATCACCAAAGCAACAAAATTTCACAATATTTAATGCTTTATTATTCATGTATATCATAAATAAATATTTTAATGCATAAATATATAATTTTTATATGAAGGGGGTATTGTCCACCCTGGCATATTGTCCGAGGGGGTATTGTCCGAGGGGGTATTGTCCTAAGGGGGAATTGTCCGGAGGGGGTATTGTCCGTACCCCGTTGAAGGTATCGATCATTTATGTGAAGTCATTAAATGTAGCCAATGGTAATGGAGATGTAGCGTGGACAAGATTGTGTCTACAGAAAATAAACAATGGACAGGTAGGCATCAGCAAACATACAAACATTCCCTCCTCCACTTTGAAGTTTTGTGGGATGTGTAAACATATTAAATTCTGTATACATATACAAATATACACATATTTGATTAAGCCAGCATTGAAATCTAACCCAAAAAGTCCATATGACTATTACGTTCAAGTATGTTTGTATGCATCTGGTATGAGTTTCAATCCTCGATTCAAGATGTCAAATTCTGAAATGGAGATGTTACTATGACAACATCTGAGACATACCTTCAAGGACTTGGCACATTGTCCTGACACAAGGCCTAGGACACCTTCATCTGTGATCTGGAATCAATGACATTTACAAGTGTAATAAATTAATAAGTACAAATATATAAATCTGAATATCACTGACTTATCGTTTATTGGCAAAGTAGCTATGCAGCAATTAACTATTACATTTACTTAAATACTTTTTTTATTTTATTTTGTTCATAATCTTACCATTTTATCCTCACACAATCACTACTAATACTCTTGCAGCTAGACGCGCAAAATGTCTAGGTCCCCAATAGGGGTTTGACATCATAGGAAGAAAGATAGATGGATACTGCTCTCACTATTTTGAGTTCAGAGTTCTAACCTGATATTCTCAATAGTAATACAAAAAATAAGTATAATTGTCATGCTCAAAAGCAAGATACCACCATTTGATTCTTTAATGATTTCAGCATGATATTTGAGTTTTGGTCCTTTGGGTTTGAAGAAATAAGAGCATATTTATTTTAAAAAACGTGTGTGTCCCCATGAGTTATCAAATGCCCTTTTTCAAAAACATTGGTTTAACTTTGGATAGGGCTTGGATCGCATGATGAAAAGTTAATGCATTATTTACTACTGTAAAATCATTAATTTTTCGTTGACATTAAATTTTGTTGATTATATATCTAGGGGAATTTCAAGGGTACAAAATTGATGAAAATTAGTGTCAACAAAAACTAATGATTTCACACTATGACATTAAGTCCGGACACCCAGTTATTGAAGTTTCTTTGATCAACAGTAACAACAATAGATTAATGCACAGTAGCCCCAAGTACAATGTTTTGCGCAGTTAAGTTTTGTACATTTACCAAATAAAGACAATTCTCAATTCTCTTATCTACAAACATACTTATCTATGCAATCGTCACCTGAGTATTTGCAACATTGACTGACTGGAGAAATTTAGAGTTTTCTCCAAGCGCTTTTAGCGATGCATCTGTGATAAGCTGACAACCTCCGATGTTGAGCAGACGCAACTGTGGACATGACCTTGACACTGCAATAATGGCATCGTCCGTCATATTGAGACATCTGCGTAGGTACACTGTATGTAGATGTCTACAACTCCTGGCCATTTGTTGGATAGCTACAAACCAGCGGTGGTAAATATGAAATGAAATTACTACACACAATATGTAAACAAAATATCAATATGAATACTTATTATACAGCAACATAAAATTCTCTCTTCTGATTGATCAATAAGTCATTTACATAATGTCATGTGCACTGGGTATATGTATGCAACGCATCATCGGTATTTATTTACACAGAAACTGGACTGCAGTATAATAAATCTATTATACAGTTTCCTGACAGGGTATATGACTATTTATTCCCAGCTGTGAAAAATGATGTCACCCAAGCCATAGTCATATACCCTGTCAAGAAACTGTATAACAAATATTGTATTATATTGTGACTAATTCATGAATTTGTCAGTTGATGAATTATACAAGAAATTTACAGATTCTAACTTCAGTATGGACTTTTCCTATGTTTACAGATATATTCAAATTATGTTATCAGATTATCCAATAGTTACACTGGGATATCATGTGATCAGTGGCTGACAATGCTTACACAAAATAATACATGGGTATGTTTGTTAGCAGTTGTTAAAGTCATTATCGGTAAACATTCCTGAACAAAAGGTAATGACAGGGCTTATAACTTGGTGAGAATGTCCATTCATTTAAAGTATTTGCATACTGGTAAAATCTAGAATACAATGTATTGTGTGGCATTATTTCTTTAATGATTTAAAGAAATGTAAGATCATACAAGACATTTACACGTGGATAAGTTTCATAAGATACTAAAATCTATTAAGTACTTTTCTGTTAACAAAATTATACCTTGCAGAAATGGTTTTACTACATTTCAGCAAGAAAACAAATCTTTACATTGTCACCACTGGAAAGTGAATTTTCCAGGAACAAGCAATCATGGTTATCAATGATTTTATAAAGCAATACTGATTGACAAACATATTTAAAGTTGCAATACTACCCAAAATCAATGCATAAAAAAACAGAAAATCGGGTGAAAATATGAAAATTTAATCTTTCTTGTGACGATATGCAAAATTTTTGCCCTGTATGTCAATCGATTAGCATGAGTGATGTCAACAGAATCCCCAATAGATTAAATGACTGTAGGAAATTAGTTTCTCTACCCCTTCACAAGTTTTCCGCAATATTTACACGAAGATTTTCAGAATAGATCAAGCTCTGTCACGTAGTCACACTGGCTCTCGTAGGTCATGCATAATCATAGGCGTTTGTAACCAAACAGGTGTCTGACAAGTTTCCCCATTTCTTTCCTGTGCATGATAACATGATTCCCTTGTGAAAGTTGAGGTGTGTTTATACTATATGTGTCAGGCACCTGTTGGTCAAACAATCCCACCATTTGAGCCACTGAAGTTCTTTAGAGAAAATGAATTGTTGCATAACATTTGTTTTTCATCAGAGAAATATTCAATAAAGTTGAGCACTATACCCCCAGATGAAGTGGTGCATGCACTTCCTTTTTTAGATGGCTTGTATTTATATGTATGTTAATCAGGCAATTACCAGACCTTCTTAACCCTTTCCCTCATAGAGACTCATTTTGACGCACTTAGTAGGTAACACATAAAGCCTGATCTGCAGAAAACCACAGTTAAACCTTACCAAATTTAATTACAAAATCCTCATTTCCAGACCACTGAGGAGCAGCGAACAGCATAAAACCTGATCAGCCTGCGAGTTACTCGCAGGCTGATCTGGTTTTATGCTGTTCACATAGGTCTTTTCATGGTTTCCTCTATGAGGGAAAGGGATAAACAAAGAAGGAGTGTGGCGTGTATTAATTTCTGATATAAACACAGATGATGTATAGTGTATGATTGAGAATAGGCTACATGACTCATAAAGTAGCATAATAAAATAAACTGACACTTTTGTATCCTCTTTAAAATGGTGCAGTATATTAAACGTGTTGGAATAGAATAAGGATTTTGTCTTGCGTGATATATCGCACAGAACAAACTTTTTTTCCAAAACAGATATCAGTCACAGGCACTTTGGAACGTATGACATTTTCAACTTAGATTATTCATATAGATTACTAGGAATATTTTGTAACAATATGAATATAGAGCTGATATTCTTGGACCTAAAAGATGAAATACTACAGATTCGTCAATTTAGTTAGGATATTTTGGTACTCTCAGTTTGTAACAAATCATTGGCATTTATCATCTATCATGGACCTTCTGTAAAAACTTGCCTGATTCCTTATATAAACTACAGATTATCTACAACACCGTAATCATATCATCAGGTACAGAATCTCATCATCAGTTCGGCTGTTTTTAACCCTTTCCCTCATAGAGGACACCATGAAAAGACCTATGCAAACAGCATAAAACCAGTAGCCTGCGAGTAACTCGCAGGCTGATCAGGTTTTATGCTGTTCGCTGCTCTTCAGTGGTCTGGAAATGAGGATTTTATAATTAAATTTGGTAAGGTTTAACTGTGGTTTTCTGCAAATCAGGCTTTATGTGGTACCTATTGAGTGCGTCAAAATGAGTCTATATGAGGGAAAGGGTTAAATAGCATATTTTGTTGATCATGATTAAATGATAAATAAACAATGTACCACTTGATGAGATGTTTGTCCTTGATTCTTTGCTTGCGTTAAGATCAATCTTCTTTAGCTGTGGACATCGACATATAGCAGCCACACCCACATCTGAGATGTCACAGTCCGCAAGGTCAAGGACACGTACCTTGTCATGCAAAACCTGGGTAAAACACAAAGTAAATGCAACTCACATATTATAGAATGCTAGAATTGCAGTTCAGAAACAAACTATACTGTACCGCATTATAACAATGTGACAATGCACCTTATGAGAAGTAAGTAAATTACAATAAAACAATTTGGGATCCATTTTTGAATGGCTTTATATTGGTATTTGGATTATAATGTTACAATGAAGTGCATAATAATCCATTAACACTGTAAAATAAAAACACACAAAACATGCGCATCTATTTTTGTCTTCTGTCAGTATGCATAATAGTTTTTTTTCTTTTTTGTAGGAACAAATAATTCTTTTTTCTTTGACCAGCATGCATGCCGAGGAAAATGAAATGACTATTTTATATGAAACCATTCTACTGATGGTGGGTGAAAAGATTTCCCTAGAAAGGCTGTTTGTTTGGTTAGGTTATTAATTGATATTATTCTGGTTTGACTGTATTCACATGTTGAGGGATGAAAAGCAAACATGCAGTTATGTTGTAGTCTTACTCATGTCTATTTATAAAAACTTAAAGTTTACTTAAAAGGGAGTTTAATAATAATGGTAAGTGCAGTGCCACAAGATTATTTAATGAAAAATTTGTGTTCAATAAAGACATAATAATTTGTTCAATAAAAAATATCTTTTCAGATCAAGAAACAAAATCAAAGCTGCTAACCTGACTTTCTAATTATAGTCCTTTTTTTTCAAGAACCAGTATCCTTTTTTATCTAACACATTTTTTTAAAGTAATTATATGTTATGAACAATTATTTTTTTACAAAGATTTTTTTTATGATGAAAAATATTTTTAGAATAAAATCATTTTTTGGAACATTTTTTTGCTGTTGGATAGAATATTTTCTTTTTATTGAACAAATATTGAAAATTACTGAATAATTATTTTTTTATTGAACACATATTTTTTTCACCTAGTATATTTTTTTATTTTATGCCATGTGAGTACTTTCAACTTCAAAACTGTTACGTCTCTTCATCTTAAATAACATGTTAATTAAGTAATTAAAAAATCGTAATTATAATAGTGACAAAATCAACTCTAAAAATAAAGACTAGGTAACATTTTCTAGAATAACGAACATGTACAGGCAATTTTACAATCTCCTAATTTAAAAGTGAATGAAAAAATGTTAAATATTAGTATTTTTTTTAACGATTTTAGATTATATAGAAATATAATGAGGCATATATCGGTAATAGATTGGGGCATGTCTTTATGCCCAACTACTTTCGATTTACATCTGTATTACTAAAAGTCACAAGGCAGTCCAAAGGACAGCTATATCCCCCGCCGCTGGCCAAATATTAGAATTTGTTTGGTCATAGGATTATGTTCACCTTAACCTGGCATGGTTGTAGCAGACATAGAAGATCAGTTTAAGACAATTTAACTTTCCGGAGTTATGTATGAATCTCAGAATTCGGAGGCACATATATTAAAAGTTTACTGACAAGTTTTACATGGGAAACAGTACAAAAAGTGAACATCAATGAAGTATAGGATGTGTTAGGTAACCACAAAGTACATGTGTAACTCAATTAAAAACTTTATATATCATGAAATAATTTGTATGATTGTGAACATGACATACTATTATTTACCGAGTACAATAAATCACTGCGGAAGTGCAATCCAGGTCAAGAAGTGGTCTGTGTAAGGCAAGGGGAACACTCCTGAATGAGATATGGAGCGGACACGAAAATAACATTTGACCTGCAAGTATGACCTTGACCTTGAGCCAGCATGACCGACTCATGCCTTCTGCACATCAGCTCAATGAGGTTAACATTTTAGCCGAGTTTGAAGAAAATGTGTCCAAGCGTTCATGAGATATGGAGCGGACACGAAAATAACATTTGACCTTCAAGTATGACCTTGACCTTGAGCCAGCGTGACCGCCTCATGCCTTCTGCACATCAGCTCAATGAGGTTAACATTTTAGCCGAGTTTGAAGAAAATGTGTCCAAGCGTTCATGAGATATGGAGCGGACAAGAAAATAACATTTGACCTTCAAGTATGACCTTGACCTTGAGCCAGCGTGACTGTCTCATGCCTTCTGCACATCAGCTCAATGAGGTTAACATTTTAGCCGAGTTTGAAGAAAATGTGTCCAAGCGTTCATGAGATATGGAGCGGACACGAAAATAACATTTGACCTTCAAGTATGACCTTGACCTTGAGCCAGCGTGACCGCCTCATGCCTTCTGCACATCAGCTCAATGAGGTTAACATTTTAGCCGAGTTTGAAGAAAATGTGTCCAAGCGTTCATGAGATATGGAGCGCACAAAATAACATTTGACCTTCAATATGACCTTGACCTTGAGCCAGCGTGACCGCCACATGCCTTCTGCACATCAGCTCAATGAGGTTAACACTTTAGCCAAGTTTGAAGAAAATGTGTCCAAGCGTTCATGAGATATGGAGCGGACACGAAAGTGTTTCGGACACACTGACGGACTGACGGTCGGACGAATGGCATTCCTATAACCCCCCTCCCGCTTCGCGGCGGGGGATTAAAAAGAAAATATGATTTACAGGATAGGTTAATTGAGGAAAACAAAATGATATGAAATATCTAAGTTTTATAAATAAGGCATATTTTAAGTCCTTGAGTATATTTCTTTAAGACGTGAATATATTCATGCCAGATATACATCAGTCTCTTCATTATAATAGAAAATTTTCAACTAAAACTTGAAGATACCTTGCCTATGTTGTCATCATTAAGCACGCCTCGTTTTGTCATCAGGTAGATGCATTTGTCCTTGAGACTGGCAGGAAGTACACCAATATTGTCCAGGTTCTGATTCCAGTTTTTCACAATTGACTGTATGCACCTTATATACAAAGTAGATAATGAAATTGACTTCAGCTCTCTTCTCTTTCACAATTTCATGATTTTGAAATGAAGATTTTAATTTCCAAACATCATCATCATGATGATGATGATGATCATCATTAAGGCTTCTTTCAAGGATGTCCAGCTGGGTGGGCCTCTCTCCATCTGTCTCTGTCATTGGCTTGATGATGATGATGATGATGGTGATGATGATGATGAACTGTAGATGGTTGGAACAGCTTGCCAAGGCACTATGGTCAAGTGGTAACATACATACATAGCATAGCAGAAATATACTACATAAAATATACTTTATGAAAATCAAGATATTAAGGACAGAGGGAAGGGAATGCTGTAGTACAAACAACAAAAAGATTGGGAAGTCACTTGGGAAGGCTCCCAAGTAGACCCAACTGCTCTACATATACATTGTTTCTAGGATTTTAATATCGCAAATGTGTACAGGGAATGACAAAATTGATTGTTGCACCACTTTAATAATTCCAATTAAATTAATTTTTTTATGTTATTTGATATGCAAATATGGATCAATCACCTTAGTACCAAAAAAACTTGTTAGACCATCATATCAGGTTAATATAAGAATGGCAAATTTAATGAATTTCGAACGATGTGAACCACTGCTGATGTGAACCTGGGACGATGTGATCGCTATCAGTTCATACCCTGGACAATGTAAATCATTGTTTAGAACGATGTGAACAATTTCATAAGACGATATGAACCTGTGTATGAAACTATTTGAACCACTTTGTTTTGTGTACTAACATGTTTTATGTAATATGTTTTTGATGGTTTATTCAAACGTCGATAGTTGCATGAGCAAAATACACACATGAAATGAAATTAATTTTTACCATACTCTTTTGTCTATTTATTAATAGATAATTATTATTACGATATACATGTATCATTTTTTTTTATGTTGAGGCAGGGGTATAACATTTCGCTTACCCAACCAGCAATATATATCGTGATACAGTGGTCATGGTATCACGATACAGGCTTTTCAGTTTCATTTTTGTCCTATCTTTAAATGAAGAGTAAATTAAGAAACATAGAAAAATACTTATTTTTTTATGTAAACATATTAAGCAAAGTTTTTATTTAACAAATACAAATTAAGTTGTGTTTTCTGTAAAAACAAGTTGTTTTTCAATTTTAGATTATTAAAAAAACTTGAAAAACAACAACAGCAATAAAGTCATAGGGTAATGCTTTTAGATAAAAAAAAAATATATATATATATAGCTATTAATAATGAGAAAAAGTTAAGACCTACAAGAAAAATTTTATACCAAAAGGCATGTACTAAGAATTAAATACTGTTCAAAAAATGTAACAGTAATAAAACTAAAAAGAACTAACAGTAACAGACAATTATTATAACATGAGTCAGACCTATAAAAACAAGAGGGCCAAGATGGCCCTAGATCGCTCACCTGAGAAAAGTATCATTCATTGCCTGTACAAAACAGATTGCTTTAAAATTAAGATGATGAGGTGAAACAATGTTCAGGAATTTTCTGACCCCATCCACAAAAGATATCATCATGACAAACATTCTGCCAAAGTTTGAGGATGATTGGACCAAAAATGTTGCCCTCAGAGTATAAACAAGATTTTTCTAAGATTTGACCTACTGACCTACATTTCTATCCAGCCCCACCCATTTTCAAACTGGTTCGAGATATCATCATGACAAACAATCTGACCAAGTTTAGAAGATTGCAAAATGTGGCCTTTAGTGTGTAAACAAGATTTTTCTAAGATTTGACCTATTGACCTACTTTTCGGTCCAGCCCTGCCCATTTTCAAAGGTTCAAGATATCATCAAGACAAACATTCTGACCAAGTTTGAGGAAGACTTATTTGTTTTTTTTTAACCTTACTTGCATTAGGCGATGTTGTTAAAAAGATGTTTATTTGTAAAATGTAGTTTATTTAAAATGTGTTGTGTATATGTTATCACAGGGTGGTTAAAATGTCATAATAATGATTAAGTCATATAAGTATTTTATATAACTTTGTTTGTTATTTTAATTTATTTATTAAAAATAAATCCCTAATGTCCCCAGTAATTTTCTAATTAAAGGGGAAGTCTATATACATAATTATACAATTATGAAGATTATACTTCAATATATACTTAGTTTCTCTCCCCCCCTGTGTCTAGAGGGGTTTGAGGAGCTATGTCTATTGTCCTGAGTGGGCTGTACTCAAACAGGAATGAAAGAGTACAAGTTTTTATTTTATAATATATTGTTTTGTGTGTTGGTGTAACCAACGAATAGGTAGGCATGGTTTTTATTTTCATATATACAATTTAATTTATAAAATAGATATTTGGCCCCCTAAGAAATAAAATAGAAAAAACCTAGGGGGTAAGTAATGAAGTCTATGGTAATGGCGATCAATACAACCCATCTTTATAAAATAGTTATATTTTTTAAAATTTGACACCCCACAGTCAATCGATCCCTTGGACAACAGAATGTTGCCCCAGGGTTTAAAAATAAGTTAAAACGATGTTTTAATTAAACTTTGAGTGGAGAAAAGACGCCCCTGGAGGACAATTGAATCCTCCTGAAGAGGCTATATAAGAATTAGCTAAAAAATCCGTTATCACCTCAGATCAGATCTGAAGTGAACTGATTGACTATGAGGTGACAAGGGGAATTAATCCCAATTAAAAGTTAAGATTTTGTTTATATGTCACAATGTTATCACATTATGATGGATGGGGTGTAGAACTCTATTTTGTCCTCGCACCAGGCTCGCTGATTAAGAAATATTTAATATATAAGAAATTTTCCACTTCTATGCAAACAAAACGGCCCCATAGGGTGTAAAAAATATGTAATAATGCATAGATAAAAAATAACAATATATGTACAAAAGTACATTATTTACAATAAAATTATGGCCACGGTGCAGGACACAAAAGAGTTCCCATATAATGTTTATATGTTTGATCGCCATTTGCTCTCAGGATGACCCTCCTCTAGAATATTGACGCCCAGACTATGCATCAACCAAGGAGCTATTTTACATAAAATAATCTTATATCTTGTCTGTCATCTGACAGTCTATCAGATAGACAGCCAGGGCTTGATATACTGACCTGCTGTGGGCTTTGCTAGGATTTAGGATATGCTCAAGGGAGAAAGACAACCCCGCTGTTTTTAATGCAGATATAAGTTTTGATCTATATGTTTTAAAAATTTTGCAATCCAATAGAAAATGTTGCGTAGTGTTGGTGACTTGACACTTTGCACACTTAGGTTGTAAGTTTAGAATATATTTTCCTCTATTACCAGATAAAAGGTTAGTGCCTAAACGAAGTCTGGTAATACATTTATCTAGATTTATTGATTTGGAATATATACTTGGTTGATTAAAACTAGCAGTGGATCTACTAAAAGTATCATAATATGTATTTTGTTTTAATAAATTTGACCATTTGTTTTTGATTTGTTGTTTGATCAGAGAATACACTTCTGATTTAGCTAATGGACAGGGGTTTGTAATGTTTGTAAATAGAAGGAGGAAGACTGGATCAAAAAATGTGGCCTCTAGTATGTAAACAAGATTTTTCTAAGATTTGACCTACTGACCTACTTTTTGATCCAACCTGACCCATTTTCAAAAGGGTTCAAGATATCATCAAGACAAACATTCTGACCAAGTTTGAGGAAGATTGGATCAAAATTGTGGCCTCTAGTGTGTAAACAAGATTTTTCTAAGATTTGACCTACTGACCTACTTTTTGATCCAACCTGACCCATTTTCGAAAGGGTTCAAGATATCATCAAGACAAACATTCTGACCAAGTTTGAGGAAGATTGGATCAAAATTGTGGCCTCTAGTGTGTAAACAAGATTTTTCTAAGATTTGACCTACTGACCTACTTTTTGATCCAACCTGACCCATTTTCGAAAGGGTTCAAGATATCATCAAGACAAACATTCTGACCAAGTCTGAGGAAGATTGGATCAAAATTGTGGCCTCTAGTGTGTAAACATCAAATTGTTGACGGACGACGGCCGACGGACAATCAAGTCTCACAAAAGCTCACCCTGAGCTATGCTCAGGTGAGCTAACAAAAACAAAACAAAAAATCAGAATGACGTCTTTCATTTCTACTTGAAAAATATTTAAACTTATATAAAATTATGTCATTCTTATTTACTAAAAGCCGATCTCTTCGTTTTTCTTGGACACCGGTCACCATCTCCAATTCCATAGCCTAACTCAGTGCATTCATGCATGAAAATTAATGGAGATTAACATAAAAATAAGTCTGGACTAGTGCCCTCATTAGTGGGAACTCCATATCCATCTATACCGGACACTGAGATTGAGACATTGGGTATCATCAAATTTCTTAAACAACTTAAACCCAGTAAAGCATCTGAACCAGACCTCATACCAGCAAGGATACTTAAAGACCTAGCCACAGAATATGTGCCTTTTCTTCAAATTATATACCAGAAATGTTTTGAACATCAAGAATTACCTGATGTATGGAAATCAGCAACTGTAACTGCAATCTTTAAGAAAGGGGATCTCTTCAAAGCCAGTAATTACCGCCCAGTATCACTCACTTGTGCCTCATGTAAGGTCATGGAACATATCAGCTCATGATTGACACATTTAGAAAAAAAAGAAATTTTGACAGACAGTCAGCATGGCTTCAGAAGGAGAAGTTGCGAAACACAGCTGATCACCCTGGTTGAGGAACTGATGGCAGGTGGTCTGAACAAGGGAAAACAACACGACCTTGCAGTGCTGGATTTCTCTAAGGCTTTTGACCAAGTGCCTCAAAGATAACAACATGTATTGGCCAAGCTTGATCACTATGGGATAAAGGGCAGCACACATGGATGGATCAAGGCCTTCCTGGAGAACAGAACCCAAAGAGTTGTGGTAGAGGGTGAAACATCTGGGGCGGAACCAGTAGTCAGTGGCATCCCTCAGGGTAGCGTACTTGGACTGATATTGTTCCTGGTATTCATTAATGACCTCCCACGGCAAGTGTCCTTCAGGACTAGGCTCTTTGCAGATGACTGTTGTCTACAGACAATTTGATACCGTTCACGATGCTGAGGCTCTGCAGAATAAAACTGACAGACTGGAAAAAAACATGGGGTATGCCATTCCATCCAGAGAAGTGCAGCACTCTAAGAGTATGCGTAAGAGAAGCCCCATCACCCACCATTACAAGTTGAAGGGCCATATTCTCAATAGTGACACCGTGACAAAATATTTAGGTGTCCACCTAATGGGCAAACTATCATGGAATACTCACATCAAGAAGATTGTGAAAAAGGCGCAATGGGATTCCTGTGTCGAAACTTGCACATCCCTAATGGAAACAGTAAGTCAAACGCCTACTTCACTCTGGTTAGACCACAACTGGAGAACTGCTGCACTGTCTGAAATTTGACACACCAACTAGAAATGGTACTACGTAGGGCTGCAAGGTACGCAACAACCGTCTAGAGTGGAAGACACTTGAGGTGAGAAGACCTAAGGCCCAGCTCACCTTATTCTTCAAAATTGTCAACAACCTTGTGGACATCCAGGCAAATAAGTACCTCACTCTAGCTTCTACATCTATACGGTCAAAACATAGCAGGAAATACAGACAGCAATCAAGTCATTCTTCCCAAGGGCTTCTCTACTTGGAATGACCTGCCTGCATATGTTTCAAAGGCCTCCAACTTAGAATCTTTTAAAATGGAGGCTATCCACTATCTCTTCTTAGGACTTAGGGGATGCTGTAAGTATACAAATCAATTCTTTTCAATTCAATTTTTATTCATTGTCGGAGAAATATTTACATAACAGAGAAACATTAGCTATGAATAGCTATTCACCGACAATCAATAAATACATAAACATTTACACATAAAGCGTAAACAAACATTTTAAAATGTAATTCCCAGGGCTGTGTCGGCCATGGCCATCATAACCAGAGAGGTCTGGGAGAAGAAAACGCAGCACTCAAACACTTTAATTTTATTCTATCTTTTTACTATCCTTCACTACTCTTTACTTTTTTTTCCCTCATATTCTATTTCTTCAGTAAGCCCCCATGTAATAGTCAGGACTGACTGCAATGATGTAACCATGTAGATGTAGAATATATTATAATCATATATGACGTAATTGATATAGGGTTCACATTGTCTCAAAGGTATTTTCACATCGTCTCCAAAAAAAAAAAGATTCACATTGTCTAGGTAATAGGCTCACATCGTCCTGATTCACATCGTCTGAGATTCCTAACGTCCGTCACCCAAATTTGACAAGCGATGATGAGGATAAATTAATAGCGATTTATCTCAGTGATAGATATGACTGGATTATTGCCTATGAGTGTTTTATGGTAATCTATTTGGAAGTATAGCATATAATATCGTGACATTGTATTTGTTCATGGTTTTTACGGTTTTTATTTCTATTCTACTCAGGACTAATGTCCGATTCGCGAAATCTGATTTAAAAATATTCCGCTTCAAAATAGTGCTTCGTTATGCTTACAGTTATGGACAGTTACTCTTTCTTCAAAATACATTCATTGTTTATGTGCTTTTTATTGATTATCATACCCATCTCTTAAAGTTGACACAGTCCCGTACACTATACCCGAGACGTCAAGTTTGACCATTGCAGACATTTTTTTGTTTACAGTGGATATGGTTGGGTCTAATTCATTTTACAAGATTTTAACCTCGGCTTTTAATTAATGACAATATAGGAATAGAAATGAATTCGATAAAAATAGATATGCATTCATATTCTCATACTTTAACACTCGAATGTCTTCTTTTTCATGGGAAAACTATTGAATATAAAGAATGGTTTTGTTATTTTAATGACGACATCAATACATCGAACCTTTATTCGAGTTAATATTAGACATTTGGTCATGTGACTTTTCTAAACGTCACCAAAATGGCTGACGGACCGAGCAAAGCAGATATTCTCGCAATTTTTAAGCGTTTGAAGTCTATGCCAGCAAACAAGGTAATGTTCTCGTGCTCTGTAGAACCGTTTTATCTGTCTTTCATCACATCATGAAATGATTTAAGAAATTCTATCTTATTTCTTCTTAAGAAATGGCCGGCTTCCCAACTTGACACTTCATGTGTTGACACATCATATTGGACATATCATTTCGGTATTTTGTGTGAGAAGAACGTTTACCAAAATTTATTTTATGTGAATGGTATTTTTTCACACATTCCTTTCATCTTTCTGAAAATACGTTCTAAATTATTGATTTTAAGCTTGTAATGTTTTTCAATGTTTATTCTTTCTTTTTTTTCTTTTTTGGCATATCATGGGTTCACTGGTACGGTGGTAATCATTAATGCCATTTCTTCAGGAAAGACATTGGCGATCGCCACCCAGTGAACACTTTGTAATGTAAACAGGAAGATTTTTATTGAAAAAAAAAAAGTAAATTGCCTCTGCAAATGGTAAGAAAATTTCTTGCATTATGTTGATTTCCTACTATTATACATCTGCTTATGGTCCCATGTCTGAAAAAATAAAAAATAAAAATAAGGCATAAATAATGATTTACAGACTCAACAAAATTAATGCTGGATCTACGTCTGCTGCAGTGTTTTTATGAATGATATTTGTTTTGATCATGTAACAACACCTGTAGGTGGAGACAGCGATCTTTTTAACGAAATACTGCAAAACCAGAGAGTCATAGGATTTTCTATGTTGAACAAACATGCAAAGAATAACATTATGGTACAAAGGTGGAATAACAGTGACATACAGAAGAGAAAAAAAGATAAGACTTCCATGGTTATTTATTTTTGTTCCAGTCATTAACAGCAATGACCAGTATCGCAATTTTTGGGAAATGCCCGAAAACATCATATAATTTATTACATTTTCTAAAGCTTGGTGCAAAACTATTGCATTGTATCTCCTTTTTATTTATATGCCACATGTCTATGGCTTGATACTGCAGTGTGGCAGCACTTTATCTGTCTCAAGTAGAATTCATCTCCAGATGACTAAAACACTGTCGATTGGACATTAAAACCAACAAACACAATACGGGAATTTGTAATTAGGTTGGTTACACAATTGGCGATTACATTCACTTGTGTATACGAAGATTGCCAAAGCAATACGAGAATTTATTAGGCTAATTAGGGTAACTGAGTCAATGGGGGGTCAGTTGCACTCATTGATCATGTAATCTGTTAAGAGGCGGTACTTTAATGGCCGGCTGATCTGGTGGTACTGACGCACCAGCTGTTATTGCCCTGGGTCAAAATGACGCTTGGTACAATTTTACCCTGGGTCAAATAAGCGTCATTGAGAAATCTCCTGGGTCAAAACCCGGGAGCTCGGGTCAAAGGAGAGCCCTGTTATGGAGATTCTTTTTTTTTTTCCTTTTATAGCAATTTTATTTAATTATTTTTTTGTTGGCAAGCACTTAAATGGTAAAGACAGCTCTTGTTTCTTCCCCTGTGATATTCAATGCTCTACACATGAGGGCATAAATATCTAGTGACATCTACTTTTTGTTGTTTCCTAGAATTCAAGGAAACATTTTGACAAGTACAAAAAATAATTTGGCAAAAGTGGACATGTATCTCTAAATGTTTTTTTTGTTTTTTTTTAATTCTGATTCTGTGAAATCATTTTATTTCGTGGGGATGAAATTTCGTGGATTCAGTGGAAAAAAACATGTTCGTGGGGACAAGAATTCGTGGATATTGTTTTTTATTTATTTATTTCAACGTTATAATTATGTTAAGATCTGTTTTCAGAAGTTACTTTTAGGGGGCGTTAATCAGACCAAAGTAAGTGTAAATAAATCTAAGCTTGTGGCCATTTAATTTTCGTAATATTTCGGCCATGTATTGCTTAGGATAAAAACCAAGGTCACCACAGTTGTGGCACAGCATGATATCCCGGACCCACTCGTCATCAACTGGGACTAGACAGGATGTCCTGTAGTGCCTGGGGGCAAGTGGACAATGGGGGCACAGCAGGTGTCAAATCAGTCGTCTTGATGACAACGACAAATCGCTGTGCTATATTGGCCATAATACAGGGTGGATCTCTCCTACCCATGCAGCTTATCTACGCAGGAACTTGAAGACACTCGTGTACTCAAAAAAATTATGACACAATTTGTAATGAAGCAAAACTTCACAAATGAAAGGATATAACGAGTAATATATATACATGTACATATATCAAGTATATATTATAAAACTATGTACCTTTAAACACGACTAGTACAGCGACCGCAGTATAAACAAAAGTGGGTGGAGTACTGTAAATTATGGTGGAAACCAACTCAAAATTAGTTGCACTTGTACATTAAACACAAAAAGTAGCACAACAACATTATAAAGTTTTCTTTGGCGATTTGTTTATTTGCTTTTTAATACATTATATTCCAGAACATAAACTTTATATATATTATTGAACTCAATTTACTCGGGTCTGTTGGGGTATGGGAGAAGGTCGTCATAATCGGCGAGCTGTTTGACATGATAAATGAAAACTTTTCGTGGGGACATAAATTCATGGATAGCGGCGTCCACGAAATCAACGAAAATTAATCCCCCACGAAATATTATGATTTTACAGTAACTCACGTAAAGGGAGAAAATGTTCAAATCATAAAGTAGTAAACTTCAGTTCTGATATCATAAGGATACTTTATTGCATCATACATGTTGGTCACTATTGTATTATAACATCATTTATATGACATACTTTTACAATCTCGACATTTGTATCACTATATTTTCCAGCAATGTTTTGACTGTAGTAGCAACAATCCAACATGGGCCAGTGTTACCTATGGTGTATTTCTGTGCATTGACTGTTCTGCTGTTCATCGGTCACTGGGTGTACATGTGACATTTATACGGTCAACACAGCTTGACACTAGCTGGACATGGCTGCAGCTGCGGGCAATGCAAGTTGGGGGAAATGCAAACGCTGTAAGTACCTGTACCATTCTATTTAGTTACATCAATTTATTACAAAGTTTACACAGGGCTGGCAGGATAACAGGTCTAAGTTACTGTTTACACTGTGCCTGTAACTCAGTTTAATCCTTTATCTCTTGAATATTTATGTTCAAAGTTTTGACTTGATGAAAACTGGAATTAATTTCTGAACGTTAAATGGTATATGAAACAATGGATTTATGTTTGCCATACAGACTGTGTAGAATCTGAGCCATATAGTAAGGTAAAAGCAAACAGAGGAGAGCCTAGAAGCAACTTTCTGTTCTTGGTTTTCACTGTTAGCCAAGGCATCAAAACAATATAAGTCTGAGATAAAGGCTTATTTGAAAATCACGAAACTTCTTACATCATGTTAGCCTATGATACAGCCAAGTCATCCTAACTGGAATTTTCATGGTGAACCAGTACTTTTCAGCTCTAAAGTATTGATATAGTTAACAGTAATGTATAAAACTTGTATAAGCTGCATGTTCATCTCCTTTGTGCAAATTGCAATATAATGCATAGGTAATTTTTCTAGGAGTTGTATGGGGTAAACAGGCCATGAGTCTGAGTTTGTATAAATGAATCAGCCTATAAGTAATGCATAATGATTTCCGTGAGTGCATGCCATGTAAGTCAGGGGTCTCAGGTTCAGGTCCAAGTATGGCTGCATATGATATATTTCCCATCTGATTGCATTAAGAAAAGTTTGAAATAACAGTTGTGTGTCATATATTTAACCAAAGAGTACACAATCTGGATATGAAAATGAGATACATGAAATTAATGTGTAGATTTTGTAAATGAAAGAGAACCCTTGTAATTTCAGATTACATTTTTCCGCCAACATGGCTGCACGACAAATGATGCTCAGCAGAAATATCATAGCCGTGCAGCCAGCATGTATAAAGACAAGCTCCACTCACTTGCCACTCAGGCTATGAGGCTTCATGGAGACAAGGTGGGTGTTCATGGGCTGCTCGCTTGGTCTTATATTGTAATAGCCAGAAATAATGTAGGCACTATTCAGACATAGGTAGTTTGTGGAAATATAGTGTCTGTTGTATTGTTTATGATAATAATATATGATGTTTGTGAATTAAGTTCTGCATACTGTGTTGATTGGGATCTGAACATCAAGGAAATTTTGAAGAAAAAATAAAGAAAGTATTTTCAGGATTTTTTTTTTTTTTAAGATCTTATGAGTTGTGTATAAAGTTATCATCAAGTAATATTTTTGCATCCCAAATATTTGTAATTTGTTCTTGTTGAGGTCTCATATCAGAGAGAACCATTCTGAAATTTTCTTGTCTCAAGAGAAATTTATTTACTGGTAATCAGTGTATGTTTTTATCTGAAAACAAAAAAAAAAAAAAACATTTATGCAATAAATTATTTATTCCAGATAGTTGAATTTGGCCACCTGGAATTTACACACATAGAAAAATGATTCCTCATTTGAATGATTCACTTAAATTCTATGCCAAAACCAGTAATAAGTGGTCCACTGTGACACAGTTGTAGATAAAAACTGTTTATGAAAAATAAATAAATAGTAAATGCACTAATAATAACAAATGAGACTGAATTATATCATTTTTAATAGTATTTCATTATGTTGAGCTTGGAGAGGTGTGTTGCTTACAATTTATAGAAGTATTTTTGTGTATACATGCAGATTGATATACACTTAAAAGGAAGTCAGGACACTGGAAAACAGGTTAGACATCATGTGGGCACATATCCAGGAGATATCAGACTCCTCTTCTGTTTATTCATTTTGATATTTTGATAAGTTGCATTTGTGATTTAATTATTTCAAATCTATTAAATGAAAAACAAAAAAAACAACCATAGTAACGCCTCAGGATTGCGTGAGTTTGATCCACGGCTGCGTCATACCAAAGTCATTAAAAATGGTACTGGTATAGCTCCCTTGCTTCGCGCTCAGCATATACGGGTAGTTCTAGGACTAGTGGGCCTGGTTCCCGGATTCATGTGACAAGGTGTGGTATCATGCCACATGTCTATGGTGCAATACTGCAGTGTAGCAGTACTTTCTCAAGTAGACATAGTCTAATATTGTAGGCAGAGAGTTAAACCCAACAAACAAATTTATAAAGGTATAAGGGTAATAAAATAAAAATATTGGAAGGAGAGTTTTTTTATTAGATATTTTTCTAAAAACCAGTTTCAGTCTACCTTGTACAGTCCTAATAATAAAATAGTTTTTACTCAGAAATATTTTTGTCTATGACATGATTTTTTCTCACATTACTTGATTTAAAATTAAATGCTTTAACAAAAATAAAAGCACACACACATTAAATCCCAAAGAATTGGATAAATGTCATTTGACTAGTTTGTTGTTATTTAAATATTGTGTAAATACAGTGTATAGCAATTGTTTTTATTTTAACATCTACTACAAGTAGATTCTTTGGACTAGTTTGAAATACAAAACCTGTACACTAACCATATTTTTACATTATTGGCAAAGACCTTTAAACTTTTCTTTTCCAGAAATGTATAAACTTTCTTATATTATTAGTTGCATATAAGTAGCTAGCTTTTTTTTTTCTAGAAATAATTTAATTTCATTAATGAAGAGATGAATATTGTGTTCCCATTTTTATGACTTAGTTTAGCGTCTTAGTGCTTGGACTAGTCTGAATCTCCTCCAGATGGTAGTATGTGTTTTATCTATAAATCAGGATTGTTTAAGGTAAAGTCCCTGTAATTGTTCTACTACATTTCAGACCTCATGGCCTTACACGGAGATAACCAAGGTTTCCTAATGTTTCATTAGGGTACCTTGGTTATCTTGGTAGAGGTTAAGTGGTCCAAGACATATCGGAACAATTACAGGGACTTTACCTTAAATTGGAAGGCTTTGTCTCTAATGATAA
>CM037794.1:35896527-35946527 GCA_021229015.1 Solen grandis
GGACACGAATTTTGCCTCCTACGAGATTCGAACCTAAAACCCCGGATCAGTGGTCCGGTGTTTTGCCACTGCATGGCGCTTTCTCCTCTTTTTCGCCAATGTTCACTTGAAGAATTAAGAAAACAGCAAAAAAATATATCACACAGGCAGCAACATACTTTTCCCATGTAGAGAAAGTCTTCAAACGACTGAAATATTGACAGCAGACGTTAAACTAAAGCATACAAGGAAACTAATACAGTACAGCCAGACGTACCAGGCAACCCCCAGGGAGTCACACCTTCGTAATGATTACCTTGATTATATACCAGTCGTCTGTAGACACAGATTTTATTGCCTTAAATTAACACGTGCAAAAGACAGCCGACAACCACATGACATTTGACCTTTCACGCTCAGGTCATAACCCCGAATGTTTGACATATCACGTAACTAACATTCTGTTTCATGGTCATCGTCATAAAACCTAAAGCAGTAACAAACAATTGATTAATTAAGTCCAGCAACAGTCCCCACGATTAGATATGTTATGGATCTTTAGTTTGATTCAGTTTTGCTTCACCTTCTTTGAACAGCCTATTTAATTATACTGGCAGCCATGCACGTATCCAGGCAACTCACGTGCGTCAGTGCGTACATTTCGTCTGAAAAAAAAGTGAAAGTAGTCATGTACAACGAAACACACACACGAAGGAAAAATAATATTGTTTCATATTTTAATTAATTTTTCCCTGGGTAACTCGGGGCCCTAATTCTGCACCGATTCAGTGTAACGCCGCAAATTCAAATCGTACAGGTGCGCCACTGACTCTGTATTTCCTTTTTACACGTATTATTGATGTATTAAAAATGAGTTATTGTTAATTTACAGCATATATTACGGTAAACCATATCTCCGCAATACAATAAAATATATTTAATCATAAATGACAGAGAGGCATTATGTGGTCAAAGCATTGCCTACAAAAATGATATCGTAGATGTCTTATGTGAAGTAACCTGCCATATTGCCTGATTCAGTAATTTTAGAAACGTGTTTTTTTTGTGATATTGTGGTTAACAATAATGTTACCAAGAATAGACGTTTTCATTTCATTGAATACTTGTTGGGTTTTACATACCACCAACAGTATTTCAAACATTTGGAGACTATGTCTACTTGAGAAAGATATAGTGTTGCCCCACTGTAGTACACTCGTATCATGCCGTAGACATTTGTCACATTATCCCGAGGCCAGCCAGTCCTGGAAACTAGCCTTATATGCTGAGCGCCAAGCAGTATTGAATTCGTTGACAACATGTTTCAAAAAGACAAATGGGCTCTGTATTTGTATAATTATTTAATTAAAAAATGGACACATACCCATTTACTTACTAAAATGATGGGTTAAACAAAATATATAAAAAAAAAAAAAAAAAAGATATGAAAAAAGAGACTTAGTTCATTCTCCAGTCCAAGGCCATCATTGAAAGTATGTTTGTTTGCTGTGCTCTGACCCAGAATCTTTTAGGTGGATAGGCTAGGTGTGTGTGTGTGTGTGTGTGTGTGTGTGTGTGTGTGTTTTTCGTAAGTACAGTCTTTTTCTGCGACTAGAATCAAAGACTGGGGCTAAACAGACAATATGTGTATATGTGTATTTATTTAGACCTTGCGGTCTAGGATAACCCACATAAATACAAACACTTATTTCTAGTGGGGTCCTTGATTTTATTTTCCGCTTAATAGACAGCAAGTTGAAGACAATAGAAAGTACTGAGGCTCTTTTTGCCCGGGGAGACAAGTTCCTAGAAAGACCCATTCCTTAGTATTCCGAGTTCCCAAAGCAACTCTATTTTGTCGAGTTCCAGGCAAGGGCGCATCTGGTACCAATTTTATACATCTTTGGGATTGACATGATAATCGGAGGAAAGTTCTCCGGCTGGAATTCGGTTCCCGGACCTCCCGATCGCAAAGCGGACACTCTACCTCTGAACTATTGCGACGTACAGTATGAGTATATAACAACATGTCCTTTTTTCCATAGCGTTATCTTCAGAAACATTTCTTCATGATCAAATCTTTATATACCCCCCTTGACGTCACGTGTTTTTATGTCGAATAATGTCACTGTCACCACAAGCAACATGGCCACATGTACTGTGAGGTTATCTTGCCTACAACACGGCCATGTTTCTCATTATCAGTGTGAAATGCATTGTAAATAAGATACGAATAGGCAAACTGAAATCTGCCTTCTTTTTTTTTTATCAAACTTTGTCCCGGCTTATATATCCTAAAAAGTGTCATTAGCCTCCCGAGTATTTTCAGAAAACAATATATATGCAGAGATCTGACAAAAATCCACAAGGGCTCGAAGTAACATGGGGCGAATCATTTTGTACTTCATTGTACAGTTTATTATTAACCGGTTATTGCTTAACCCAAACTCCGCCGCAGTAGTTACCTCCCCTTACAGTGGTCGATGACCACTGTCACCAGAAGTAGATTTCGGCTGATATAGGCCGGATTTACTTTTGTCACTTGTGACTAGTTTTGAATATATCATATCAATTTCGTTATATTTCACGAAAATAACATTCATGATTTCGAGAAAAGTAAAAAATCAAGTCATATAACATTAATTTATAAAATTATAAATGTTGGTCACATGGTTTCAACTATCATCACGTGACTTGTGTGATGGCAGTGGTTAAAGTGGCGTAGCTTAACGTAACCGGTGCGCGGAGTTTGTGCTTAACCGCCAGCTGTTTTTGCTCGAGTATTGGCCCTAGTACTGTCGAATGTTTGAATATAAATTTCTAGAATTGTAGGAACATGCTTGAAAATGTTGTTTAATACTGTGTGTATACAGAACAGATTGCAAAGTTTTTATACTGATTTTTTTTTCGAAGAGTTACGCTAAATTACAAACCGAACTGTGAAGGCAAGTTTAATAATTGGGCTAATGATAATAAATGGTTTTGGGGTGTATTTTGTTAAAAATCAAATCAGAGTACTAGAGCGAGCAGCAGAGGCTCCAAGTTGCCTGGGGATATGAATCATATCAAGCTTCAAGCCCCTGCGTTTCTGATTGGATGCTCCTTCCCACAATTTATTGAACATTTGGAAACCCGCATATGACGTGAAGACAAACGGATAATCTCGGCTACCAAATGCAACATGTCCGAAATGTTCGAGAACAATGATAAGGGAATCACAAATCCGTGTAAATTAATAGGCTCGTGCATGGCCGCAAGCCAAAAAGGAAGAGAGGACATTGTTTGGAAAAACGCGTTTATAACGAAATTCAACATGGAAAATGGATCAGGTTGTGTTTTTAATGCATAGATTAAGAATATCATAAAGGCGATTGAGGCAGTTTTTCTCTTGTAACAATAATATCGCGAGTTTATTGCTACAATCGAGCTTGACAACGGCCAGGGAAGACCATTTTTTTCCTGGTTTCTTTCGTAGTTGATATAAAGGTCAATCGATATGTAAACGAAACTGACAATTTTCGGGAAAACTTCATTGAGTTCCGGCGGTCCAGAAAATCATAAACAATGTGATTGAAAATGGGCACAATGTAATCATTGTCGGACAAGCAAGTACATGGAAGTCATACCTGCTTACACAATATTCAATTTAAATATATTCACCAGTGAGCGCTTACATTTTATTCACTGCAAAAGAAATCGGAAGTAGCCTGTCCAGACTGTTGTTGTTGTTGTTGTATTGGGGTTTACCGTCGCTGCGATAGTATTTCAATCATATAGCGACGTCCAGCTAATTACAGGTGGAGGAAGACCCCGAGTACACAGAGGTACCCGGGTAGAACCACCGACCTACCTCAAACCAGCTGGAAGGCTTCCTCACATGAAAAATCCGAAGTCCCTACCGGGATTCGAACCCACAGCGGTGAGGGGCTGAGAGATTGGTAGTCCACGACTGTAAACGCTCGGCCACGGCGGCCCTCCCCCCAGCCTTTTGTTAGGCTCGATTGGGATATTGAAAAGTTATTTATTAGAGTAAAATCAACACGGGTCTTAAACGGCTCGAATTATATTTCTATTAATTTCAAGTTCATATGAACTATTTTACTGATCGTTTTTTTTTCCCCCCCGAAAATGCGATATAAAAATTTAGCCGAAAATAGTGCCTAATGCTACCATTAAGTACGAAATGATTCGCCCCATGCAACTTCGAGCCCCTGTGCAAAGATCGACCGTCATGCTTTATCTCAATCGAATCACCTTGGTGATAAACACTGTACTATTTTCGAGGGATGATGAAGAATGACGGAATTGCCAGAGATGTTCTGAATCCGAGGTGTTCCGATTGTCTATATAACTGTGAAACAAATTCGCTATCCATTTTTATTCTGTTGATATATAGCTATCTAAATATCTAAATGAGAGGCAATTAGTAGCTCTGATGATTAAAATAGCCAGAATATTTTGTTCATATAACATGCGTAAATGAATCAATAGACCTCTCATAACAAGTTGGTAGCTTTGCACTGGTGGTCGGACATACAGGGTAGATTGTAAAAGAAGTTAGTTATTTATTTAAAACCATGAGAGAGAGAGAGAGAGAGAGAGAAAGAGAGAGAGATAGAGAGAGAGAAAGAACTGAGCCATTCAAGTACAGTGACTAAGACTGGGAAATAAACATTGCAACTGCAAAACTGACGGATTCGCGTGATATGAAGCTAGTTAAAATCGCTGTGTTGTCACCCTGTGCACACTCAAGTCCAGTGTAAATAACACTTGACACAGCTGTCTATGATGTCCTGTATATGCCATAAACCGTTTTTGTAGTGCGACAAAATCGTCTTTTTTCGCCTTTCCAGACAGTCTGATTAGAAAAAAAATCAATCTGACGAAGCCTTTGTACAGTGAAAAGAAGGAACACAAAGGGGCTGTAACTTCGAATTTTGAAATAACTTGGCGCAAGGCTAGGCAATGTGTCGAAAACAAAAACAAGGGTTGCTAGCTTCAGTATCACAGCAAGTTGACCTTAAAATCTGTGCAAGCAATCGTGTCCTGGCTGTTACTTTGTTGCATATTGTCGTGTTTTTAAATAGTTTTGCACAAGGGATTCTGAAAATAAAACAAATAATGTGTCACGAACTAGAACCTAGCTTAAAGGTCAAGGTCACATCACTTGGCTGAGGTAAGGGTCACTGCTCGCATTTCATCTTGAAATCATCTTTTTTTATATATCCAGTTTCTCATCATATTCACCGACAAAAATATCAATCTAATAAACAAAGGGGGGGGGGGGGGGGGGGGGGGGGCATCCGTGTCCTGTAGACATATTTCTGGTTATAAATAGATATGCACTTTTCACGTTCTTTGGAATCGACCCACACAGATATTTTGAAAAAAATATAGTGACCCTGATTATAGAGACCCGGAAAAACTCGTCGAAAAGAAAGGGCGAAAAATATAATATTCGTCTTAACTTAAAAGACGACCTAAAAAGTCACATCTGTAACAATATGGTTTGTTGCTACTATTCACATCGCTCTCACGTAAATGATTGAAATAATGCAAATGCATTAAGCTGTCATGTAATTTGGCAACATCTCCTGTTTTATAGCCCTGATCATCAGTTATAGGGCAAAAACAACTTTTTCGACGACATTATATCACACACAATGTGTTACAATGTACGTTTAGACTGCAGACGTTATAATTAAAAGTAATTGCTCACGAATTTGAAACACTTAAATGTTTTAATTTCTTTAAATTGAAGTTTAAACTTTATTTATTTCACATAATTACTGACGAAAACAAAAATTTGGTATTAAATTTTCTCGATGACTCCGGTTACGCCTTTGTAATAATTATTAATGACGACAAGCGATTCTTCTCTAATGCGTGACCAGAAAAAAAAAAAAAAAAAAAAAAAAAAAAAAATTTTTAGTTTAAAAACTTGATCATAATACTCAAATGTTTGCCTTTGATCGTATTTTCGAGAGCCTGGAGTCGATGATATCGACTTATAAATAATTATGCACGTTACCACTGCACTACTCACTATGTAATGTATATTATAGAACAGTTCACCCGAAATGAGACGTAAACCTACGTTAATCAACGAGCACTTCCAGATCACCTAATCTACAAGCTTGTGTAAAATTTCACTCATTGTTCAATGGGAAATAAACATACATTTGAAAATTTTCCCCCATCACTGATTGGTCATTTTAAATCAGCGAATTAAACCGGGTATTGCCGATCTTTCGGTAAAACCAACCACAAACGCTATGACTGTGGCAGCTTTCAATTTCTGGCTCAACTCAACTGTTGCATTTTATTGTAAAAGTTAGTAATTTAAAGGTGTACTAAAATACAAATACCTCATATCATATTTCAAATCGCTTTATATTTGCTAGTATTGGGCAATAAATTTCGTTGTAAACAATCTTATAAAACATAATTTCTACAGAGAGATCGTTTAAACACGTCTCAACGAGAAATATATCATTTTCTTACATAATAGAAGAGTGTATACACATAATTGAGCGATTGCTTGAAAATTGCCATGTAACTGTTGCAACGACACAGCAATGTTACCATGTCCCAATGCACCGTGCCATGCCCCACTTTCCCACAATGGCATTTCAGGATAGGTACTACAATAAATTTTAGCTCCCAATTTAATCCTTTTGTATACTTTTGTATTTTTAATTGATATCTGTCTACAAATAAAAATTGTTAATTAATGACATTTTGCTACGATGTCAGTCCCAATTTTCCAAAATGATCTTTGCTAAGATTCCCACGATAGTATTTTTCTGTGATTCAATGTCTACCATCCCCATATGCGTTTATTTCTACTATGTCTTCCTTTATCCAAGGTCTATTGCTACCATACGATGTCCATTTCCCTACAATGGCTACGATACCACCCTTTCTACTCCCCCTCCCATTTCCCTGCAATGGTCTACTGCGACGATGCCATGTTTCATTTTCCCAAAATGGTATATCGTTACGATACCATGTCCTATTTCCCTACAATGATCTACTGCGACGATGTCATGTTTCATTTTCCCAAAAAGGTATATCGTTACGATACCATGTCCTATTTCCCTACAATGATCTACTGCGACGATGTCATGTTTCATTTTCCCAAAAAGGTATATCGTTACGATACCATGTCCTATTTCCCTACAATGGTCTACTGCGACGATGTCATGTTTCATTTTCCCAAAAAGGTATATCGTTACGATACCATGTCCTATTTCCCTACAATGGTCTACTGCGACGATACCATGTCCCACTTCCCTACAATGATCTACTGCGACGATACCATGTCCCACTTCCCTACAATGGTCTACTGCGACGATACCATGTCCCACTTCCCTACAATGGTCTACTGCGACGATACCATGTCCCACTTCCCTACAATGATCTACTGCGACGATACCCTAAAATGTCTACTGCGACGATACCATGTCCCACTTCCCTACAATGATCTACTGCGACGATACCATGTCCCACTTCCCTAAATGATCTACTGCGACGATACCATGTCCCACTTCCCTAAAATGATCTACTGCGACGATACCATGTCCCACTTCCCTAAAATGATCTACTGCGACGATACCATGTCCCACTTCCCTACAATGGTCTACTGCGACGATACCATGTCCCACTTCCCTAAAATGATCTACTGCGACGATACCATGTCCCACTTCCCTACAATGATCTACTGCGACGATACCATGTCCCACTTCCCTACAATGTCTACTGCGACGATACCATGTCCCACTTCCCTAAAATGATCTACTGCGACGATACCATGTCCCACTTCCCTACAATGGTCTACTGCGACGATGTCATTTTTCATTTTCCCAAAATATTATTTATTCATCCAATGTTGTGTCCCACTTATTGCTATGATAAAATGTTCTTTTTTTACCGCAGTTGTATATCATTCAATGTCATGTCCCACTTTCCAACAACTGATCATTGCTACAAAGCTATGTCCCACTTCTCTTCAACGATCTACTAATATTGCTACAGTGCTAAGTGCTCCTTCTCTACAATTGCTACGACGCAATGTCCAACTTTCCCGTCAAGATCTATTGCTACGATACCATATCCATTTTCTCAAAATGATTTATTGCTACAATTCCATGTCCGTCCCACTTTCTCAAAAAAAAAAAAAATATTTCCACGATGAC
Source organism: Solen grandis (assembly GCA_021229015.1). Lineage (NCBI taxonomy): Eukaryota > Metazoa > Mollusca > Bivalvia > Adapedonta > Solenidae > Solen > Solen grandis. The sequence goes on from CM037794.1 coordinate 35,904,705, forward strand.
ATGCCCTACATATCGCTACAATCCCATGCTTTATTCTCTCTCAGGATCTCTTTCTAAGATGTCAGGTCCAACACGTCCTCAATGATCTATTGCTTCGATGCCATGTCCCACTTTCTCGCAGTGGTCATTTATTTCGACGTCTCCACACAATAAACACAATAATGATCTTGCTACGGTGTCTAATATGAATTATCAAATTCTTTGTCTTTAAAGTGAGGAATGCGTATAATATGCCCTTCGTGTTAGATGTTTGTTCTTTAATAGATAAAGGTATCCGATACGCTGCTGCTCATTAAAAAATCAATGACCTTAAAATATAATAAAAAGGTAGGTAACTTCTGCCATTGAAAACTTACATCATGTCGTTTCAAATGCCGTATCTTCTTTAAAAATTGGTGGGTTTTTATAAAATTAGTCTATTTTGCGTGGAATAGATGAATTAACACAATCAGGTACAAAAAACACCCCCATGCCAAAGGAATCGTGCTACAACAGTTCATGAAGTTGAATACGCGTTTGGTTGGAAGAGATCTGACCGACGGGATGTCGCCAATCTCTCCCGTGTAAAACTAAAGAAAATCTTAAGCTACAATATTAGTCTTGAATTGTATGGACAGGTACCGAATTCAGTATTCCGGATACACTTATTCTTTGTAAATTTCAGAAAATGAAAGTTTCAAAATAAATCTGATCAACCTATCTATTTTTATCGCAATATCAGTGAATGTAAAGGTACAAACCAGTCATCACGAGAACATTGTTGACCCACATCTGTGAAAGATACCATCATGTTTTTATCTTCATAACTTTCCCTTGTTGGTTTATTTAACAGTTGTTTCGTGAAAACAAACTGTTTATCGGCCATTGTGATAGTCTTATGACAGAACTGGTGACTTTATTGTCATTAGACCGATATCATATGAGGAGTCCCGTGAAATAACAGCACTTGTTTGAACCAGATAGAATGGTGTTCTTATTTTTGTTCCAGAGAGAGAGAGAGAGAGAGAGAGAAAGAAATGTTAACTTATTTTAATAGAAGATGCAGTAGTGATAATATCAATTTTGTTGTTGAATTTACTGTAGTCGCAAAAATATTTCAGTCTTATATAAAGACATCCAGTTAATTACGGGTGGGTGGAGGTAGACCAAGAATACACAGAGACATGCGGGTATAACCACCGACCTACTGCAAGCCAGATGAAAGGTAATAAGAACTCGAGCAACACTTGTATTGATCGACCACTTCACCAGATGATCGGAAATTCCTGGTAAAATTCGCATATTCAAATTGACCAATCAGTGACTAGGGAATGATATCAAGTGTATGTTTATTCCCTATTGAACAATATGTGGAATTTTATACCAGCATATACATTAAGTCAGCCAATCGGAAAGGGAATGTACAACGAAAGAGATGCGACGGTACGATAGAGAAAAAAGATCGCGACGATACGACGGTACGATACGAGATCGTGAATACGATAGCGGGTACGATATGAGATTGCGTCGGTAAGATATAAGATCGTGACGGAACGATACGTCTGAATACATGATTTAAGGTCGCGAACATCTTAACGTCTTAAGAAATGTCGAGCGCTAATTTATAACCAATACACGAGACACATCACTTCAATAAAAATAATCGCCATACTTTAAAGTGGACCTAACAGGATGCCATATAGTTTCGTGGCAGTATGGAATGAAATTAAGGTAAAAACAATGCCTGCTTACTGTTACAATTTAATCATTGACACTGCTATTGTGCTTACTGAAATAGTCATTATGCATGCTGGCACCTTCACCATGTTTGCTGACATTGATACCATGCTTGATGGCAGTTACAACTTGTATGTTGTTTAGAAGGCTCTATATCATGTGAAGTCTATATCATAATTTCATTCTAAAAGTGTCTCTAGCCTCTACTATTTACGTTCGGCTTCGATATGCTTTGCTTCTGTAAATAAGATTATTTGGCATAGTATACCGTCGGAAGTGTTAAGTATATAGCCATTTTGCACTAGTCATCATTACCTCCGCACCGTAGGGGAACTTGGAATGGGAGGGGAAATGGCGTGTTTATACCTTCCATCTTTCCCCACAGGGCGGGGCGACTACATGAGTTATGTGTTGTCACTGAGATGCAGGAGTGTTAAGCACGGATTTGACAATATGTAAACATAATGAAAACGAAAGTAGAATTATTTTTTTTAAATATCTGTTATTGAGGTAAATATATTCATATATTATATCATTATTATATGAAAAAAATGTGACCTATGGGTCTAGCAGAATTAAAAATAAAAAGAAGTTTAATTGCACTAAGAGTTGGCTTTGGTCCTAATATTATTCCTTTTGAGTTAGTAAGAATTAACGATTTGTCCCATAACGACTCACCCCACATAAGTGAAACCTCCAACCCCCATCCGCATCGCAGCTGCCCTGGTCACATATTTCTTTCTAGGCTACAAAATCCCTTGATTACATAACGTTTGTGCTCCCGTCGTTGGCCCTCTATATTGAACCACCCGCATAACCACCTGACCAGCAAGATTCGTATTGTATTATGGCCCGCGAAGTGTGTAAGAAATCCGATTCAGCAGTCACCCATAACTGTGCGATAAGCATGTATTTAGCGTACTGCGTATCATCCATAACTGTGCGATAAGCATGTATTTAGCGTACTGCGTATCATCCATGACTGTGTAATAAGCATGTATTTAGCGTACTGCGTATCATCCATGACTGTGTGATAAGCATGTATTTAGCGTACTGCGTATCATCCATGACTGTGTAATAAGCATGTATTTAGCGTACTGCGTATCATCCATGACTGTGTAATAAGCATGTATTTAGCGTACTGCGTATCATCCATAACTGTGTAATAACATGTATTAAGGGTACTGCGTATCATCCATAACTGTGTAATAAGCATGTATTCAGGGTACTGCGTATCACATAACTGTGTAATAAGCATGTATTCAGGGTACTGCGTATCATCAGTGACTGTGTAATAAGCATGTATTTAGGGTACTGCGTATCATCAGTAACTGTGTAATAAGCATGTATTTAGGGTACTGCGTTTCATCCATAACTGGGTAATAAGCATGTATTTATGATGTGTATCATCCATAATTGTGTAATAAGCATGTATTTAGGGTACTGCGTATCATCCATAACTGTGTAATAAGCATGTATTCAGGGTACTGCGTATCATCCATAACTATGTAATAAACATGTATTTATGATACTGCGTATCATCCATGACTGTGTAATAAGTATGTATTACGGGTACTGTGTATCATCCATAATTGTGTAATAAGCATGTATTTAGGGTACTGCGTATCATCCATAACTGTGTAATAAGCATGTATTTATGATACTGCGTATCATCCATAACTGTGTAATAAGCATGTATTTATGATACTGCGTATCATCCATAACTGTGTAATAAGCATGTATTTAGGGTACTGCATATCATCAGTGACTGTGTAATAAACATGTATTTAGGGTACTGCGTATCATCCATGACTGTGTAATAACATGTATTAAGGGTATTTGTATCATCCATAACAGTGTAATAAGCATGTATTTAGGGTACTGCGTATCATCAGTGACTGTGTAATAAGCATGTATTTAGGGTACTGCGTATCATCCATGACTGTGTAATAAGCATGTATTTAGGGTACTTCGTATCATCCATAACTGTGTAAAAAAAACAGCATGTATTTAGGGTACTGCGTATCATCCATGACTGTGTAATAAGCATGTATTTAGGGTACTTCGTATCATCCATAACTGTGTAAAAAAAACAGCATGTATTTAGGGCACTGCGTATCATCCATGACTGTGTATAAAGCATGTATTAAGGGTACTGCGTATCATCCATAACTATGTAATAAACATGTATTAAGGGTACTGCGTATCATCCATAAATATGTATAAAGCATGTATTAAGGGTACTGTGTATCATCCATAACAGTGTTATAAGCATGTATTTAGGGTACTGTGTATCATCCATAACTGTGTTATAAGCATGTATTTAGGGTACTGCGTATCATCCATAACTGTGTTATAAGCATGTATTTAGGGTACTGCGTATCATCCATAACTGTGTTATAAACATGTATTTAGGGTACTGCGTATCATCCATAACTGTGTTATAAGCATGTATTTAGGGTACTGCGTATCATCCATAACTGTGTTATAAGCATGTATTTAGGGTACTGCGTATCATCCATAACTGTGTAATAAGCATGTATTTAGGGTATTTCGTATCATCCATAACTGTGTAATAAGCATGTATCTAGGGTACTGCGTATCATCCATAACTGTGTAATAAGCATGTATTTAGGGTACTGCGTATCATCCATAACTGTGTTATAAGCATGTATTTAGGGTACTGGGTACTGCGTATCATCCATAACTGTGTAATAAGCATGTATTTAGGGTACTGCGTATCATTCATAACTGTGTAATAAGCATGTATTTAGGGTACTGTGTATCATTCATAACTGTGTGATAAGTATGTATTTAGGGTACTGGGTACTGCGTATCATCCATGACTGTGTAATAACCATGTATTAAGGGTATTTCGTATCATCCATAACTGTGTAATAAGCATGTATTTAGGGTACTGCGTATCATCCATAACTGTGTAATATGCATGTATTTAGCGTACTTCGTATCATTCATAACTGTAAATATGCATGTATTTAGCGTACTTCGTATCATCCATAACTGTGTAATAAACATGCATTAAGGTAATTGAGTATCATCCATAACTGTGTAATAACATGTAAATTAGGGTACTGCGTATCATCCATAAATATGTTAAATGCATGTATTAAGGTACTGTGTATCATCCATAACATGTTATAAGCATGTATTTAGGTACTGTTATCATCCATAACTGTGTTATAAACATGTATTTAGGTATTGATATCTCATAACTGTGTTATAACATGTATTAAGGGTACTGTGTATCATCCATAACTATGTTATAAACATGTATTAGGGTACTGGTATCATCCATAACTGTGTTATAACATGTTTTAAGGGTACTGTGTATCATCCATAACTGTGTATATAAGCATGTATTTAGGGTACTGCTGTATCATCCATAACGTGTTATAAGCATGTACTTAGGGTACTGGTATCATCCATAACTGTGTTATAAGCATGTATTTTGGTACTGCGTATCATCCATAACTGTGTTATAAGCATGTATTTAGGGTACTGCGTATCATCCATAACTGTGTTATAAGCATGTATTTAGGGTATCTCGTATCATCCATAACTGTGTTATAAGCATGTATTTAGGGTACTGCGTATCATCCATAACTGTGTAATAACATGTATTTAGGGTACTGCGTATCATTCCATAACTGTGTTATAAGCATGTATTTAGGGTACTGCGTATCATCCATAACTAGTTATAAGCATGTATTTAGGGTACTGCGTATCATCATAACTGTGTAATAAGCATGTATTTAGGGTACTCGTATCATCCATAACTGTGTAATATGCATGTATTAGCGTACTTCGTATCATCCATAACTGTGTAATAACATGCATTAGGTATTGGTATCATCCATAACTGTGTAATAAACATGTATTTAGGGTACTGCGTATCATCCATAAATTGTTATAAACATGTATTAAGGGTACTGTGTATCATCCATAACTGTGTTATAAGCATGTATTAGGGTACTGCGTATCATCCATAACTGTGTTATAAGCATGTATTTAGGGTACTGCGTATCATCCATAACTGTGTATAAGCATGTATTTATGGTACTGCGTATCATCCATAACTGTGTAATAACATGTATTAGGGTATTCGTATCATCCATAACTGTGTATAAGCATGTATTTAGGGTACTGCGTATCATCCATAACTGTGTATATAGCATGTATTTAGGTACTGCGTATCATCCATAACTGTGTAATAACATGTATTAAGGTAACTGCGTATCATTCATAACTGTGTTAATAAGCATGTATTTAGGGTACTGCGTATCATCCATAACATATTATAAGCATGTATTTAGGGTACTGCGTATCATCATAACGTGTTTAAAAAGCATGTATTTAGGGTACTGCTGTATCATCCATAACTGTGTTATAACATGTATTTAGGGTACTGTGTATCATCATAACTGTGTTGATAAGCATGTATTAGGGTACTGCGTATCATCGCTTAAGGTAAACAGTATTATACTGGTACATTCCTTAACTGGATACATAGCATGTTTGGGTCTTATGTATATCAATAAATGTGTTATAAGCATGTATTTAGGGTACTGCGTATCATCCATAACTATGTTATAAGCATGTATTTAGGGTACTGCGTATCATCCATAACTATGTTATAAGCATGTATTTAGGGTACTGCGTATCATCCATAACTGTGTAATAAGCATGTATTTAGGGTACTGCGTATCATCCATAACTGTGTAATATGCATGTATTTAGCGTACTTCGTATCATCCATAACTGTGTAATAAACATGCATTAAGGTAATTGAGTATCATCCATAACTGTGTAATAAACATGTATTAAGGGTACTGCGTATCATCCATAAATATGTATAAAGCATGTATTAAGGGTACTGTGTATCATCCATAACTGTGTTATAAGCATGTACTTAGGGTACTGCGTATCATCCATAACTGTGTTATAAGCATGTATTTAGGGTACTGCGTATCATCCATAACTGTGTTATAAGCATGTATTTAGGGTACTGCGTATCATCCATAACTGTGTTATAAGCATGTATTTATGGTACTGCGTATCATCCATAACTGTGTTATAAGCATGTATTTAGGGTACTGCGTATCATCCATAACTGTGTTATAAGCATGTATTTAGGGTACTGCGTATCATCCATAACTGTGTTATAAGCATGTATTTAGGGTACTGCGTATCATCCATAACTGTGTAATAAGCATGTATTTAGGGTATTTCGTATCATCCATAACTGTGTAATAAGCATGTATTTAGGGTACTGCGTATCATTCATAACTGTGTTATAAGCATGTATTTAGGGTACTGCGTATCATCCATAACTATGTTATAGGTACTGCGTATCATCCATAACTGTGTTATAAACATGTATTTAGGGTACTGTGTATCATTCATAACTGTGTGATAAGCATGTATTTAGGGTACTGCGTATGCAAATTCGCTTAAGGCCACACATAATACCTTGCCTTAACAGGATACAATGGCCGTGGGTCTTTATTAATAAATAAATAAATAAATAAATAAATAAATTAATTAATTAATTAATTAATTAATTAATTAATTAATTAATTAATTAATTAATAATTAATAATTAAGTAAATAAATTAATTAATTAATTTTGATAATAATAATAATAATAATGATAATAATAATAATAAAAATTGCGCACGCAAACTGAATGACACGTTTACTGATAGACAGACATAGTGATTCCTGAGATTTACAATTGAAGAATATAGGCAATTACCGAAAGTCTGTATCAGTTAAAATTATTCCAGAGAGAGGCAGTTTAATAAATAGCATAAACAAATGGATAAATATAAAACTAGCCGCTAAAGCAACAACTAGGCTAAGTTGGACATTAAAATGTAATTGGCATCGAAACCTTTTACTACAGCACAAAGGAATGAAAACACACACACACACACACACACACACACACACACACACTGAATTAATTCTATTCAACGATTTTTTTTATTCACTTTTCTCGACATGTATATAATTTTCAATTTTGCATTAAAAGCGTGCAAATTAACTGCAATGTTTGAAATTCTAGGTATGTAAAATTGTCGATTTTGTTTTTGAAAAAGGTAAATGAAATGCTTTTGGTTTGGGTTATAAGCTAAAAGATATTTTTCTTTGTATTCTGCAGAGTAGATAAATTTAATCAGAAATGGTTTGTGTTTTTAAATTCTTGTTAACTAACTCCTCTGAATATTTTTCCCAAACGGAATAGATACAAACTAAGGCTTATGTTATACATCGTCATGTTCACTTCATTATATTTACAAAATGAATAAGAAATGAAAGGATTGGAAAATTGTATCAATCATATATCCGTGGGGTGGGGGGATGCCCCGGACCCCCTAGCACTCACATCACATCCAGATTTATCATATTAAAAAAAACAAAAAAAAAACTTTCACTTCTATCCCCAGATACCCTTCAAAATGCATCTACGTCATACTAAAAAAAATCCCGGTGTGGAGATAGGGGCGGCCCCGGACCCACTAGCACTCACATTACATTCAGATTTTGCCTCCCCCAGCGGATAAATTCTGGACTCGGGCCTGATATAAAAGTCAATATTACAGGTAAAAGGTGTTATTGGCACCTCTAACAGTGACTTCACTATATTTACAAAATGAATAAAAAATGAAAGGATTTGAAAAAAAAAAGAGCCTAGTGCCTGATAACATTTTCCATACTAGTTGATCACTTCGTGTATTTTGTTCGTGGATGCATTACAAATTAATCAAGATAACCACAGCATGATGAAATATACCATTACGCTAAATTGAACTTCATCCAGTCAAATGAAATATAGGCATCGTGGCCTAAAAAGCATCCAGCAGGCATGGTATCATTGTTAACAAGTGTGATGAAAGTACAAGTATACATAACAACTGTACCCGTAGGCACTACAGCAGTGTCAGTGAGTAAATTGTAACAGTAAGCAGACATTGTTTAAGCTTTACCTAAATATCACCTTAATCTAACATACATTTCAATGTAAAGCTTGAAGGCATCATTTTATTGAAATATGTACTTTGCCTTCGAATAATAATTATGTTCTGTTTAATGTAGAAGAAAATAATGTAAAGGAGTCAATCGAATTTTACAATATGGTTCAACCACCGTTTTACCTGTGGTTGTACTATAATCGTTATTCGGAACACCTCCATACAGTCAGTTCAGATTAATGGGTATGAGGTTTATTTGTCTGTTTGTTAGGTTGAACGTCCCACCGACAGAATTTCAGTCATTTTGAGTCTATGCCTACTTGAGACAGATGAAGTGCTGCCACACTGCAGTATCACGCCGTAGACATGTGGCATGATACCACAGCCAGTCACATTATCCTGACACCGGGTCAACCAGTCCTGAAACTTCCCTTTTATGCTGAGCGTCAAGCAAGGAATAATTCAACATATTCTCACTGTCTTTAAATTCAATACATGTACAATGATTCAACTTGAAGTTAATCTCGAACATGTACAATAATTCAACATATTCTCACTGAAATTCATATACGATAATTCAACAAGCTATCACTGTCTTGAAGTTCATGTACAACAATTCAACATTCTCTACTGAAGTTCATGAATTATAATTCAACATACTCTCGCTGTAGTTAATGGACAATATTTCAACATATTCTCACTATCTTGTTTGACTTTCCGCTAACACATCTCTATCCTTTGAATAAAATACTCCTGATGTCGTCATATAAAACACATGTTAAGAGTTAAAGATATTTGAATTATGAACTTGATTAATTATCTATGTATACATAATACACGTATATCAAAAGCAAAAAGAAGAAAAAAAAGACACAAACCATTACAGCTTAAATCCATAACTACTATTTCCTTCAATATTTTCACAGGCCTGTTGCCAAATATCAAAACAGGTCTGCAGATTGGGATATAGAATATTGGGCAAGGCATCAATTAATATGCATAAGTATGACTTTCATCTTTCATGCCAATTAATATAAGTGGCCATTGGGGCAACTTTCTGTAGGGAAAATATATTTGCGGTGCATGTAACAACGTGTACAAGTATTGGGGTTCGGGAGGTTGTGAGAGTACAATTAGATGTATTGATGTTTTTGAACTGTATAGGACATAGAGGCAATATTCAAACCTCGCCACAAACTCATAATTTTTAATTCTTTCATGTTAATTTGGATGATTGGATGAAAACTATTGACAACATGTTATCTCTCGAGGAGGTTTTTAATTACTTACTTAATTACTATTTTTTTTATTTTTTTTTTTTTTTTACAACAACAAACTACGCACAACGTGCTCAATGTGTATTCGAGTCGTCAGTCATCCGTCTTGAACGATTTGCTTTAACAGACACCTCCTCTGAACTGAAACCGCTGGGTGGAAATTTATGAAACTTGCTAAAATAAACTTGATCCATGCGGAACTCTTTTTTATTTTTAATTTAAAAGCATAAAAAAACTTCTCTGAAACCAATGGACAGATTTTTTTTATATTTCATTTGGCACGTATGATCCCCTCATGCCCCTTACTATACAGTATGATATATAGAAACATTCCAAAGTTCTTCTATGGTCAGAATTTAATTTCATCTGGCACAAATAGTCACCTCATAACCGTGTACCATAATTTCTTAAGCGTTTTTGATCGCTAAAAAGAGGCCTCCAGATGGTTGATAATTTTCCAACTTAAGAATTCTTTGTATCTGAAATTAAATCTGGTTGCTGCTGGGGTAACCAGGTAGATTTGTTTGAAGCCTCTGTACTCTGGTGAGCGATCTAGGCCCTCTTGTTTTCCATGAATATAATTATATCACCCACCCTACATCAATTTGTCGGAAACAAAACCATTATCAACAATATCAATGTGACCTTGACCTTAAAGTCTAATGTATGAAACCTTCGCTAGATGCACGTCGTCTGTATACCTAGTATGGTTTAGGGGTTACGAACTTTGACCATTGAAACTTTCATTTTAAAGATTCGTAGCAGTCATGATTTGTGACAGACATATAATATTGGAAGATGATGATAAATACGTAAACATTATTTTTATAATATATCAAAACAAACGTAGCTTGAAATCATACTCCATTTTAATCACGTACATTTAGATGAATATTAATTTACACACCTCCAGACGCGGTAAAATGAGATCAAAGCCAAGATTTGTGCCAAGCATCAATGATTTCAGTTCGCATAAATATATTAATATATTATTTTTTTACATCTTAGCCGTCACGTGACATGTAGAAGTGCATATGTTATTGAAAAGACTCGCTCCTTATATGGGTGGAAGATTTTGTTATTGAGTGAAACACATAAATTAGACGAAAATAGGGCAATGTGTCACGTTATATAAGTGAAGAAATGTACCCTCTGTTCCGACATGCGTACAGGTACATTGAAAGTCATCGCCATCATCATCATCATCATCAATCTAAATCAAGATTTTAATGTATACACAAAAATTAATACATTGTTGTTCGTAATATTCGGGACAAATGATAATATGGCATTAAAAGTTGCCATAGTGACTGTGGATTTTGTATCAGTGCAATTTGTTTCCTTTTTTTCTTTCGGATTAAGTATAAAATATATCAAAAGTATCACAAGTTTTACCTCATAACTACATTTATAAAAAAAGTTACGGCACTTGTCGCGAAACATTTCGAACAACCCTCGAACGCTCATTATTTGATTAATGAACATCGTAACACATCATAAAAACTGAAGCTTCCCATTGAAATAAAGAACAAATTACTTGATCACGATAATGCTAACTCCATAGCAAAAATTTGAGAGTAATTTCACATAAAAAAAAAAATTAAAAAAATGAAATAAAAAAAAAATATCCACATAAATAAAACTTCCATGTACCAAAACAAATTCTTATATTGTTTAAGAATGTTTTTGATCCACTCATTGTAATTTTTATTTGGTTGTTGATATTTTGTTTCATTATTTTATGCCGATTAGAAGTCATCTCTTTTGTAACTTATCCTTATCTATCTTAATTACTGAATGCTACCAGTGTAGTTGTGCCTGGTAGGGCACTGAAAAAAAAATTCGTCCCCAATGGGACTAAAACTCATGGCCTTTGGTTCGCAGAATTGTATCAACCATCTAATCGGTACGAACAACAAAACTAAAGAACAGAACATATCTATTCTTAACGTGATGTAATAACACTATATATTTTGCTTTTTATGTTATGCTATCGCTGTCTAATGTTACGGAACTGAACAGAACACTGCATTCGCTGCATGCGCACCTGCCGCTAACAACTTTAACAGCAACAAAGATAGGTACACTTGGCTTCTTGGTTAGAGCATCGTCGAATAATCACAGCCGACCGATAGATCATCTATGTAGTGAAATGGAATAAGTCAGCCAGGGGTATTCGACGATGTGGTTAGATTAAATCCGTACACAGTCATTTGCAAGTCGTTGTTGTTGTTTTTTCTTTATTGAACTAGATTCAAAGTTTATTTATTTATTTATTTATTTATTAGTTGGTTAGTTGTGTAGTAGCATCTTCCTAGGAAGTAGGAGGTCACGGGTACGATCTCCGACAGCGATATCATTAAAATAGTACTATTAGCCCAGGATATATATACATATATGGCCTGGATGGCCCCGTCCCTTTCAAGTTAAAAATAGAATACATTCAATCCAAACAGACAGACTGGAGGGTTTCTATTATTCTATGAACCGTCCATCATGTTGCCACTGTCACAGACAAGTACGTTTGTTAATCCTGTGATAAGGAGTTAAACGTATCAAGGGAAGGGATATAACTGTGATATTGAACTTGTAAATTATCAAAACCCTACAATTAGTTAACAATTCTATGGCATGTTGCTAAAGCGAGACCATAACGTTACCAAGAAACCCCGATATGTCAGTGTGGTGTATACGGTAATTAATATTAATGAAACTGAAACACAAATTAGATGTCCGGGTTTTGTAAATAGTCCGATTCATATTGGATGCTCATAAGTGTTTCTTGCATCTATCTCCCAGGAGAAAAGTGCAAGCTGTTTATTCGTTAATGATTTTTATGATACATATGTCTGATTTTTCTTTAAGCTGATAAGCACGTGCATGGTTTACACATGTCTTATATCACTTAACTCGGAAGTGCACCTATTAACCGCATTTAAGGTCAGGTGGCAGTCTGTAGAACACACAAGTATTGTTTTTGGTGGGTTTTATGTTTGTTTGTTGGGTTTAACGTCCCACCGACAGGATTTCGGTCATTTGGAGACGATGTCTACTTGAGACAGATATAGTGCTGTCACACTGCAGTATCACGGCGTAGACATGTGGCATGATACCACAGCCAGTCACATGACTCCTGACACCGGGTCAACCAGTCCTGCAAATACTCTTAAATGCTGAGCGCCAAGCAAGGGAGCTATAACAGTACCATTTTTTACGACTTTGGTATGTCGCGACCGAGGATCGAACCCACGACCTACCGCTCCCGCGGCGGACGCTCTAACCACTTGATGGGTTTTACGTCCCAGCAACGATTGTTCAGTCACTTGGAGACATGTCCACTTGCTGTCACGATGCGGTATTGTGACGTAGACATTTGGCATGATACAACACCCGGTCACATTATCCTGAAAACCTTTGAACAAAACGGGGATCATTTGTCCAAAGTTTAAGGCCTTGGTAATCTGGGGATCGAACATGCGATCTCCCGTTCCATAGGCGGACGCATATAGAAAGATGCGTCGCATAAAAAATACTTTAAATGTTCTTTTACACAACAATACGATAAAATCATTTAATTGTGGTCGTGGTCAATCAAGTGATCTTGGGAATTTTATAGTAAACTTTACCAATTTCGAGCAAAAGTGCCAATCACAGGCGCAATGGCTCAAAGGTAGAGAGTGCATTCGGGAGGTTTGGGGTTCGAAACCCCGGGGTACTTTCCTCCGGTGACCACGTCGATATACTTGACAAAATGGGGTTTGCTATAGGAATATGTAGTACTCAGTAGTGATTGTATCCAGGAACTTGTCTCCCGTATATTGGTGCGATACACTGGACACGTAAAAGAAACAAGGGACTATTCGCAAAATGAGATAGGGTAGCACCCGGAATTCCATTGTTTCAAACCACTTTCTTCAGAAGCTGTCTCCTCAGCGAAAAAAAAAGAAAAGAAACCTTTGTTGGTTATCTTTGACAGCAAGGTAAAAACAAATGGCCATAATAATAAAAAAAAAATGATTGCAAGTCAATGGATGATGCCCTTAAGAAGACTTTCTAAGCATTTGAAGGACACCATGGTGTAACGATAATGGATTACTTGATAAACTAGCAGGTGGTTATCAAGGCATACATATAAAAACTGCACCGAAGCTCATAGGTATGAACTTGATAAGATCTATATGAATTAGATGATTGTAGTACTCGACTTACTTTTTTCAAAACATGTACCCTTATTTACGTTTGTGACAGCATGTGTTAACGGGCGTTATGATACATCCATTTCAAGGATTTTGTATAGTTGTTTTGTTTTCCAACTTGAAATCACTGTATATTCCCGAAAGACATCATATATCTTTTGAATGTGTTTATTAAGAATCAACAACTCAGAGGGGAGTTAAATAATTAAAGTTAAGTTAGAAATGAAAGGCTTGACTTGACTTGACTGCTTGAGTTTACCGTCACTTCGACAGTATTTCAGTCATATAGCGACGTCCAGCTAATTACAGGTGGATGAAGACCCCAAATGCACGGAGGCATTCAAAACCACCGACCTACCGCAAGCCATCTGGAAGGCTTCCTCACATGAAAATCCGAACGACCCTGTCGGGATTCGAACCCACGCGGTGAGGGGCTAGAAATGAGAGAGAAAATCTTCATTTAAATACGGTACACCAATTTCGGAACTTTGTTAACTGTTTTGTTGTTGCCGTTGTTCTTGTTGTATATCATATAAAGACAGACAGAATGCGAAAAACAAAAAGATGTACTTCAATTTTCAAAACATGGCCCTCATTGCAAGCATGCAAAAGGTCTGTATGTGGTAAACAACATTTTGTTCATGACGCGTATCCCCTTTCCCCCCGCTTCAAAATGAGGAGGGTATAAAAAAAAGTTCGAGATGTCTCGTTAAATTGGCAGTTAGTGTTCGTTCAATAATAAATATTTATAGATGCATTAATGGATTTTACCAACTAGAATACAATCAAATATAATCATATAATTCGGATCTTTCAAACAAGAAAAATGTATGTAATAATCAGTCATGTAAATTGTATGACTTTCAGGTGGAATCCATCACCATTTCTTCAAGGATGTCAATTGTTGCTATTGTTGTATTTTTCAACTACGTAATCGTTTTTTTTTTTTTCTTTTTTTTTTTTTTTTTTTTACTACCTGTATTTCAACTACATGTACCTGTAATCCATATACTGGAGGAAACACACCTGCAAAAAAACCCCCCAAAAAACAACAAAACAACAAAAACAGCGTAACATCATCTACGGTGCCACTCAATGTGTCAACACCGATGCAAGCTACTGACGTCACAGTCTCTATTTAATTATAAATCTGTCCGGCTTACCTTTCTTTAAGAACTATATATATTTCAAATATCACTATGTTAGGCCAAGTATATACAAATTTATTGATTTGCTAAAATCACACAATAGAAACACTTTAGTAAAATTAGGATTGTATTATAAAAGGGCGATTAGGATTAGAAATGAGACACTGAATCACACTGTTAACACACACACACACACACATTTCACCTAAATTACTTGTTCATCCTCATTATATCAAATTTATAAGAATAGTAATCTTATGTGATCACATGACCTAGTATTAGTATGTACGTTTTTTATTTCCATATATGTAGACAGTGTACTTTGTACAAGTCAAAAATAAAAATATATTTTGTTCTGTTCTGTTTTATAAATTGCCTAGCCATTTGTGATGATACAATCTTGGGTCAACTTCTTATGATAATTAGCCAGACTGAGGTAATTGCATTGAAATCAACCCAAATTCAAATATCTTTAATAGTTTGAGGACTGAACTAGCCGCATCACTCGGAACTACTCGGCTATCTACGCTACACTGACTTAAATTTACACTGCAACTGAGATATTTTTAAACAATATCTTTTTAGATGAAATGCATTTGATATATAATGTTCGAAACATGACAATGTATAGCCATGTAGTATTATATCAATTAGTTACCTTGCACATGTCTCATGGTTAAAATGATACTTATACTGATGTGTGTGTATCCTTCTTGTTCTTGGCGCTCAACTCAGGACATATAAATGACTTCCGGGACTGTTTAATTGCGACTGTAATTAAGTGACATCATGCCACTTAGCTACGGCGTGATATCACAGTGTCAGAGGTGAAAAAGTCCCCTCATTCGGTCCTCGCCAAAATGACTTGGTCAAAGTGCGAGTATAAAGAAAATCTAAATCATCATCACCCAAGCACGGCCACTTCCGGCCTGACTCACGGCGATCATCAAATTTAACAGGGTACACGTGTACCTATAGCTAGAACTCGCTCAAATTCCAGTTTTCCCGTAAATCTAATCTTTCATTTCCTTTGAACTAAATCAGGAAAAAGACGAGGAAACTCTTAAAAATACTGATAGGCCCCTTCTTGCGATGATTAAACAGAAACGGAAGGATACGATAAAAATACGCAGACGACATTCTGTAACTTCTGAAACACTGACAGAAAAAAAAAAGTTTCAGATCAAATGTCTGACGAAAACGATGATGACATGGAGGCTTGGTATTTATACATGTATGACTGGCCGAGGAAATGGGGGAAACCTTAAGGTCATACATATCAACACTCCCACGATATAAGAATTCAAATATCGAAAATTGCCTAAAGCTTCAATACAAGTTTCGATATAAATTTCAGTTTCGGCCCGGAAATTGATCTATTCAATCTCAAAGCACGACCTGGCCTGGCCTTGTGTATACCTGAACTTCACGCTTATAAATATATACTCTAATGTGTACATATGTATTAACACTACTCTGCAACAACAATTATTTAAAAAAAGAAAACACCTCACTAAATTTAGATCTCTTTGTACGTCACACTGAATCTACCATGAATAGGGTAGTTATCAAATAAGATTACCCCAAGCTAAGGGCATTTAAGCCTTTTGTGCCTATAGAAAACTATGATCACTGACAAGTATAGTATTGTTAATATTTACCTTTAAATGCTACAAAAAACGTCATTATAATTTTGGCAATCTGACAACGCCCCCGAACGTTTGAATATGGGTTTATCTTTTGTCATCTTTTCAACGAGTTTGACTTTATTTACAGGAGTTATTTGACGCGATGACGTAGAGACGAGCTTACATTGCAGTCCCCACACTCGTGCCACAGTGGGTTACCTAATACAGTTCGGCGGATCGTTCAATTTATTGAAATGCGCTAATTTCATGACTCGAGTGAAGCTAAATATATGTACAAAAGTAATTAACTTAATACCTGGAATTATTTTTGGTGACTGACTGTGGGTATTGTTTACCAATGGGGCGTGGAGACATTGTTAATAGATGTTGTATAGGCAACAAGTTGTTCATGAGTATTTGGTATGTGATTAAAAAAAATAACTGTGAAAGAAAATAAAAGATATAAAGCAAATCATTAATTTATTACACTTGGAAACACACACACGCATAGAGGGAATCATGCAAATTATCTGAAAGCTTTGGTTTCATCCTAGTATAATTTTCTGCTGCATGTTAGATTGTTTTATAATTAATGCTTTAAACCATCTATCCATGACATGTCAAATATAATTTACCAAACAATATTTAATACTTTACATTGCGGCATTAAAGTGATTAATTTAAACATATCAAACCACAATGCTACCGCCAACCACAATATAATTAACTGATTTTCCTCTCTTTCTTTGCATATATCAATACTTAAAAAGACGTTTTGCGTCACAATATTTTGAAGGATAAATGTGATTTCTACATGAAATTAAAGTCAGACGTGTAGCCAGACAGAAGCCTGGAAGCCCGGGCTTCAGCATTATTTTTCAAGATGCACTTTCATAAATAACGTAAAAATTGAAAAATATTAAGATGCTAAGTTTGTAAAGCTGCTTTACAACTTATTTAAAAGAAACTGAAACACCTGTGGAAGTCAATCGCCGCCCCCAGAAGCCACAAAAGCACACACATTTTTTTAATTTTCTCCAGGGAGATCCCCCGACCCTCCCCCACCCCCAAAGAGAAGGGGGCTCAGCCCCACACGTGCTCTCCTCCCGCTCGTGCCTTCGGCTTCAACTTCCATTTACCTCTGACTACACCCCAGAAAGTGCACCCCAAATGTATATTTACGTCGATTGAAAGACATGGTGTACGCATTTTATAATGGGTTCCTGGATACTGTAGTTGTATCGCACCTCGCTCGTCACTTGATACTGCCCGGGCTTCCGCACTTCTATAGGGTTTCAAAATCCAAGTATTGTACGTTTTGAGACCCTATTTTTAAATGCACAAATCGGGGTAAAAACGTACTTAGATCCTTGTGGGGTGGGGGGACTTAAAATGGGAACGTTAACTAACTACCATGAGTACATGAAGACGCTTTCGAATCCCCCAACCCGATACCCGATAAAAAAAAAAAAAAAAAAAAAAAAAAAAAAAAAAAAAAAAAAACGTTTCCGGAGTTAAATCGTCAAAAGGCATTAATAAACGTTTTTATGTTACCGAGCTGAACTTGTAATTGGTGGCGCTTGAAAACGTTTCACCGATTTTCCCCCGCTCATGTACATAAGAGGGTACGTTGGTGCTAAGGTACGTGGTTATTATCCGGGTATCCCGGTTTCTTCCCACAATTTTACCATATGCGAAGTACACCACATCCGCGCCATTACAAATGATTCACATAAATTGGGATAATTTGTTTCGATTCGATATGAAATAAAGTACAAACTTATCAATAAGGGGGAAAGGAAACGGCTTAAATACCATATATAGATGATATTAACCGGGACTACTTTTATTGTGATTGAAATCATTACGCGCGTATAATGAACTTAGCTATGCAATTAACCTTTCAATTAATGCTTGCCTTTTGGTAGATTAAACCCGGGGTGTGGAAATATTGAAGGAATATTTTTTTTAATTAGATGTATTGTAAATATATCATAAATATAATTCCATATACGTGATGAATTATTTTACAGCTGTGGCGATCAAACTGCTATTAAAAAAGTGATTTTTTTACAATAATGAAGCTGTTGAATATGACGTGTTTTCTGTCTTTCTCTCTTTCTTCCTAAACAGAAAAAAGGGTGAACAGCAGAACGTTACTTCCGGGAACAACTTGAAAATTACATTGCTTATCCTTCCAACAGATCTTTCATAAAATGTAGAGGAAATATAATAATAATAATATATAAAAATGTAATGCATCCAATTGAATTATGGGAGAACAACTTTTACTTTGCAATTATTGTTAAAACTTTTGAAATAGAGTTACCTTTTTCCACTCCCTTTCATTGTAAAATATAAGCAATAGAAACTGCTTCAATAAAAGAATTAAAAGCCGAATTTTCTTTCAAATGCATATTCTTCGGACAGAAAAGCAAATTTGACCTACATATTTGTTAAGAAAGGACGTTCCATATACCTCCCGTATGTCTCCGGTAACGAATCAAGAGTACATACTTGTAGATTGATGACGTAGTTCAGATTAACAAATTGTGATTCGGCGAAGGTTCATATTATTTCCAATACAGTCGGTCTTCGGGAATACCCGCAAATGCAAAATGTAAACAATGAGAGTATTCTGACATCCATCCAAAAAACTTAATAGACATTTTCAATGAGTTTAAATGATAATTTCACTTTATGTACCTATTTGCGTTAGTCTACAATATGTCAATGTTATTTTATAGTCTCTTTTTTCATGAAATATATGATGGACCTTTGATAAAGTAAACTAATTAATAGATTAAGTTTTAATACTACTACAACTAATATTAATAATATTAAAGATATAAAAAAAAAAAAAAGATACAGATACGGTTCAAAGTCGATGTCAAATCAGTTAATTTATGAAATAAAACCTCCGGACCAAAATACATGTACATCAATTACCGTACTTATAATGATGTATATATATATAAATTCACTCTCCTGAATAAACCCTCTGAGCTCATTTGTAGATTATAAGAATCAGAAATGCGTAAACTTTCTCTCATTCTAATTAGCCTAGAACTTAGTTCATCGATCAGATGCGGGGTTTGTCGAAGGGATGGTTAAATTCGCTGACTTACTACAATTTAACCCCTTATCGCTGGGTTCGAATCCCGGTCCGCTCATTTGCGAGGACGCTTTTTCTACCTGGAATGCTTCCGTGCCTGAAATTTTGTAAATAGCCCCCCCCCCCCCGGATATTCTTCTATACGTAATTAGTATGACGTCATGCACCACGTGACTAATGATACTGTTGCAGCAACGATAAACTCCCAAACAGTAGCAGCAACAACATTATCAATCTGCTGTCTGAAATGTAGTCCCACATTCAAGAACTGATTTTTTTTCAGTATGGTATAGAATCGTTGTCCATATTTCTGAGTATTACAAAAAATTACCATCGTACCTCACACCGTTCAGTTTATCTTAATCTACACTGTCTGTGTGTCCGTCCTTTCCGCTCAGCAGATGCAAGATTAAATCGTTGACCATTTAAAGCCTGATCAGATTGAATGCAATTCTGTCTAAAAAGAGATTTAGATCCTGGCTAATACACATGTACATGTATATACTTAGTTCTCTGTCATAGATTTGGTACTATCTTGTTTTGCAAATAATTGAGTAAATGACAAAGTTGACATAGTTTCTTAATTGTGGCACTGAGGTGACATGTGCAATAGTTTTTTTTTTGGTATTGTTTTCCCGAGTTAATTTTTTTTTTAACTCGGGAAAACAGTCATTTTTGTTTTCCCGTGTTATTTTTTTTTTTTAACTCGGGAAAACAAAAAATATTGTTTTCCCGAGTTAAATTTTTTTTTTAACTCAGGAAAACAAAAAATATTGTTTTCCCGTGTTATTTTTTTTTTTTAACTCGGGAAAACAAAAAATTAAGTCGTGCGCACGACTTAATTAGCCAATCAAATCCGCTTATTATGTTGTGGCCACGACTTAATAAGTTGTGGGAACGACATAATTGGCCAGTCAGAGCCCTCCGCCAGAGTCACGAGGGCTGCAAAGTTCTGTCCTAAGTTATACAATCATAATTTATCAAATTCAAAACAATAGCTCTAAAAGAGATGCAACGTTTAAAAATGTTTATTTTCTTCTTTTTTTTTCTCTTTTTTTTGGGGGGGGGGGGGGGGGGTTGTTTTATTGACATAATCTTTGTTTTTGTCACTAATTGGATTCTCACTTGGCTATTTATTACCAACATTGTTTGTGATAATCATTGAACACCATTCATTTGTGCTAAATTTCTGGAATAACAACTTTACAACAAACACAACAGTGTCAGATATTGACGCCCACTCTTATTTTTTACTTTTAGCTCATAATGTTGATATATTTCTTTCAGTTGTAAGCATTATGCTGAAAATAACATTTGGCAATACAAATTCTAATATGTGTGTGTCTGTCTTCCTTTTTAACACCCAACCCATCTCCCCAGATACACTCACACTCACAGACTGCATATCTGTAGCCAGTATTTATTTATACGCACACAGTTTACTTATTTACACAGTACTTGTACACTGGTGACATTTGCAAACAAAATATACATATATGAGGGAGCTTGCTCCTACAGCAGCCATCTGATCAGGGTCTGTACAGTCTATAATTTTGATATAGAAATTCATCAAGTGCCTAAAAGGCAACAGCAAAATCATCTGTAAGTTTGCAGAAGCAGTGTTGTAAAGGGATCTAGAAACCTTTAAAGATGCATGTTGTTTAAAAAAATGTTTTAATGTAATATTAAACTTGCTGAAGAGAACACCTCAACTGAGGAAAATCTTAAGAGACCACCCTTTGGTCTAACATGTACAAGTATTCAAATGGCGATAACTCTTAAATTAGTCATCCTAGAGTTATGGTTATTGTACACCGCACTTCTCCACACTGAGATCTATCTACCTATGAAGTTTCATGTTGATACATTTTACATTTTTTGTGTAATGCTCCGGACAAAATTATGACGAACAGACGGACGGGAAGGACAAAGCGGCAACTTTATGCTCCCCCTTCGGGAAGCATAAAAAAATCAGCATAAGATCTTTAAAAGTCAACATAAGGTTTAGGAATTCTAAACAGGATCTTGAAAATTCAAGATAATAATCAGTTTTCGATAATTCAAGATACAAAATCCTTGAAATTCGAGATAAAATCTTGAAAAATTCAGATAATTCAAGTAAACTACACTAACTAGAAAGGGTATCGGACTGAGACTTGGATTTTTGCCTTTTGTATCCTAAGAATTACCAACTGACCGAATTCCATTAACTCTGTGTGATAGTTTCCCAGAATTATCTTGAAATTTCAAGACATATATTTCATACATATTTTAAGAACGAAAAGGATTAACAGAGAAATTCAAACTTTGATAAACAGACTATCTCGCCAAATGAAAAGCTAAAACCAGATCGGACATGCAATATATACTCAGAAAAAAGCATCTTTACATGCCTTTCCATTTCATTATCGTTGTCGAAACTTTCTGGATCACTTCATAGCCTAAACTTATTGATAACGATGACCAATGCTGCTGCCTACACAATTTGTTCTCATAGTCTCGCGGTGAAGGAATATCCTTCTTATTTCAATTCAAATGGATGGTGTAATTTATGATTACATAATATTACATAATATATACATTATATAATTTAATTTACAAACAGCTCTCAGTACCTGTCCCAGAAGTTGTTTTTCTTGACCTAGACTCTGGGTTTGATGTTAAGTGCAAGAATAATGCTAAAACACGATCCCTCGGAATGTTTAAGCTGACTGTAAAATGTTTTCACGTAAACAGTTATACGCCATTGTAAACAATGATTTTTGGTTGGTGACTATAAGCGAATTCAAACATATTTGCAGGTGATTATTACTTGTATCCTAAGTGTTTTAAGGAATATAGTCAATAAATGTAAAGTTTCTTTTTTGCTGAGTACATAATGCATGGAAATGGTGGGCGCTTTAAATTCTTACAGCCGGACTGGACCAGTAAACGCAACGGCCAGCTTGTTGGAGGTATAGTACTACAATTATTCAAAATATATTTTTAATATATATATATATAATAATATATAATATATATTTATATATATATTTTAACTCAGACATTAACTCTGACTGAGGGCTCTGATTGGCCAATTATGTCGTTCCCACAACTTATTAAGTCGTGGCCACAACATAATAAGCGGATTTGATTGGCTAATTAAGTCGTGCGCACGACTTAATTTTTTGTTAAAAAAAAAAAATAACACGGGAAAACAAAAATGACTGTTTTCCCGAGTTAAAAAAAAAAAATTAACTCGGGAAAACAATATTTTTTTGTTTTCCCGAGTTAAAAAAAAAATTTAACACGGAGAAACAAAATAATTTGTTGTCCCGAGTTAAAAAAAAAATTAACTCGGGAAAACAATACCAAAAAAAAAACTATTGCACATGTCACCTCAGTGCCACCGTACTTAATGGTTAATAAAATGGTCAAATATTTAGGAATTTCGCAAAGATGTGGCTAGTCAATGGTACAATCCATTAACTGAGCGTGATTGAGCATCGAACAGTATAATTCATGATCAGCCTGACCAAAAGCAAATGGGATGGCCTGAAATTTAACCTTGTTGTATTTAAAGTAAGTGCACACATGTAAGGAAAGTCTCCAGATCGGATTGAACCAGATAAAACCGGAATCGTTATCAGCGTACTATTAATCCGATTATGTACATAAATTGGATCTATAAATAGATACTACATGTAGTTGTGTGTTTTCCAATATCTACTTTCGGTTCTGATTTGTATCGATAATTACGAAACTACTATCAAATGCTTTGTACAGGAAATTAATTATCAATACTTAATTAAATAGAAATTATTGTAGCAATGTAAGCACATAAGTTAATGTTAACGTTATTTATTTATTTATTTATCTATTTATTTATTTATTTATTTATTTATTTATTTATTTATTTTTTCATTCATTAAAAGTATATGATAGCCTTAGATTTGAAGGATTGTTCTAGAATGATGCATGGATAAATCAATGACCTTTTGAGTTTTCATTATCTGACAAAGTTTTACATAATATTCACATCACAAACAAGGATATGCCAATAGACCACATGGCAATGTTTGTGGTTAAGTTTGTTTAAAAGGTCATCACTCGGGTCTATCCATTGTTTCTTTACTTGAAAGTAGTGACTAAGTAAAAGACACGATATGTTAATCTACCAAGCTAGAAGTCTGGGTCCAAATATTGATCTTAAGTCATTAATCATCATCATCATCATCATCATCTCTTCTGCTTCTTCTTATTCTTCTTCTTCACGAGGGAAAATACATGTCTCTGTGGTTAAGATGTGATTCAATGACATTACGCAATAATGTAAAACTAGAGCTATAACTGACAGTGATAGCATAGCCTTGCTGAATCGTGTGGAGTTTATTTTCTGAAGCGAGGGGATTCGACGCGGCGGGGGCGGAGCAACAAACGTGATTCCAACATTACTGAAATCCCTTTGTGAAGTGGGGGTATAGATATGGGTTTCTAATGTAATATGACTCTATTTGTGTATAACAAATGTAATTCTACAATCATTGAATTTGCATAAATGTTACTTTATTTAGACGCAATAAAAATGGAAAAAAATAATGTTAGGCTCATTATAAGCTATAAGTCAATTAGACCGGCCAGTCGCGAAATCCAGAACCCTAATGCGCAAATTAATCAGTCAAAGCACGGCGGTCGGCGTGTACACAATCAACCCAAACTATATATATTTCTGATGACGATGGGACAAATATGTGGCTTAATATTTCAAATAAAGACATAAACAGTTTCCTGGTTCAAGTATCATTTCAATTTTAAGCAATATTCATTTCATGTTTTTATGATTGGTTTACCATGCATTTTTAATGGCGTTGTAAACTGACGCCACTTACAACGCCATTAAAAATGCATGGTAAACTAATCATAAAAACGTGAAATGAATATTGCTTAAAAAATGAAATGATATTTAAATCAGGAAATTGTCATCAGGAAACAAATAAGTTTGATTTAATATTCTTTCGGAAAGTGAACTCAGGCATAACTCGTTTCATAACCCAGCGTGATTTTGATCCCAATTTTGACAGTTTAAAAGGTAAAAAATACACCTTAAACGCGCGCCATTATAGTGTTATCTGATTAATTATCAGTATTGTAACCTTACCGCACCACGCATACTATGGAGTCAAAACGTGTCATTGCGCATCTTATTTTACTTCGAAATTACGCATTAGTATTGCATATTAACGAGCTGTATTTCCTAAAAACGAAAGGATATCATGAATAAGATTATGGTTCGGTTAGTATTTACGAAGTATTAATTCCTCTTTTTTATGAGATGATATTTCGTTTATACGAATTTTTTTTTTTTTTTTTTTTTTTTTTTGTATTTCAAATCAATACTTTGTATTTCCGAAATGCAAATTCGTAAAAAACAAATGAAATGAATGTGTCGTATAAGAACATTCGGGTGTGAAAAAATGTCATGAAATGGGCTCCATACTTAACAAAATCCATACCGAAACTTTTGTAATTATCTTTGGGAACAATCGATTTAATTTCCTATAGAATAAATCAAGTCATTTAATGGTGGATAGATTTCTTGGAAAATCCTTTGTTTAGTGATTATTTAAAGAATAAGATCGATTAATTTCACGATACAATTATCTTTAAACTGTAATTTAAGAGTGATTATTAAATGATGCAAATGTAATGTATATTTAGCAATCGAGAAAAAAAGGGTCATGATAGTCCTAGGTCGCTGACCTGAGTAAATAAAACAAGTAACTGGTGTTGTATGCAACACATAAAGTCCCCTACCGGCTCCACCTTGACTCAATATGGTAATCAATTCCCATTTTTTGCCATATTTTCACTATTTCCGTTACCATAGCAACCACAATTTTAGTTCGAAGAACAAAAATAAAATGATTGACAATTCTACACATTGCCAATCTAGTAATATACCAAGTTTCATCAAGTTTGCTTGCTTAGTTATCGCGGGATCCCATTTTTTACCATATTTTCACTATTTCCGTTACCATAGCAACCACAATTTTAGTCGAAGAACAAAAATAAAATGACGTGCATAATCTACACATTGCCACTAGTCAATATAGCAAGTTTCATCAAGTTAGCTTGCTTAGTTATCGCGGGATCCCATTTTTTTGCAATATTTTCACTATTTCCGTTACCATATCAACACAATTTCAGTTGAAGAACAAAAATAAAATGACGTGCATAATCTACCAATTTGCCATCTAGTCATATACCAAGTTTCATCAAGTTAGCTTGCTTAGTTATCGCGGGATCCATTTTTTGCCATATTTTCACTATTTCTGTTACCATTAGCAACCCAATTTTAGTCGAATGAACAAAATAAATGATGTGCATAATTAACATTGCCATCTAGTCATATAGCAAGTTTCATCAAGTTAGCTTGCTTAGTTATCGCGGATCCCATATTTTGCATATTTCACTATTTCCGTTACCATAGCAACCACAATTTTAGTCGAAGAACAAAAATAAAACGACGTGCATAATCTACACATTGCCATCTAGTCATATACCAAGTTTCATCAAGTTAGCTTGCTTAGTTATTAAGTTATCGCGGGATCCAGATTTGAGCGGACAGACGGACGGACAGACGGACAGACTGACAGACGGACAGACGGACGGACGGACAGACGGACGGACAGACGGAGGGCAAACCTATAGTCCCCTCCGGTGTGAACACCGGTAGGGGACTAATTAACGTTAAAGGCATTATGATGTAATTATGTTACAGGTTTCATTTTATGAAGATCAATCAAAACAGTTGCATCGACCCCACATGACCCATTTTTTAACTCACCTGTGGTTCAATGTAGACAAATATATTGATCAAGTTGAGCTTTTTTTTTAATAATATTTGCAATCGTGACCTACTTTTTCACCCAACGTGACCAATTTCAAACTTATCCGAGATATCATGGAGAGAAACATTCTGACCAAGTTTCATGAAGATTGGGCCAATTGGAAATGTGATCTCTAGCGTGTTCACAAGGTTTTCTAAGATTTACCCTGGTGACCTAGATTTTGACCCAACGAGACATGATTTCAAACTCAAACAGAGATTTCATAAAAAACAAACATTTTGACCAAGTTCATTTAGGTTTGTGCCAAAATTGTGGCTTCTAGATTTATTTATTGTTTTAATATTTCCCTCGTGATCTACAATTTTGACCCCACATAACCTAACTTCAAACTTATCCGAGATTTCATGTAGACAAGACACTCGACCATTACAGCCGTCGGTTTGCACAGAAATCCTATTGGTGTTTTTTTCCCTAAAATGTTTTCCCATTCACATTAAATTTTGAATATCCCTCCAAAAATGAGTTCGACACGATTCTGTCTTGACCTTTTTGAACGCATATATTTACCAAATACAAGAAAATCACGATTTGTTTCATGATAAGCTTTCCTACAGTAGGATGAACTTTGATTATGTAAATGCAATATTGTGTACATTTATATGTCCTGGTAAAGTGCCTCTCGTCTATCTGAACCGACTGACTGACCTCAAGTTATGAAAGGCGACAATACTAAATATGGATATAATCTGAATGCGAACATAATAATTTCAGGCATGTTAATTACCGACTTTTAACATTAAAGAGCGTAGCTTATACAGTTACGTAAACTTTATATCATCATTGTTTATTTTATTTTACACATATTTACTTACAAATACTTACTTACTTCGTTTCGTTAATTTTCTTTTCTTTTTTTTCTGACTTCGTCTTCAGAGAAAACAACGTACGTATCAACACAGCCATATACTGTAAAATCAATAATTTTCGTTGACATTAAGTTTCGTTGGTTATGCACCTGAGGGAATTTCGTGGATACATTTATTCGTGGATCTGTTCTAGAAAACGTGAGTTCTATATAAGAGACAAGTTTTCGTGGGGATTAATCGTGGAGGAAACCTACCACGAAATCGACGAAAATTAGTGTCCCACGAGTATTAATGATTTCACAGTATTATAATATCGGCTACAGGAATAAGCTTGTCAATTACATGTGTGCATCATCTGAGCCAGTGTCAAGGTCTTCCTATAAATGAGTCATAGTAATACACGATTGTTATATAAGTAAATTAATTACATGTATAAAATGAGCTAAATTATCATTCCGCACGAAATATAGAGTTTATTTAGTTATTTATTTTTTTATTCTTATTTTATTTTATTTTACTTTATTTTTTTTTTTTTTTTTTTTTTTTTTTAGAATTTATAGAAAGTTTATATACACTTATATAGAACTCACGTGAATATAATGCTAATGGGTTCGGGACCCGGCCGCGACATAGCAAAGTCGTAAAAAATGGTACTGGCATAGCTCCCTTGCTTAGCGCTAAGCATATAAGGGTAGTTCCAGGACTGGTTGGCCCGGTGTCAGAATAATGTAACTGGGTGTGGTGTCATGCGCGATACTGCAGTGTGGCCTTAGGAAAGACATAGTCTCCAAATTACAAAAATACTGTCGGCGGAACGTTCAACCCACCAAACAAACTTCATGCAAAAAAACAATATCTGAGATAGATGGCTTGATACTTGAAACGCATCGGTTTCTACTTGTCGGGGAAAGTTCGTGACATCCAAAATAGTTAACAGCTTGCATAATTTTGCTAGTTCCGCAATTTTTAAACATCAGTGAAAAACACGTGTTGTTCGTAGTACATAAGAAATGTGGCTTTAAAGAGATGGGATGATATGCCACTTGGACGTAATCTCACCATTGACGGTCCCAGTTTTATAACATGGCCACATGTCTGGACGTCCCACCCTCCACATACACACACACAGACACAAGACAGTTATCATGTTCGCATCTCACGATTTTTGGCAGGAAACCAGCACCGAGACAGGGCGACATACGTCAGGGGATAAAAATAGGCGATGGACTATTTCTTTAATGGACGACCTTATACATGACGGCAGAAGGGCTCTGCATGTCATTATGCAGTGAGGAAGGAAAAAACATACAGACATACGCGCGCGCACACACACATACGCACATACATTTTCACCAAACCACATCACACCCACCTCAAACCATACCATACATTCATACCATATACACTTTTTATGTTTAATTTTGTATTTTACTATCTTGGGTCATTTTGTTTTGTCCACAGTGAACTAGAACTAGATTCGAACACTTAAAGCGGCGGTGGCTTGTCTCGAACCACGGACCATAAAGTTAGCCTGTCTAGCGCATTGATCAACCGTACCTGTGATGCTCATATAGGCGTTTAGAAAAGCATATCGGTGTTATGTTTCACTTAACTCGACGTAGACTACAAGGGTTGTGGAAATCAATCATCTCTTCCACACACACACACACACACACACACACAAATACAATATAAGCTTAAAGATGTCATACTATTTAGAACCAAGGGACATTTGACAAGATATATATAGATTGACTCGAGTTTTATGATTACCTCCCCACCGATAAGAACAATGAATTATCTCCCCTAAAAACTGAAATGGTGATTATCTCCATTATTCTACGTTAAAGTTTGGATTTCTTAATGACGTCTGAAATAATATCATAAGTAATGTGGCTTTCATCATTGGCTTTTTGTAAAGATTAAAATTATTATTATTATTATTATTATTGTTTTGTTTTTTCTTGATTAAAGAAAGTGTATATTTCTCATAAAATTCAATTTTAACTTTTTTTTAATATGGATTATCTCCCCCAAATCTAACAAAACTTGTATAAACTCTCGATGATTTTTTTATTTTTTATTATTTTAGATGCCTTTAAAGTGATGAAGAGTCCTAGAAATATTACCGTCCAGTGACCAGATATGAAATATTGGAGTGGGTGTACCCAAAGTCATAAAGTGACCTAGTTATTGCAGATGGGGGACAGAAGACACTAAGTGTAGAGATACGTCCTTGTACCGTAAACCTGCACATGAAAAATCCAGGCGACTAGACCTAGATTCAAACCTAAAGCGGTGAGGGGTTGATTGAAAGTTAGTCAGCTGTTATAACCACTGGGTCAACGATGCCCCTTCTAAAAAGTCAGTTTTTTTTTTTTTTTTTTTTTTTTTTTTTTTTTTTTTTTTTTTTTTTTTATCATAAATAGATATTCATCACGTAAGAATAAACAAATAAATCAATGACGTCAAATATATATATATATAATAATAATAATTGCGCCGCGGCGTGTGCCCTCGTGTGTCATTTCAAAAACGTATTTTAGCATGAAATAAATAGAATGGTTTATCATTTTATTATATTGATAAGATCGTATTGTATTTTGCTTCAAAAAAACTTACCCCGGTATATACTCACAAACTTGATATTGGCCTTCTTCAACAAACATAAATTTGAATAAGTGAGTAGCTCGATCGCTATTTTCCCCAAATTTATTCACAAGGAGATGTCATTAATTTAAATGAGCAAGACGCAAACTGCACTGTCATTATTATGTAAGCGCGTATCTCAAATAAACAATATTTTATCTTTATGTGTCATTATGGATTATTAGGATGCAGTTTTGGCATTTCAAACGAACACAATTGAGATCTCGTCATATATCGCACAGCGATAACTAATTCACGGCTGTTTAAATCCCAGCCATTCCTCACAATAACCCATAAATCAATTTCCCCAACTCGTGCTTGGTCCAAATTCCGCAGCAAAATAAAACAAAATACAATATACACATAATAAATTAAGTGGATAAGTACGTCAAGAGTTTCTCTTTTTTAGTGTTGTTGTAATATATGACGTACTATACTCGAGTCAAACCAAAGTCCAATATGGAGGGTTAAAAAATGAGTTATGCTTTGCATCAACTACATGGCTGGCACCATATATCCGTTCTCTAGAATGCAAACTTACAGCTGGTTTGAATTACAGTTTCACGCTCTGTATTAATCTTTTGTTTTCACTGAAAATTACACTTCATGATATTTATTACTGTTTCATCCATTCATTCAACAATTCATTATTTCATTTTTTTATTGTTTAATTATATTTCATTTCTTTTAAGTTTACTCATTTATAAATTTATTTATTTATTCTTTCATTTATGTCGATATGCATTTATAAAGGTATGCATACAGAGGCAGTATTTGTCAATCAGAAGTTAAAATTAGTGTCCAAATTTAAGGCCTATAACCACAGCCTATTACCTGTATATACATGTATCTCAGGTGTAGCCGGTATACCTGTAACTGTAATCAGTATAATACCTGTAATTAGATAGACTTTATCAAGTCATGATTAATTAAGTAAATACGTTATATGTATTTTGACATAGCATGAAGACCTCCACAATTACATGTACATGACTTTCACACAGTAAAGTAAGGATGGTTTTTTAAAAAGATTAGCTGTTATCGTTTTTAACTGCTGTTGCTAATTTGAAGTTAACGTCACTACAAGACAATTTCCGTCAAAAATCGACACCCAGCTAATCACAGATGGATGAATACTCCGGGTGCACACATACACCCGGTTTTAAACACCGACCTAATGCAAGCCAGCAGGACATTCAGAACACCTCGACCTTTTCCGAATGACCAGCAGGAAGGCTTCATCACCTGAAAATTCCGAGCGACTAGACGGGGGCTCGAACTGACAGCGGTGAGATGCCAAGTGAGATCTGTTGTAAAACAAATTTATTTTAGGCTAACTGAAAAAAAAGGTTCGATATGTATGTAATTACATATTGAAATTTCGGTCATTAAACCTTAGCCTGGAGGCAAAAAACACGGTGACCTAGAAAGTTAAGGTCACGCTAGTTACGTTTAACTTAACACATCATAAATAACCCCTATAAAATATATACCTTTGCACTTAAAATGATGCGGAAATACTGGTTAATCATAGTTTAACAACTTTAAAGGTGTAACTTTGCAACGCCTATGTTGATCTACTTTCATCTTTTTAAAATATACATTGGTATGTAAGCGATTTAATAGAATACGATAAACATAAATCTCTCCCTCTCTCTCTTTCTCTCTCTCCCTCTCTCTCTTTCTCTCTCTCCCTCTCTCTCTTTCTCTCTCTCTCTTTCTCTCTCTATCTGCGCGCGTATTTCTTATAGAAATACTTAAACAGGCAGAATTTAGAAAACAAAAATGATGACGAATTTTCACCAAAATACCTGTCACTGATTTTGGAGAGAAAAAAAAGAAGAAAAACCAAACGTCTGACTTAAATACACATAAATAAAATGTTAACGTCTGATTATACAAAATAAATACGGTTAGTTTAAAAGTGCACCATGCATTGTTTACATTATGGTATTTTTAGCTTAACCATCATTGTTAATGTGTAGCATGGGTTTTTCTTTTATTTTATACACAAGCATATTTAACTTATTTTCGAGACATATCTGTACTTGTAAAACTGATGACATTTCTTTCAATTGATGAAATAATTTATTTTCTTCGGTTGCATTTAAAATATGGAAGTATAAATCAAAATGAAACAAAATCATTTGATTTTCATACTTTTTTTTAATGATTTAAGATATACTCATCTCTCCTTCGTTTATTCAAATAATTTTGATAAAATTTATTCAGACAAGAAATATTTTAAGGTAAAGTCCCTGTTATGGTTCCGCTACGTCTTGGACCACTTAACATCTACCAAGATAACCATGGCACCCTAATGAAACAGTAGGAAACCTTAATTATCTCTGTGAAAGTCCATGAGATCCGAAATGTAGCCGAACAATTACAGGGACTTTACCTTTAGAGAAAATATTATCATTTGAAAAGAGGATGCGAGTATAGTCATATATCGTTACGAACGAAGTCAGATGGTAAACTACTAAATCAATGCCACATTTTTTTTATACATTGCGCTTATTGTTTTCCCCTTCAGTGTAGGTTGACAGACATAATACGGTGTTCCTAGTCTGTCACTTCTAATACTTCAGTGCAAGGCTTTTAAGGCAACGGAAGTTACCTTCCATTGCAATTCACGAAAATCAGTGGTATTTAAGCATGATTTTCATACTCAAACTCAAACTATACCAATTAGTTCCAATAGGGATTGGAAAATAATACTAAAATCCGAGCCTGAATCGTATTTAAACATTTTAGAGAACACGGTGCAAGGTCTGGGCGGCCGCAGTACAACAGCAGAGCATTGGGACCCGGATACGAAGGTACCAGTTCGAACCCAAATATGGACGATTTCTTAAGCAGGCGCAGAACGGGTTATACCAGGCAGTCTTCTTACTGCATATACTATGACACGTCGCCAATCTATTTATTCGACTGTTACAAGTGTTTATTTCGAATTGTAACAATTTGTTTTCCATATCCCATAATAGAAAAAAAATAAGACCAAGGCAATATTCATCCGGCTACCTTTAATTATCTCGATTCAGTACACAATTCTCAGAATTTAAACAAATTACTGAATGCTTGTCAAACATATAACTTGAATAATGTAAAAAATATGAATTCTTATCTGTAACAAGAGCTCGACTATTCAAAATGCTTGTTGGTAAATCAAATGAAATCTATATACCTTGATAGCCTGATAACCCTTAATATTTTTATGATGTCTAAAATCAATTCCATGCCTAGTTACTGAGACATAAGCACAATAACACTGTGCATACAAAACGTTAACCAAAAATCCAAGTTAGAAAAGGGCCATAATTTGCATAAAATTCAGTCCAAAAGTTATCCTCCTTAGTTTTCTGATGCCCCTGAAGACACTCCTTAACTTTCTAGTCAATTCCACAAGCAATTTCTGATATATAAGCTGGATAGTAGCTTAAAGGCAAAAATTTAACTAAACTTCTAAGTTAAAAGGGGGTCATAATTTTTAATATATTCCATCAAGTGTTATCTTCCTTTATAGTATGATACCCCTAAACATATTAAAGATGTTTCAAATCAATCCCAGGCCTGGACTCTGAGATATAAGCATGAAAGTACCTTGCATGCAAAACTTTAACCAAAATTTTTAAGTTAAAAAGGGCATAATTGTAAATATCCATCAAAGTTATCTACCTTGATAGTATGATACTCCTAAACATATTAAAGATGTTTAAAATCAATCGCATGCCTGGGCACTGAGATATATGCATGAAAGTAACTTGCATGCAAAATTTAAACCAAAATTTCTAAGTTAAAAAGGGCAATAATTTGTAACATATTCCATCAAGAGTTATCTACCATGAAAGTATGATACCCCTAAACATATTAAATATGTTTCAAATCAATCCCATGCCTGGAAACTGAGATATAAGCATGAAAGTACCTTGCATGCAAAACTTTAACCAAAAGTTCTAAGTTAAATAGGAGCCATAATTTGTAACATATTCTATCAAGAGTTATCTACCATGAAAGTATGATACCCATAAACATATTTAACATTTTTCAAATCAATTGCATGCCTGGATACTGAGATATTAGCCTGAAAGTACCTTGCATGCAAAACTTTTACCAAAATTTCTAAGTTAAAAAGGGGCCATAATTTGTAACATATTCCATCAAGAGTTATCTACCTTGGTTGTCTGATGCCCCTTAACATATTCATAAACTTTTAAGTCAATACCATGAATGGTTATTGAGATACAAACTAGATAGTAGCTTGCACGCAAAACTTTAACCAAATTTTCTATTGCATGCAAAACTTTAACCAAAATTTCTAAGTTAAAAGGGGCCATAATTAATATTAAATTCAGTCAAGAGTTATCTACCTTGGTTGTCTGATGCCCCTGTACATATTTATAAACTTTCAAGTCAATACCATAAATGGTTAGTGAGATACAAGGTTGATAGTAACTTGCACGCAAAACTTTAACCAAAAGCTGCAACGCCAACGCTGACGCCGACGCCAGGGTGACTACAATAGCTCTCATATTCTTCGAATAGTCGAGCTAAAAAAGGAATTTGTAAAGTACAATACTTTAATCATTAACGTCTTTGTGAACTTTTAAATTTGAGTCTGAATGATCTTTAATATTCTACAACATTTTAAATCCATTACATCCACATTTCAATGTTTGAATATATTTTCAAATTAAATTATAAGATTGTCCGATAAAACATTATGTTGTTTGCAATACTTTTTGAGAGCAGTTAATTTAATCATGAATAGAAAATGTTAGTGTAATGTAAAACTGGAACCATCTCCCGAAAGGCTTTCAAAGCATGAAAGATTTTAACTCTTAATTATAAACAAACAGTATAATTATGCATCTACTAACTGAAATTGTATTGTGTTAACATGTGTTTACACACAATTGTACAACATACTCGTATACATACATTTGATAACGATGAGATGATTTGCATATGATAATCTTCATTTTCTTCTTTTGAAGAAAACATAAACAAGAGGGACTTGATGGCCCTGAAGTCGCTCACCTAAGAAACATTGACTTGATTGTATGTACAAGTTACTGTAATGTAACTTAAGTCATACTGTATACATTAGCCATACAATAACACAGCAAGATCATTTAAATTCCTGACATCAAACAGTATCTTTGGGCCAAATTTGAATGATTAGCAAAAAAAAAAAAAAAGTAGGTCACTGGGTCATGGTCAAGGTCATCCGAAGTCAATGTTCAATGGTACACACAAAACTGTACCAGTTGTGCAAATTTGAAAGCCATAGCTTAAAATATCAAACGTAGGTCACTAGGTCATAATAAAGATCATCCATGGTCAAAGTTAAATTTCACAAATAAAATTGTACCTGTGCTCAAAAATTGAAGGTTATAGCACCCTTTATAAGACTATGTAAAAAAAATGAACATTGAGCGTTGCCAATTTTGACCCTAGGGCCATATGATTTGAACAAACCTAGAAATTATCCACTCGGCCGTGTTACACACGAGCTATCTTAATTCCAGGCCATGTGGTTTCTGACGAGAAAATTGTTCAAGTATTTTCCTGTGTAAGTCTATACATTGGCAATAATTCCTGATTGAATTGGCTGGTATCAGCCATAATCGAACTTAGCCCAGAGAATATGGCTTATAAATAATGTCCTGAAGTTTGAAGAAGATTGCTTAAAAAATAAAGATGTTAGAGTGTACACAAATTGAAATCTTGCATTTTTTAATCATTCAATGGGACATATCCCCAGACCTTATGGTCAAATATCAGCCATAATCAAACTTAGCAGGGAATTCATGTTTATTAACATTTTCATGAAGTTTGAAGAAGATTGCCTGAGAAATAAAGATGCTACAGTGTACACAAAGTAAATGCGGTAGGTCGGTGGTTCTTCCCGGGTACCTCTGTGTACTCGGGGTCTTCCTCCACCTGTAATTAGCTGGACGTCGCTATATGATTGAAATACTATCGCAGCGACGGTAAACCCAAATACAACAACAGAAGTTGTGATAGATAAATAACTTTCATATCTGATTTAACCAGACTTGTGTAGTTCAACACAAATGAGAGCTATTGTGTGTTGTATAGCTGATTATTTTCTTAAATCCTGTTTGATGGATGCATCAACAACAACAACACAAAGTAAAAATGATATGTTTCATTCATTCAAGGGCAATTAATACAGACCTACTGGGCAGATAACAGCCATAATCAAACTTGGCCGAGATATTATGTTTATGGACACTGTATAAAGTTTTATGAATACTGGTTAAGAAATGAAGATACAAGAGAGTACACAAGGTGAAATTGGCATTTTTATCGTTCAATGGCGATAACTCAAGACTTGCTTGGATATAAGATATAATCGAACTTGGCGAAATGATTATGGCTATAAATATTGTAATAAAGTTTGAAAAAGATTGATCTGAAATGAGGATGCTAGAGTATACATAAAAGGAAATCTGACATTTTTATCGTTAAAGGGCCATAACTCCAGACCTAATGGGCGGATATCAGCCATAATTGATCTTGGTTGAGAAAATGGCTATAAACATTGTCATAAAGTTGGAGGAAGATTGATTCAGAAATGAAGATGCTAGTGTGAACACAAAGTGAAATCTGACATTTTTTTATCGTTCAAGGGCCATAACACCAGGCCTAATGGGCAAATATCAGCCATAATTGATCTTGGCCAAGTGATTATGGCTATAAATATTGTAATAAAGTTTAAAAATTGATTGAAAGGAAAAAAGATATCAGCTATATTTGATCTTGGTTGAGAAAATGGCTTAAACATTGTCATAAAGTTCGAGGAAGATTGATTCAGAAATGAAGATGCTAGTGTGAACACAAAGTGAAATCTGGCATTTTTTTTTATTTTTTTTTTTTTTGTTCAAGGGCAATAACTCAAGATCTAATGGGTGAATGTCAGCCAAAATCGAACTTGGACAAGAGATTATAGCTATAAATACTATCATAAAGTTGGAAGAAGATTCATTGAGAAATGTGGATACTAGAGTGAACACAAAGTGAAATCTGGCATTTTTATCGTTCAAGAGTCATAACTCCAGACCTAATGGGCGGATATCAGCCATAATCGAACCTGGCCGAAGGATCGTGGCTATAAACATTGTCATAAAGTTTGAAGAAGGTTGCTAAGGAAATGAAGATGCTAGAGTGTACACAAGAAAATGTTGGCGGACGTCCGGACTTACGGACTGACAGATATTGACTGACCACAATAGCTCACCTAGAGCATTTCGTGCTCAGGTGGGCTAAAATACAACGCATAATATTTCATTTATAACAAAAATATAATCAATAAAAAACTACACCGGAACTTTTCTCAACATTTCAATTTTATGAAAAAGAAACAAGAGGGCCAAGATGGCCCTAAATCGCTCACCTTAATTTGGTTTGTTGTAGTAAGGCTGGAACCGTGAGAGGATAATATATACCAAATATCAAAGCTGTAGGTCTGTACGTTTCTAAGTGAATGCATTTTATAGTTATGCATTCTGGTTGCCATGGCAAGAAAAATTCTTCATGATCGAACCAATGGTTTCAGAAGTAAATTTTTTTTGTTTTCCTTATAAAGTTCCATACAAAACCTGGGTGTGGTCCCAGGAGTGTCCTCATGTAAACCCTGATGCATATATTTGTTGATAGTGTTGAGGCACCAGTAGCTAATGCTATGTACCAAATATCAAATCTGTAGGTCTGTATGTTTCTGAGAAAACGAATTTTGAAGTTATGCTTTCTGGTTGCCATGGCAGACAAAGTTCTTCATGAAATTCAATAAAAATAAGGAATTAGTCTAAGGCTAAGCTAAGTATCATGTTAGTGAAATATGGTGAAAATCCATGTACTAGTTTTGAGAGAGAAGTTTTTTTTTCAAGAATTCCCTATATAGATCTATATAAAAATCCCGGAGTGACCATGGGCTTGGCCCATTGTGACCCCTGGGGGGGCAAAATTTTGCACTGATGTTAAGGCAACATGAGTTTTTCATTGAATTGAAAAGAAAGGGGGAATTTGCATTAGGCTATCATAAGTATCATTTTGGAAAATTTGATGAAAATCTCTAGTAATTTCAGAGGAGAAGATTTGTTGAAATTGTTGATGCACAACAACACAAGTTATGTCTTCTGGTTGCCATGACAACCAAAGGTCTTCATGAAATTCAATAAAAATTAGGAATTAACCTCAGGCTTACGTAAGTATCATTTTATTGTAATTTGGTGAAAATCCATGGGGTGGTTTCTGAAGAGAAGATATTTCGAGAATTCCCTGTGTAGTTCTATACAAATTTCCGGGTGTGGTCCTTGGGCGTGGCCAACTGTGACCAAAGGGACACAAATTTTGCACTGATACTGAGGCAACATGAGTTGATGCTATGTACAAAATATCAAATCTATAAGTTTATATATTTCTGAGAAAAGGCATTTTAAAGATTATCTTCTGGTTGCCATGGAAACCAGAGTTTTTCATTGAATTGAAAAACAATTAGGAATTTGCATTAGGCTATCATAAGTATCATTCTGGCAAAATTTAATGAAAATCCGTCTAGTAGTGTCAGAGGAGAAGATTGTTGAAATTGTTGACGCACGACGGACAATCAAGTGATCACAAAAGCTCACCCTGTGCTTTGCTCAGGTGAGCTAAACAAGTAGAAAATTTAGTGGTTTTATCGTGAATCAACAAAGTTTTTTTTTTCGTGATTTTATGATTCTCGTTTATCAAATAATATGAGTA
Organism: Solen grandis; assembly: GCA_021229015.1. Lineage (NCBI taxonomy): Eukaryota > Metazoa > Mollusca > Bivalvia > Adapedonta > Solenidae > Solen > Solen grandis. Next base: position 35,943,900 of record CM037794.1, read on the forward strand.
TAAAAGGATATGCATTTAAACATTTATAACACTGTATAACCAAAGATAAAGTTAATAGACCATTTCACTCCGAAATGTGAAGTAACTAGCACTTCCCGAACACCTAATCTACATTTTCATACATTATTCAATGGAAATAAACATACGTTTAAGATTTTTCCCAAGTAACTGATTGGTCACTTGAATTCAGCAAATTAAACCGAATATTGCCGATCCTCTGGTGAAATGTTCTATTGTACTGTTAGACAAGTAGTTAAATTCAAAAAGAGATAGAAGGCAATAAAGAACATCACATTCAGCGTGACGCCACTGTATCTATAAATTGTTACTAGATACTGTTTCAATTCAACCTTATTTCACAAACTATTCAGAGCAGAGTTGATTAAAGGTGCATTATATGATTAATAAATGAAATTCCATGTTCAACTAATATCATTTTTATTTGAAAATACATTTAATATTAATTCATTACTGCCATAATCTTAGGAATAGAGAAATAAAAACTACATCAATATGTGAAAAAAGTGTTTATTTTTTCTGTAAAGCAAATGAAAAAAAAAATGAATTGGTCATCCTTATTTAACTTAAGAGCGTTAACTAAAAGTCTTTCTTTACTCTAACTTGCGCAATTTGCTTCACAAACCATGAACTTTACCTTAAATGACAGTTTCTTAAATTTATCATTAAAGCGATAGTGTTTGCTTTCCACTTTCTTACACACTGACTCTGTCCATTCCTTTACCAAATCGTCTAGATGATACATGTCAAGAACGGTCAAAATATCCAGCAGATTTTTCATCGGAGTGTTAATATTATAATCTGATATGTGACTGACCGCTTTACAAATCATAACCTTCATCAGGTCACAGCACTGCTTCAGCAACGACTTAGTGTCGTACATATGGGCCAGTCTGGTGAGTGTGAAGACATTTTTCTCTGAAACAATATACATGATAATTAGCGAAACATACAATAAACATAACTTCTTCCACAATAATATTGTAAAACCCTAAGGTTTTACCTTAATTTTCTATTTTCTTCCTTTCCTTCCAGACATGTTAAGTCATTATTTGTTATAGCCATAGTTGCTGGTAAAATATTAAATCCCTTTAAGGTTGGAGTCCACTTCATAAGCTTAGCTCGTGCCTAACTGAATTGTGGCGAACGATGCCTACAGTTTTAGCGTCGGCAGGAGCTTTCAGTGTCCTTTGAGGATCAGGTACTACACGTGATCAGACTGACAAGCTATCAACTCTTAGGCATACCGACTCAAACAATCATTGTAATACGAGACTCCTGTAAAAGCGCCCATCCCTCTAGAGTTAACAACGTTTCCAACTAAAGCGGAAAAAACGGTATTGTGCATACCTGTGTAACGGTCAAGTTTTTTTTAAGGTCAATTTCTTTTAACTTGACCGGTTGAGCTTTTCTCCCGGGGAAGAAACTGATTAATCCATTTTTCATCCACCCAGTTTCCTCACACAACCTTATAGACTGTAAAGGTGGAAAATTGTGGACTAGCCCGGTTGTTTTGCCACTTTCTTAAAAAATCTATCTGTTAGAGAAGTTTCTGCAATACGTGTTATTGGAGCCTCTTCTCTTGCATGTATTCCTCTTAGAAAATCTAAGAAATCCTCGTATTTCTCTTCCTCTACGTTTATTGTTGATGTGTCCTTTTCCTTGAATTCCAAAGTAAGCATCTTTTCAAAAACAGGGGAGCTATAAATAAGGAACGATTTCGAAGCAAACAGTTTCCTGTCATCAGCAGTGACGATTGTTATTTCGTCATCTGTGAATCCACTGTCGACAAACAGCCGTTTTACAGGAGCATCCTTTTGCTCCGGGTTGACGTCATCCTTGGATACGGTCTCCATATTAGCCTATGAACAAAGTTTACATATTGAAAATGTACTCATATTCAGTGATATTATATCAACATGAAATATGACCTTAATAACAGCAAGATTTGCTAAGAAATAAAGAATTTCGGTATATTTATTGCAGACACAATAATTGACACAATAATTGTTAATTTTGCCCCGGCCTACTAAAGCGCCGATTATGGTTGGTGGAATTCGGGCCATGTTATATAATGTTTGCTTATAGGATATTGTTAGGTTCGCCTTGAGTTTTCCCTGTCTGTCATGGCAAGAAAATAACCCTTTAATTCAAGGGAATGTGATTAATAAGTTCATATACATGAGTATTCATTAAGGAAACTGTTGTATTTTTGTGTTCGGTGTTGACTTGTTCAATTATAAATGGTAGTCAAATGAGATGACAACACAGCACAAATGTGATGCTATACCATCTAAAGAGAGCAGTGTACTATTTCTATTGTCGATTGAGTGCTTCAGGATCTAAATAATAAATTCAAGGAGTGTAAAAAATGATGGAAAGTTATTTAAATTAAGGCCTTTTTTACATTTGAGTCATGTTTTAAATTTGAGTCAATGTTAAGGTTAGATGAAAGTTTAAATTTTAGTCAAGTTTAGATTTAATTGAAGTTTTAAATTTGAGCCATGTTACAGTTTTAATTTCATAAAATGTTCAGGTCATTAAGCCAGAGAAATGACAAGGTCCTGAGCACAGGTAAGTTAAGACTAGACTTGACTATTTGAGTTTACC
>CM037794.1:35946627-35996627 GCA_021229015.1 Solen grandis
ACTGAAATTACAGTGTATTAAAAGGAAAACTCAACTTTATGACTAGATATACCAATAATTCATGATGACTGGAGGCTTTCAAATCTGAAATCTGAATAATAAAAAAAAAACGCACAGCCATTATTAGATCACCCTCTGACTTTGCATCTATAGGTAATTTCCTTCTAAATGCGTCATACAGAAAATACCTCGCACGGTGTACTCATTATGTCACAGAAATAAACAGCCCTGTGACGTAAGTATCTTCCTACGACATGGGATGTCACTGTACCGTGAAGAAAATGTTTTAACCTATTTACGGATGGCGACGCTAGGTAAGTCGGTGAATATTTAAACGATTTTCACTGTACTCAGGCAAGTTTTTGTTGATCTGACAACAAGGGAAAACGTATGCCTCCTAGTGTTCGATTAATCAGTTCGTTAACAAATCTTTGATGAAGATCGCACTGATTGATTGTCGACGATGATTTCTTATTCGTCAATTTTAAAGAGAGTAGCGGTATTTAATTGCAAACAGCTGAACTTTAAGAATCAGATTAGAGATCTGTATATTTAAGTTATTTCTGATAGGATAGTTCTACGCCTTTGGTCTACATTGTTACTGTAAAACGATCAAATCGTAGAGCTACAAATAAGAACAAAAGAATTCAAATTTTATTGTTGTGTTTTTATATGTATCATAAGATGCTCAAGCGTTAAATACTTAGAGCAGTCTGAGTATAGTTCAAAGATCAAGCTCCATTTTGTCGTTAATTTTCTTCTTTCCTTTTTTAACCTAAACTGGGAAAACATAACGTCAACTTTAACATTACCCAAAGTACCTGACAAAGAATGAAAAATACATAAATATATTTTTGTGTGCAAACAACCACAAAAGTAGTGCTTTATTGTCAGAAAACGTGACATCAAGTCACGAAATACTTATTGCTAGTGGGAGCTATAAATTTTTCTTTCTTTTTTTTGTCAGTTTAATTGATCTCTAGTTTTTGTCCCTTTTGAATGGCAAATCTGCATGACATACGTTACAATCATGCAGTTTTTGAAGAGCCTTAAAACTGCAATCGGAAGGTATGATGACGGAAAAAAAAGGTGGAAATTTATGACATATATCATTGACATTGACAATATATCCAGCTACCTCAATAATATTCTTTAAAAGACATTTTGAAATATATAAATTGTAGGCGTGTTTAACCCATGTGCAGAAATAAAGGGTGAAGGGGTAAAGGAAACCCGAGAATGTGCTCATATGAGATTGGAAAATGATAATAATGATAGCAATGACAATGGCGGCAACGGTGATGATGATGATAATGATGGAGATTTTGATGATGATGACGATGTTGTTATTGTCGTTAAAGACTGTGATGGGGGTGTAGCGGCATTGCTGTCGTTGTGTTTGATGATGATGATGATGATGATAATTGCAGCGCATCTGTCCAAGGTCACCGCTGGTAAACAGACTTGTTTTCCCACAGTCTGATGACCTCAGTTGCGACTATCATACGTACTTCGTCGTATCCGATTTCACACCCCCAACTTGTCTATTTTTAGAAACACCCATACAGTGTATGTCACGAAACCTCACCTGGGCTATTTTGCTTATAGGTAGTTTTTGTCAACATTTGTGATTCTGGTTAACAACTGCTTTGTTGATTTATGAAAGAATAGTGTAAAAAAACCGCCGACATGTTCAATAATATAAAAAAAATCCATTGCCAATGCTTATAATTTTTACTGATTTGACTGCTTCAGAATATATTAACAATAACTGAAACTATTCAAAAATCTTAAAATTGTGAGTTGAGAGTAAATTCTATTACGTCCTTTTTTGTGGCTGTTGTTTTTTATATAAATCAGGCTCTTATTCGTGGCCTTGGCCAAGTGGCTGTAGTCGCTGGTTGGCAACTATTTAGACCCTCGCAGCTTTGGGTTCGACTCCCGGCCGGGTCACTAGGATTTTCCATGTGAGAAAACCTTCCAGCTGGTTTCGGTTACTTCGATCTACCCGGATGTACCTGTGTACATAACAGAGAGGATTAACTCTCTAAAAACAAAAGGAAAAAAACATTCAATATGACACAGTTGCTATGTTAAGGTAAAGTCCCTGTAATGGTTCCGCTACATTTCGGACCTCACGGCCTTTCATGAAGATAACCAAGGTTTCCTTATGTTTCATTAGGGTACCTTGGCTATCTTGGTAGAGGTTAAATGGTCCAAGACGTAGCGGAACCATTACAGTACCTTACAAAACCTTGTTCAGTTATCCATAACGGAGTTCATCCGCGGAGTCATAGAAAAGTGTTATAAGTCAGTATATAGATCAATATTTAACATTTACTGTTCAAATATGAAGTTCATCGCTCTTTGGTAAGTGGTTAAAGCATTCGTACCGGGATCGGAGCACCCAGGTTGCCGAAAGGCTGACTGGCGTTAGAACCTGGAGTGAGGGGTCGAGGGTTTGGTCCAAGCCCGTGACATTCTGAATACGCGAGGCCATCTGCTTCAGCAAGGACTGGTTTGCCCGGTGTCAGAATAATGTGACTGGGTGTGGCATCATGATAATTGTCTGCGGAATGATACTGCAGTGTGACAGTACTCATAACGTGTTTGACGAACTGTAATAGAAAATGTAAATGATCTAGCGAGTAAATCGCAATGTAGTATTACCAGCATCAAACATAGTCATCGAACATCTAATATACTATTGTTGGCTTGAAATTGGAATTATATGTCAACTTGAAGCTGAGCTTTACAGCCTTGATTTTATTAGATAAAATCATACCCTGGAAATGCGTCCGACCAGTCCTATATTTAAAATCAAAAGTAAAAGCTATGACATACCTTTTTAAAGACTTTTCATGACCAATACTGGAGGTAACTTCTTACTAAGGTAATCTATCCATCATTAAATTATGAACATGACCCATCAAATGATCGTAGGATTTTAGTAGTAAATGCAAATCTCTATATATAGAATTTGAGCAAAAGAGCTTATAACTCCATGTCAGTGGATGTTTGTATCTGCAATTAAGTATGTGTAAGTACTGGAAGGATCATGATTATAATTTAATGATGGATGAATTACCTTAAATCTACTGTAATTAACCTGGTGTCTTTTCAGTTTTGATTTTTGCATTCATTATAATTCATATCTATACCTTTGCCCGTTATCCGAACATTATAATTATTATGCATCTGAAGAGATGGTTTTAATACGTGATTATGAAAAGATTAAATGTCTCTCTTTTCTCCTTCCAATGTATTTAAGGAAATGATTGAATTTCAGAATAATTCTCTCTCATTCTCTCTCTCTTCCCCCCCCCCCCCCCCCCACACACACATTTAGGGAAAAGAGAGAGAGAAAAAAAACTTCCACATATTTTGTTTGCCGCTTTATTATCGGTCGAGGTTACTAAAAGGTTTAAGTAATAGCTGTTGACTGGGATCGTGTGGAGTTTTCCATACTATTACACTAAAGTTCATAGTGGCAAAAGGCAATTTAATTAGCATACATGCCAAGTCAGCTGAACTGGTTTGCAGCCTCTTCTAAACAAAACGAAACTGGTTTCAGTGAAAACCTGAAAACTATAAAACATTGCCTTCACGCATTTACATAGATTGACACTTTTAAAGACCCGGGCACAAAAAAGGTGTTTCAACTATGACATACTACACAATCACGTGACTATTAATTGACATAGGGCACCATCCACCTTTTAGCTGGACGTCAATTTAGATGTGGAGAACAAATGATATAAACACAAACCTTATATATGCGCAAAACCACCAACTATATCATAATTTTATAAATATACTATAAACAATCAATTCACTCTTTACCAATAGTTCGGAAAAATGCCTTTGTCAATGAAAATAACAATATAGCGACTGTAATAACTAATGGTTAGTGTGCAAACGTTATAAATCATTGGCTTTCAAATTTATGTTGTTTTTTCCTTGACAAACGCAAATTTTGTCGAAATATTAGTCAATAGTGAACTTAATTTTTTATTGAATAATATCAAGGCTGACTTTGGTACTATTGCATATAGGAATCTGTTCAGACATTTCTACATACAATAGAAGACCGAAGCGAGCGTAGCGACCATATGCTCCTACATGTATTGTCTGTAGAAATAAACGCTTATTTAGAAGTCATCCTTAATTTGTGAAACACTTGGTTTTGTCAAAAAAGGTATATTTTTTTCATGATAAAATAAAAAAGGGTTCTGTTGAAATAAATCGCTGCTAAATTTGAATTTTCAGAGCCATAAGTTCATGGTGACTTCTCATACTTGATACAACGAATGCTGATGCAGCGACAGTGACCGACAAAAGATAACATGCAATAGAGTATGACCCCTGTATAATTTTCAAATTCAGGTTGTCTTTCAGCATTGTATCATATCGAAAACAGACATGAACTAAACCAATCATAAAGTAAGAGTATGTCCTCTGAATAGTTCAGTCTACAGTTTATCAGTTTGGTATGCGTTAATGGAATGTGGACCAAAGTTGACGTCTCCATAAAAAAAAATCTAAAAAAAGATGGATCGCTTATATGTAAATAGTAAACAAACTTGTTTGTTTTTATGTTACTTTGGCCTTATATATCAAAAACGCGCATTGCTGATGTGCATACCAGATAATCTACCGCAACTGCATCGTGCGTTTCAAAACAATGGGATTACGGTCGCGTTTTAATCATAACCTTTACCGCTTACTCACTTATATTTACAAATATTGGTGGTAAATAAAATTTTATTTTAGATAGAAAACAACCATATATTTTATTAAATTGTGGTTAAACATACAGAAAAGTTATAGCTGTTTGTAATGGTATCAGATATTATGGGACACCCTGTATAACAGCTTGTTTAGATGTTTTAATTTAACAATTATTTTGTGATAAAAATTTAAACAAAATATCCGTGCCATTTATGAAACAGGACAGAAATCCAGATTAGTAATGCGTACATGAAGATCTACTCCCACAAAAAAGTAATCCTTCGTATTAGAAACTCAAATGTATGTAATTTACCCAATGTAGTTCATACGCATTTTGCATAAATATCAGGTAAAGTTCCCCAAAATTCCTCCAGAGCGTTTCTTAAAGGCAAACATACTAATAACTTAAATTATCAAATACCTTTATTGTCAAATTTCTACACACAATGAACAAGAGATAGAATGTACTTCAGGTTCATCAGCACTGGAGTATGGTTATGATCTCCTTATAGGTATTCAACTTATGAATGAAATCGGAATCATGACCCTTATTCCGGATCATGATGAAAAAATCAAAATGCACAAGGAACTGATCGAGACACTGTCGACGGGGGATATCATGAAATACAAAGCAAGTTTAGCTGAATAACTTGTAACAAGAGTTGCAGGAAAACGTTTGGAGTGATCCTTGCCTGTATCGAAATAAGCCGGGATGAAATGCTGGATTTAGAATTATAGCTATTTCATGTAAATCTTGTCGACAGTCTCTCATAGCCTTGAGTGCTTTGATTAACGCAGACTCTGGATAATGAATAATAATGACGTGGGTGCAGCACTGGATGACAGTACTTCTAGCCATGGGTATTCTAAATATAAACGGATACAATCAGATAAGTATAATACCAATCGATTTAAAGCTAATGAATTTCCCGAAGGTCAAATTTAGACATAGGCATCATGATTTCAAATAGAGCTAGAAATACATTTTCTTTTGATATATCTTGTGAAACTGTTTCGTTGAAAGCATTCGTACATAAAAGTACTATACATACCGTACATCTGTATCGTGTGTTCGTTGTTTGTTGGATTTAACGTCTCACCGACAATATTTCAGTTATTTGGGGACGATGTCTACTTTAGACAGATATAGTGCTGCCACACTGCAGTATCATGCCGTAGACATGTGGCATGATACCACACCCAGTCACATTATCCTGACAACCTACAACTACCCTTATATACTGAACTCCAAGCAAGGGAGATATAACAGTACCATTTTTACGACTTTGGTATGTCGCAGCCGGATATCAAATCCACGACCTCCCGCTCCCGAGGCGGACGCTTTAACCACTCGGCCACCGGGGACGGTGTATGTATCGTGTGTAGACGTGATTGTCGCGTAGAAGTGTTAAAATGGATTTATTCTAAAGAAAAATCAAAAGTATTCTTTTAATACTGCAGGTCTGACGAATACATATTTTATACACACTATTAGTTCTGCAAATATATTACCAAGTAAAAATAGTGTCAGAGGGAAAATTTACCAGAGCCAAACAATATCTTCCTAGGCTCGAGAAATTGTCGGATCTCTGTAATCGTAATTCCGCCTAGCCCTCGGTCTGTCTGTCTGTCTGTCTGGTTGTCTCTCTGTTAATTCAGTTATAAATATATTTACATGTATATACAAACTTGTTATTAATTTATATTTTTTCATATCGTTGTATGTGTGTGTGTGGGGAGGGGGGGGGTCTTATGAAACAGTTCAGTGGAAATACAAATACATGTGTACACAGCGTTCACTTATCGTTGAGTAGAATAAAACGTATCTACAAGTTCTGGATATCAACATATTGTTCGAAAAGACATACAATTCATTTATATCCATGCACAACGAATCGTAGTAAAGTGAACTTACCAAACATATATGAAGTATTGATCTTTTTTTATTATGTTACAGCTGCAAGCTGTGACGGTCTTTACTTTGGTTTTCGTGACATTGTTGACTTGTTATTACAAAATCCACTGACTAGGTAAAACGTGAAGAAAAGAAAAAAATACATATGCAATTAATGAAGAGAACAGTTCTGAACAGATATGAAAGGACGGATATAATACAATACAAATAATGTAGAGTATTATTTGACTTTGTTTTCATTCTCTTCTTTTTTATGCTGTTACCAATCTTGTCCATTGACCCCCCGTTTTTACTATGTTATTTCATGTTAGGAAATAGCTGAATTAATACAGCCAAATACTTGTCGAAATATGCCAGAAAGCAATAAATATCGGTTGTTCAACAATATTATTTCATAGTGTGCTCCAATGTTTTACCATTCGTAATAACTCGACAATCTCCGGTTAAAACTCGGAATGAAAATATATCTCGGAAATCCGAATGATTTAACGACGATCAAAAATTCAGGGATATGAGAACGAAAACAGATTTGCCTGACACATAAAACTGTGAGACCTTGACCTTGACATAGCAGACGATGAATATCTGTCAGTGCAATCACGGAGTTGTTGCATACCAGTACCGTTTGTCAGTTTGTACATGCATGCTTAGGTATTCTTTCGCAGTGGCAGCAAGTATCCTGTAAATAGAAAACTGTTGTAATGCTGTTCCAACGAAGAAATGAATTTGCGTAGGATTTTTCGTCTGCTTTATTCGACCAAACCAGAAGTTCAATGAAATTGCAACCTATTTCTATAGTTTAAAATACTATTTTAGAATCGGGAATTAAGCATAATGAATTAAACAACCGGTATATCATGAAACAAGTTCTTCCAACTGAAATAAAACATTCTTGATGGCTCGGATGATGGAGTATGTGGTCATTATTGAGGGTGGAAACCGGAGTACCTGGAAAAAAACCCTGGACGGGCGACCACCGTACCCTATCACATACGTCACCCGGGATTGAACCCGGTACGCATTAATGAGAAGCGAAGTGCGTTACCACTTCGCTATCCAGGCACCAAAATTTCTTCGACCATTTCTTCGATAGTGTAACGATTTCAAGTGACCCCCAAACTCAAATTCCCCCAAGACACATTCCCGGGGGTTTGGGACTTGAACTTGGAAGTCACTTGAAATCGTTACAACTAAATGATTTCAAGTGGCCCCTGATTTAAGCTTCCGCGAAAACGTATTGAAACTCTACCATCCCAATTTCAACTGACCTACCCAGGAATCTATACCGGGTGAATTTGAACACGTATTTAATCATATAAAGTCAGTTTAGGAACATCACTAGATCTGCTAATACAACAATGCACTAATGACATAAGACAAATATTTTAAACTTTCCAAACGAAGAAGATAAAAGTAGGAGGGGTCATTTGAAAATGTTTTTAAGTTCCGGGATTGGAGCGCTTTACCAGCCTTATTTAAACCTCATATTAAAGGGAATACCAATAAAAATATAAATATCTGTAATAAATTTCACATTTTTCATATCAAAAGTGTTCAAGTTTTCCGTTTTCCTGACGTTAAGAGAGGGAATATTTTAAAAAATATTTTAAGATGTTATTATCGTTGGAGGGCATTTGAAAACGTTTACTAATATATGTTCCCGGGGAGAGAAATTTGAAAACATTTTAACTTTACTTGAAAACGTTACACTGGGAGTTTTATTTTATTTTTTTAATGTTCAGTTTATGTAGTGAGTGCATTGGCGAAGAGTGAATATGTTTGTTTGGTTTAACGTCCCACCAACAGTATTTCATTCATTTGAAGACGATGTCTACTTGAGACATATATAGTGCTGCCACACTGCAGTATCACGCCGTAGACATGTGGCATGATACCACACCCAGTCACATTAATTATCCTGACACCTGGCCAACCAGTCCTTGAACTACCCTTATATGCTGAGCGCAAAGCAAGGGAGCTATAACAGTACCATTTTGGTGGACGCTATAATCACTCGGTCACCGGGAACGGTATGAAGAGTGAAAGTGAATGTGACTAATCTTGTGACGTCAAACGGAAATAAAATAATTAAAGGTTTTAGAATTCTATTTATAGGGTTTTATACCGTTCGTAACGCTAAAGCATATGATGGAGAAACTACCATTTTTGTAACAATCACGGAATGTTGTATTGGTTGACTATGCGTCTGTAGATGAATAGTGATAGATGTAATATATACAGATTGTTTTAAATCTATTCTTAGTCAAAAACCTTCTGTGAACGAGCTGAGCTGTTTTATCAATGTAGGTGCTATTCATAGAAAAACAAAGTAAAGAGATGGGAGTGGGGTTATTTATACCATGTTTACCTTGATTACACAACAAATCTCTTTGTAGTCATTTTAAACCATTTAATTCTAAATCCCGTATATATATATATATAAACAGACAGAAGGGAAAGTAACGAATGAATATTGCAAGCAGCGAAATAATAACTCTTTAAAGTCTTTCTTTATCATTCATTCTACCACAACAAATTATCAAATATTGACTTAGATGTTTTATATATTAACATAAATGGGGGACAGTCATTCAATCGTCCCGCCATATTTAAAGAATAATAATAATAAATCTAATTTTAAAAAAATCGGCCACTGACCTAAGAAATTATTTACAATAGAAAGAAATGCGTGAAATTTATGTGACCAGTTTTTAATTCAAGAAAGGATGGTCCATCATAGAAAACCCACGGTATATATTCCATACAAAGCGTATTGAGCGAACGTGGGTTTTCCGACAATTGGTTGAGCTTACTACAGTGGAATTTTAATAATTAGACTAAAGGCTTTACTAGTAGCGCCCCCGTTGCGTCCCTCTCTATGGGTTATACACTGGACAGTGAAACTGGGGGACAGGAGTTGCTCTCCCCTCCCCCGCCCATCCCCCACATGTACGGTGAATTTCATAGCTGGAAATGGACATGGCAAGTATCCCTAACGGACACCCCCACCCCCGCCCCTGAGACAAAGTCCTGGATCCGCGCATGAATTTAATACTTATATATATGTTGTGAACTTCGTCATGTGGACTTGTGATGTTGTGGAGATAGAGTTGTGAAGGTTAAGAGCATTTGATTGTTTGTTCCGTAACTGACATGATTAAAATCATAGTAATTCATCGTTTAAGAAGGCCTTTCCTTGGTATGAAGTGCTTGCTGTATGTTATCCTCTTCCAACCCATACAAGAATATGCCTTTACGTGTCTAGTTTTTATGTCTGCAGAGCGCATGCGCAAATAATGCTTTAGGAACCTGTTACTGAAGGTGAGGTAAAAAATAAGTCATATTGAAACGAAAAAAAAACAAACTCTCAACATTTTCACAAATTCATAAGCATGCAGAGAGCAATATCTATACATGCATTTGATATACTTCATCACAGTTACTTACTTAGAACACATAAGCAAGCGACATCTGTCACGTGAAGTTTACATTATCTTCGCACCATTCCGCCATTTTTCTTTGCTTTGTTCACGTATCAAGACAACAAAACCCTCTTCATCAAATGCATACCTGTGCTTTTATGTGTACAACTTCCCAAACAAAGTCAATTTAAACATGCAAGCATCAAAAGCTGTAAGTGATATATCTCAACAACCTACATATAATTATTTTCTTTCTGTATTCTGATCGCTTAATTTACTTTCAACGTCCAGTTGGGAAAAAGTGTCTTTGATTGAGATAAACATACAGACCCCGAAGCTTTAGTATGCGAGTCATTCTCCATATTATGAACGAGTTTAAACCCCTTGTTCTTTTTATGACCAGCTAAACAAAAATATTAATATTAAACAACCTGGTCGAGTTTCTTTTTATCATTTTTAAACAAACAGCCATATCATCTACCCATTCATTGGGTCAAAGTCAGCATTATCATCTATATAACGAATAACCAATCCTTTGTCACGTGCATATACATTGATGGCTGACAAAGCGAATTGTTATCTCCAGATGTTAACAGAGGAAATGTTTAATTTAAATGTCCGTTTCAAGTGTGAGTAACAGCACATTAATATTTCATACTTGAACGAGACACGGTCATTAGAGTTGCGGTTTTCTATTTACTCATTTACTCATTACTGGAAGGAATAAATCAGCATAGCAGAACGGAGTTTGCTTCTCAGAAGCCCAGCCACTTGATCTTTGATATTTATTGGAAAAAAATCTATTTATCTGAATTGTTCAAGTCCCGGAAGCTCTGTCATTGTATTATGAAATATACAATTTAGACTATCCCGGTAGCCGAGTGGATAAAACGTTTGTCCCATTGCCGGGTAGTCGTGGGCCCGGGTGTTATTTAAAAAGGTACTTATATATCTCGAATGTGCTTTGTCGCCAAACATAAAACGGTAGTTCCTGGACTGATTGGTTGTCCGGATAATGAGAGTGGGTGTGGTATTGTGTCAGTTATCTACAGAGTGATGTGGCAGCTACGCGACACTGAAATCTGTCTCATGAAGGCAACATTCCCAAATGACTGAAATATTGGCGGCGGAACTATATAAGCATTACAAGTAATCACAAGAAAAAATACCAGTGACACGTTGTTGAACTTGTTCATTTTACGACAGTTTGAAAGAAAGAAAAAAAAAGTCATCATTTCGACAGTTTTTTTTATCCGCATTTGGCACTCGGTGGGGTTCAAACGGACAGCCTTCGGAAATATCTGCCACCCCACCAGCGCCTCACTGGGGTTCGAGCTGCATGACAGACTTAGATTCTTTTCTTTTTCTTCTTTTTTTTTAAATCTTTATTGCAACGTGTCAACACCGGTCTGAATGACCAGTCTGCAAGCTAGTGACGTCACAGTCTCTTTTTATAGATTGATCTATATTGATATGGGTCCCGCACTACAAATACATGTAGATCCAAAAGATCCATATGTATCAATACGCTTGTGACCATACAGGAACCTTTGGGCAGCGACACGAAAAGCTGGGGTCTCACGCCACTTTGTCTACAGTGGCCCGCGTAGAATTGTCAAATGGCGTGAACCTATCTATATGCGGACCGTATGTCGGTTTTTATTACCTCTATTTTTTACACTTTATTGTATTTTTCGCCGGTCTCTGTGGCCAGAAATAGAAACGGAATTATGGTCTCTATTTATGAATTGATTAAGTAGCGTAAATGCCCTGATGAATTTGCAGTTGTTGTTTTGATATAAATGTTGTTGTTGTTGTTGTATTTCACAGAATGAAAGTTTACAATAGAACAAAAAAAATGAAAATAAATATTATCAATATACTGTGAAATCATTAATGTTCGTGAGACACTAATTTTCGTCGATTTCGTGGTGGGTTTAATCCACGAATATTAATCCCCTCGAAAACTTGTCGCTTAAATAGACCTCTTGTTTTCTAGAACATAGATCCACGAATAAATGTACCCACGAAATTCCCTTATAGGTACATAATCAAAGAAAATTTAATGTCAACGAAAATTAATGATGTTACAGTAGAAACATAAACACTTAACCCATGCTGTTGGTTTAAGACGGAGAAAAAAGACTTTATACAGCCATGTAATATTTTTTTATCTCATATATGCATAATATCAACAAATAGACCTACGCGCCGCAAGTCAAATATACATGTAGCCTACTAAGTATTCTTACGCACATTTGTAAATACAAACACGGCTGACCAAAAAATAAGCCGGAAGGTTTCAGCAAATTGTACTGGCGTTGTTATTGAAAGAATAACATGTTCAGTTAACATACAAATAAATAAAGAAAGAAAGAAATAGCGGAACTACTTTTTACTCGCTTCAGATATGTTATAGGTGTAAACTGGTCATGTGTTTATTCCGCATAATTAAAACGACACAGATGACAAACAAATGTGCATTTTGGGTTATGGGATAAAAGGAATCTTAATCTCGTATCAAGTCTGCAACTCGTTTTAAGATTTCATATTTTGCAAGCCTCTGGCGAGAAATCATATTTTTCGATATCAAATAAGTGCTCGTGTAAAGTCCTCTAATTACAACCACTAGAGAAGAAAACACTATATTGTAACAATCAAAATTCAACAAATAGTATTTTCTACGTATTAAGAGTTTGCAAAATTATATGCCATGCTCAAAACTTCCGGTTGAAATAATGCACAGTTGGCCATTGTTTTATTAAAAAGAAAATAAATCATTCGATAGACAAATACACCCTGTCGAGATTCTTCCTTGTTTGTATTAAATCTTTAGAAATCGAGATAAACCGCGAATCAATCTAGATATCGATTTATCAAAATGAAAATATCACCAGCTCACTCTTACAGCGATCTATCGATCCAACCTGTCAATCATACTCAAATTCACAAGTACATGTATGACGAAACCTCTTATAAAGACTACCTCCGTATTACGACAACCTCAATAATACTGAGATAATTATTCAAGACACCCCCCCCTTTTTTTCCCCTTCATTATTCAGGCCACATTGGGGTTTCATTGCACTAGAACTACCGTTATCATATTAAAGATCATTGTACATTCTTTTTGTCAACCCTCTATCGAGAAATTTACCAATCATTATGTAAGGCTGCGCGCATACTATCCCCCGCCCTCTCTCTCACACACACACACACACACACACACACACGCACACACACACTCTCAACATTACCTAGCCCCTCACTGTTGCTGGTTCGAATCCCGGAAGTTCAAGCGGGGAAAAAAACCCAAGCTGGCAAACGCCGTGGTAGACACTATCTGTTTGCGGACTTTCTAACTCTACAATAAGCCAGATGTCGCTTTATGAATGAAATACAGTCACAACAGCGATTAAACATCTCTCTTACTTCAAAGCTAGATCTAAACATGTTAAAAAATGAAACATTTGTATTTTCATTGAGTTTTACGTCACGTCAACAGTATTTAAGTCATTTAGAGACGATATCTACAGGAGACGGATATAGTGCTGCTATATACTGCAGTATCCTGATACCGGGCCAACCCGTTGTATGCTGAGCGTCATATGCAAGAGGAGCTTTACCATGTTATTCTGTTGTGGCCGTGTTATATTTAATATTATTTTTCCCCATGTCGTATAATAGGGTATGTTTGTAGCTTGCATTGTGTAGTCATAAACAGTGTAAATTAGTGCAAGTTAATAAACTATTTGTCCTGTTATATTTTATTGTGTTCAGCAAAACATAGTTTGCGCTCCGGGTAATAAACATACAGCAAGATCAAACTGGATTTTAGATTCCATTTATTTTGACATAAAATTTAACAGTAAACATGCAGTAAATATGACTTAAATAATAAACAATTTTTTTACCATAGAGATGAAAGACTACCATGGCATATGGCTAACATACACAATGGAAGTGTTTCAAAAGCTACGGTTACTTGTTACATGACAGGCATTTGAGACACTGCATTATTCGACAAGAAAAAAATATATATTTGTACACAATGCATGAAGACCGTCACTCGACTTGGCAAAATTGTTTCAATGTTTTCTGATTCATGTACATATTGCTTCCGACTCAAAAAAAGTACTGACACTAGTCATTAAAAATCTCGAAACTGAACAAAATTTCCCTTCTACATATTTAGTATAATCCGGATTTTAACAAAATAGGAAGTAGCTAATGACTGAACTTAACTAGACCGGGAAAATGCGACGCATTCCGAATGAAGAACTACAAACACAGTACTGTTTGACAAATATTTAACTTCATCTCGCACCATTTGCGTAGGTGAATGGTCCGTGACGAAAAAAGCAGATCCACCCTAATATAATATACCACTCCACCCACCTTTGGGATTTAGTTTTCTCCCTGATCATTTTGAATTTACATAGTTTTTAGTTTATTTCATGTCTAGCCCGTGATTCTGACTCAAGTTTTGAATCGAAGTTGGGCACCCCACGGTGTTTCGTTATACGTATATACTACGTTTGTTTAATACTACAACGCAAATAAAAATTCCGCAAAATTGACCCGACTCCAGGTCAGAAAGATTAATACTTTGTTCACGTAATGCCAGAGTAATACATTTTAATCAATAGTCCGATGTATAATAGGTGAGTAAAGTAGTTCCAATAGAGGGCAATAATCTCCTGTTTATGTTACCTTACACAAGATCACGACATTGTGCAAAAAAAGACAGCTCTGTTTTCATTTCATCGTAACACCTGCCTTCAGCGACCAATTTCGTGAAGAGAGAACAATAAACTCCATTTAATGTAACATAACACTTGTTTCCTACAAAATACAAAAACACGACATTGTGTTTAACGGACAGATTTATTTTCGTTACATGGTCAACCCTCTCCGAAGCGACCAGTCCCGTGAATTAATAAAACAAAATGATTAGAAGAAGGCTAAATTCAGTCAGTTTTACCTCGTGATCTGAAAGGTGTTTGTTTTTCACTTAATATCTCATACTGAAAAGAAAAAATCCTAAGATCATGTTTCTCCAAAAATATGAAATCATGAGAAATTAAAGGCCATTCACGTAAAAGCATGTTTATAACAGCATTAATTATGTATTATATACATACAAAATTTACAATCTTTAGGGCAATTCAAAAGACAATGCTAGATGTCAACAAATTTGAAATTTCCATTTGAGGCGTTTCATTAAAACGTTTGTTGCTAAATACAGGTAACTGTTAGAACAGGTTCAACAGCAGACCGTGTATAGATTTTATTCCCGACTACATCAACCTTACTGCCCTATCCATTACCGGCTAGAAATGTCTTGTTTTGTCACGCTGACATGACTGCTAATATGTTTTCTACATGTTTTTATTGCATCCATCAATAATGTTAACCTGACCGCCAGATGAAAATCCAGACGAAATATTCACTTCAGTCTCATTTTGGACCCCGATTATGAATAATTTTCAATAACCTTCCGCGACTTTAAAATAATTATTTTCTTCTTCACGGCTCATAACAATTAAGAGGTTTTATGGATAGCTGCTTCTTTGTACTAGCTTTGTTTATTTCTATTTTAATCTTAAGGCGATGTCAACTTTTAAACATGATTTTAACAATAAGAATGTCGATGAAAATGTCAATGACTGCAAAATCATCCAACCGTATCATCGTCATGTCAGACAGCTATATATGTCTGGATGTGCTACTTAAGTTCAACGCTCCTATCCATTAATTCGAGAGTATAACTGATCGATAAGTCACAAAGTAAATCAGCAACACAGCCCACTTCAACTAAACAAAAACAGTTTATTTTCCTGGTCATTAGTGATACATCTTAACACATTCATTAAAGGTTTTTCCTAACCTAAATAAGTTCATATGTCATGTACATCAATATACACTGTCAAGCATGACTTGCCAGTGTTCTATATAATAAAATCCCAATTATTTACTTAAGCAAGGCATCTATATCATGATCATGCAGCAATGAAAAATAGGTATTTCTCAACAATATATCATATACTGTTGTTGTTTTTTTAAGTGAAATAAAAATTCAAACTTAACAAACGGGACTTGAATTGACTTGACTATTTGTGTTTACCGTCGCTTCGACAGTATTCCAGTCATATAGCGACGTCCAGCTAATTACAGGTGGAGGAAGACCCCGAATGCACGGAGGCATCCGGGTAGAACCACCGACCTACCGCAAGCCAGCTGGAATGCTTCTTCAACGGGACTTAAAAACCGGATTCATTTCGTCTATACTTGATATTGAAGATACTAATATTGATACTTGATATTGAAGAGAACTGAAAATAACAAGTGTACACCAATGAATAAATGCGTATCTTTCACCAAGCGCTTTAAAGAGAATGGAGAAATATGTACATGAAAAATAAAAACTAATTTTGACATACTGTCATAGCACGATTATGTTAAAAGTATAAGGAATGGTTTTATTTGCTTTATTCATACCATTTTAACAATCAAAAACTGTAATGATTTCCCCCTGTAATGACTTAATGGCTTGAGATATCATGAAAATATAAACAAATGTTGTTGAAAATGTTATCTAGATGCGTGTTGAATATTTGAACTGACTGAAATGAACTTTGACCTAAGCAAGTGAAAGTCTTACAAGAAAAAATCATTTGTTTGACAAACAAGAAACGCAAGTGGACAATAGTGTTCTAGATTTTGACCTTCTGCAATGAATTGTCCACTGGGTGAATTATCTTTTAGAAAAACCACATCCCAACTGAATGGCCATTTTAACAATGGTTTTATTTTTATTTTGTAAAACAACATAACCAGGAGTTCATCAGTCTGTTTATATATACTAGTCTTCACTAGTATGTTCATGAATAAAATTAACCCGTGGTGTTACCTAATAAATCCCATTCCTTTCACTAATATTTTATTTATTGTGCTGCAAAATCATCATCAATAACTTATATTACATTACTCCCCCAAAAAATTATTTCATGCATAAATTCTTCTTTTATGCACATTATTTCAACAAACTGCTTTATTAAATGCTAAACCCTGACTTTTTTTTTTCTACAATCACACATAAGAGACAGAGAAATTGTAATCGAATTACAGCTACCTTATCTCTATATTTGAGAACTTGCAACCTGCATTTGATACAGTAAATCCTCTCTCCCCTTTCTCTCTCTCCACTCTCAATCCTCCATTCCTTTATAAGAAAATATACACAGAGCCTGGCATTATATTTTAAGCAAAATATAATAAAATTTGTACAAAGAAAAACAGATACATACATTAATAACACGTCTATATAATATTTATATCTTATGTAACACGTTTGATTAGTTATTTCAAAACAAAGACTGCAAACTGATAACACTCTGAATAGACAATCCGCACACTTTTGGCACTTTACAAGCATTCCAGAACTCTAAACTGCACGTTCTCACGTGACGAGAAAAACAAACATGGCCGCTGTTGTTTTGTCAATTTGTCATCTCATTAATATGTGTATATTAACCTGTCAACATGTGAAGATATAATAACAATAGAATTTATATACATATATATTGCAGTAATCAATATACAAGTAACATATCTTATTTCTGTGGTATTAATTTGTTCAAAAAGAATGACAGTTACATAATTATACATTCCTATATATGTCATTTATCAGTAAAATCTAAATATAACTTCTTAGAAAAATGTGAAGCATACCTTCCTTCTATAAGGCTAAACTATAAATGAAATCAACATATACATACTAGAATACTTGTCCGCTTCACACTTACAAACAGAAATAAATGTCAAAATAACTAAACATCATTGAAGCAAAAACCACAAAAAGTAGAATATCCCATCGTTTTATTTATGTACATTCTACATACAGCCATCATAAATCTAGCCTAACATGCAAACGTACCACCTCTTGGCAGTCACGACATCCCTAGTTCGTTAGTATTTATCATTGCTACTTGTCTTTTGTTTATCACTAATCTGACATTACAGGAACACCATAATGTTAGTTAACACTGTATTGGCCCAGCCTGGTAATCATTACTTCTGTACAGGTTGCGGGTGTCAGCGAGTACCTAAGCTGCCAGCCTTTAGGCTTATCAGCTGTACATAACACCAAACACTGCATGCCCAATTTAGACTAGGTATCTCTCTATCTGTTGTACATCGTATGGTGTTAATTCAAGAGGAGTAGGGAGCACTGTAAGCAATGTTCAGGATGATCAGGTTTTACTCTTACTCTTAGCCTTTTACCTCATGAATATTCATGCATAAACTTATGACTTGATGAATATTGATTAACCCTTTCCCTCATAGAGGAAACCATGAAAAGACCTATGCGAACAACATAAAACCAGATCAGCCTGCAAGTAACTCACAGGCTGATCAGGTTTTATGCTGTTCGCTGCTCCTCAGTGGTCTGGAAATGAGGTCTTTGTAATTAAATTTGGTAAGGTTTAACTGTGGTTTTCTGCAGATCAGGCTTTATGTGGTACCTATTGAGTGCGTCAAAATGAGTCTATATGGGGGAAAGGGTTAACTAAATCTAAAATGGTTTATGAAATACTGGAATTGTCTTTACTGTGCAGGCTGTAGAATCTGGGCTACAATATTGTATGAGTAAACATCTAGTATACACTGATCAGACAGGTCTGCATGATCAGGGTCTCCCCGGTTTGCTCAAACAATATTGTAGTTCAGATTGGACAATGAATGCACAACACATAAAAATCAATTTCTTCATATACCAATAAAAGTTCAGTAAATTGATATACAGCAATTGTCAAACAAGAGTGAAAATTCTATAATAGAGAGAGAGAAGTGGAAAACATTAACATGTCAATTAAACCAATAGACAGACTGTTTAAGTATGGCTTGTCATCCCAATACCTCCCTGTTTCTCTTAGAAAAGTGTTCATACAAAGCAATAAAAACAAAACAAGTGTAATAACTTATCCAGATTTTCATGTTCATTATGTCAGCAAATGTCATTGTGACTTGTACTTGTGTTTAATTGTATACAGCTGCGAGCAGGGTTTGTTCACAGCCTTGAGTGATAATTTCCTTCACTGAAACTTAACATCTACTTCAAAGTTTGTGTATAATTTCTCGGTTCTCAGCCTTAATTATCAAAATTATCTTCATTGTTTATGTGTTTTGAAGAAAAATCTATAAATAGTTTTGTTTCAAACATCTGTGTCAAGATCCTACTTTACTCATTTACCTCCAATAGTTGCATTTTGACACAATGGCAAACAGAGAGGACCCTGATCAAACAGCTCCTTGATCAGAGAATTCCCTGTTTTCACAGCTCACAATCTCTGAACTGCTTGAAAAACCTCATTGTTTCATATACCATTCAAGGTTCAGTAAATTCATATTCATTAAGTCATTAATTTGCATATTCATGAGGTAAAGGGTTAAATGTCTTGAATCTCATTGTGCAAGACATGTACTAGGTTTAATCATTTCTATTGTTTTTATAATTTAAAATTATATATACATATAAACTTGTTCATAAGAAATGAAGTAACTGTTTTAACTACATCGGTCAGCATAACAAATAACTTTTCAACATAAGGAGCATTTATCTGTAAAAGTAAAATATGACTCAGAGGTACAGATCTAAATTTATATTTTAAAGGCTAAAAATGAAATGGCAAACGGCAATTTAAGACAGGAAACTAACATTCAAGTGTCTAATGGGAATTTTCTATGTACATCAAAGCCTCATTGGAAATTTCCAGGATTTTTTTTCCCTTTCATTTTCATTACTTTGGTGATAATCAATTATTGTTTAAAGGGTTGTTTCTGAATGTTGAATCAACCACAAAAAAAGGAATATCCCCTGTGAGTTATTACTTAACCCATGTACTACATTTCCTCATGAAATAATTCAGGAAATACATAGGCCTGTTACAAGGTAATTGTAAAAAGCAGTCTGGATTACTCATCATTGAAGGAGACCATGTTAATGTCTGGACAACTGGTCATGTCATGTCCTGTGATAGTTATAAAAATTGAAAATGTGCCTGAAAATGTTGCTGTTTTTTTTTTTTTTTCATTATAGACCTTTTGCATAAAGAATCCCATTTTCAGGCAGCGAAAATGTTGATTCTAATTATTTTTTAAAATTCTCTCTATAATTTTGAAGGCGCCACATGATTTTCAGGTTCCACTGGAAAAGTACAATGCAAGTGTGTAAGAGGTGTTCAGTAGCCCCCCCCCCCCCCATTCTTTAGCCATTAGCAAATTGGGAAAAATATGAATATAGACTAAACTATACTGTGTCCTCAGAAAGTGTGGGCAATATTTTACCTACAAAAATTGTTAATGTTGACAAAACCAATCTGACAGTGATTTACTAAGGAAATATTTGTAAAAAGAAAATATATATATATTTCTTGGCTTTGGAAAAAAAAATTCTTGATTTGGGGAAAAAATGGACCTAGATAACATTGGGAACGGGGCCGTGTGGGATACCAAAAATAGCCCTGCACACACATAAAAGACTCATTTATCCCTCTATCCCAATTCAGGAGCCATCAACTCTCTTTCTATCTCCCAATTTTCAAGTCCCCTTAATAATGCCTTATTCCTTGACAGTCCCATGCTGTTTTATTACCATGCTTCATGATTCTCTGCCTCACTCAGTTTCCCTCTACTGCTGTACACAAAATATCATCATCTTTAACTACTGGAAATACACAAAAAACTGCAGTTCCTGCCAGGTTTACTGCATTAAGGATCCTTCGGCGAAATCTTGATTAAGATGGCGTCTACTGCTATAAGGATTTCATATCTTTACATCACAAAAAAAATGTTGCAAACTGTTTTATCAACTTTTTTCAGTTATTTTTATCATTAGAAACTGTCTGAAATTATAACCGAAGGGAACAGAATTACAAACTTCCTATTCCTGAGTTACATCCCGCATCTTTTTAAAATTTCGGTTTGAATAAATCGTGAAACCTCAGTATGCTAATACAAAAGGAAAAATACAATACCTTATGAATCAAAAAGCTTTATTTTGTAATTAACTGGTCTTAGCTCATTTGTGACTCTCAGGAATTTACCAAAATTCCAAATACTCACAGATATTAAGACTTAGAATTGCAAACTGTCTTTAAGTCTTAAAGCTTTGAATTCTCTCTAAGTTTTCTACAGAAGATACTTTAGTCTGATGAGGTATCCATAGAGGGGGGTGGGGATTACAAATTCCAGGTATGCTAAGAGTCCATAATTGACCTGTCCTGCACTTGTAGCTGTACTGTTTACTTAAATGGCACCTACAGTAAATATCAGACAGCTGTTTCGTAAACTTAGTGGAAGGCTAGAGTTTAAACAGGATCATACTTTATCAATACACTCAGCGTTGAACTCTGTCCAAGTTCAACTGTGCCAATACTGTAATCTAATTATATAGTCTTACCTACAGATAGATTCTATAGGTGTTGACCAGGTAATAGTTTGCCGTGGTAAATGCCCCATCAAGGCATGTACAGATTCACCTGGTCAGGGACAGTTTATGGGACCCTTAAAAGGAATGACTGGCCATTGTGATGTCACTCATTTATCATTCTGTGGTAAAGACATTATTCCCTTTTAATGCCTCTCTACTTGATCTATCACTCAATTGACATTTGAAACATGTCACTAACCTGTTACCAGACTTGAGTAAGATCAGCAAAGAGAGGAAAGGGACTTCAGAGTGAGGGAATGATTGTGGACAATTTGACATTTTAAATGATTGTACGGCTGGCTTTTTAATTATTTATTCAAAACATGCTTAAAGACAATCAAACAAACAACATATTACTGTCATTAAAGCATTAATAAAGGAAAAGAAACAATAAGATGATGACAAAGGTAAATAATCAACTAAATAACAATCTGAAAGACATTAAATTATAGCTTTTGATGAACTCATTATTTGTTTTTCCCTTGGACGCATTAACACTATTCAACATTCAAGTAACTGCCCCAATATATATTCTCTGACACACTCAAAACCAAGTGATATATACATTCAACATAATATTTGTTCCTTCAGATTTCTGAACACAATTCTTTTATTTAAAGTCAACTTCTGAGTAAATAGCTAGATTTCAGGGTGATTGACAAGTGATAACTTAGCTATTTCTTACTTACATCACTGGTAGCCAATGATGGCCACCAAGCTGAAAGTTTCATTTACACAGGAGCCTGTATTGATTACTAGGACTCTATTGACCATGACTGGATAAATCCTGCTCTATTTTATGTCACAAGGTGAAAGATAACCAGCTACATTAACATACAAATCCAACCTAGTTACGTTCACTTAACACAGACAAGTCAGTAACCAGTTTTTCAGGATAGGGATTTATCTACATTTTGACACACGGTGAAACTCAATGATACTTCCATACCTACTGAATGTAAAAATGGTCCCTCCCTACGTAAGATATACATTATAGATACATTAATTTGAATTTCAATGAAAAGCAACTATTGCAGATACCATAGTAACTAAAGAATAGCCAAAAAAATTACTCCAGAATTCTTAAGAAACAAGAGCAGTCAGTTATGTTTCACTTTATAAAAACATGCTGAAACAGTATTTCAGTTTGGAATCGAGTCAAAAAACAAAATCATGACAAAAAAACATGTACCAATGCATGTCATGTTGTTCAAAACATTATAAATGGCAACCATTTCACATCGTGAAGTTTGTAAACAACACCATACAGTCTGACAGACTTCTTGTAAACAGCTTTATGATAAATGTACATTAACATTTTCTCAGCTGTTGGGATTCCCCTCCCCCCCCCCCCACTTCAGCTTCTTTTCACCGTTGAAACTAAATCATTAAAAAAATCCTGATCATGGTAACTGCACCATAAAAAACACCCCTGAAACATCTTTTTATTTTTGATGCAATAAACCCATTTATTTATCTTGATACCACGTAATTTGTAACAGATGGAACTTCTTGAACATGCCAAAGCCAAATGCATGCTAGTAATGTGTCAGACGAAGTTCTTTGTGGCAATGCCAAGAGCACTAATCAAAGATGTACATATCTACAAGTGCTTCATGTAAAAAGTAGAACACAAAAAAAAAAAAAGATGATTAAAATGAAATAATGCAAGAATATTCATGACATGGCCCAGCATGAATAGTTGAATACGTCAGACAAAGTAACCCAGTATGCATGTTGGGATTTCATCCCAATATATCCAAGCTTTCATAGCCTGAGAACTGAGTGCTCAGCGCTTTTATAATGCCTCTTTCTCATCATATCCTGGTAATTATAGCTCACTATGCATTATGTATTCGCACCAGAGGTCTCTCTTTCTCTCTGTCTCCCAGCCCCTAGCAGTACTGATCACAACAATAGCACATTTTCAAGTCTGCAGTTTATCACAGTAATTAAGTCTCATGATGTCCACATGGTCCTTGAATAACTACTCTATATGTGTATACATGTATTTACATACCAGAACAAATGGTATGCATCTCATACACAGCTGTTTGTCACTAGCTAGTGTATGCACTGAGCCCTGAACAATATACCATTACTGTAATAAGCAAAATTATCATGGATTTCTTTTTGCAGTAATTAATTTCATTTACAATTTACATACAAAAAGATCATTAATTGACAGGCAACTGCAGCAAAAAATCTCAACTGCCTAATTTTTTCCCAGTCAATGACATTTTCATTTGTTCCAACAGCTACATGATCTTTCTGAATAGAAAAACCTTTCGAATCTTTTTTTTACCTTGTAGTTCAGCAAATATCTAAAAAATTATTTGATATTCTAAATTATCTTTAAGATTTTCAGTTAAAGTGAAACTTATATCAGATTTATACTATCAAATCAAATATCTTTTTGATTATAAAGAATAAAAAAAAAAAAATGACAGGGGCCATGAACATGGTATTTACATTATACTATAATGTTACAGAAGCTTTTTGGTATAATTTAAAACATATATGCAGCGCAAATAGTAATGTCATACCTTCCCACAATTTGGTTTCACATAAATAACTCACAATCTCACATCTGCATAGTGAAGTAACGCCTTGAAAAGCTGGGATGCCCAGCATCTAGTTAAGGTTCAATATTGATACATTGAAGCGATATTCACAAATCACAAAAATAAACAATATTCCTCTCATGTATTATAAAAAAATAATCATTATATATATATATTTATATAGATCTATATATGTATCTGCAAGCAAAATATTTTTTTGCATTTTTTTCAACTTCATATCTTTATAATATACAAAACAAAAAATACATGTATTATGTACAGACAAAATATGTTTTCTACATAAATTGTTATTTAACAAGTTTTTGTTATTCTTTTATCCTTATTCTGTAAAGTTCTGCTTCCAGCATTTGTAAATGGCACAATACCTTTCCTCATAACGCCTGCACTCCAACCAAATCGCTTCTCTTGCAAATGGCATCCGTCTCCCAAGACTCCTAAACTCCTGACATGTTCTCAGTCAGCATTCTGCCATTAATTCTTTTCATACTAGGAAAATATCTTGGCACATTCAGTTCATGCAACACTTGTCGGTAGATTTCTAGGCCAGCAAGCTATGATTCCTAACAAGAGGCTGAAAACATGTACTCCATGAATAGCTGCACAAGCAATCCGTCTTAGGTACACTAACATCACATTTTTTTCTTAGCTCAATTTATCGAACTCTCAGAATTGTTGCAATGCTAAGATACACATCTCGTAAAATGTTAACCCTTACTTGACCAGCTTTCTTTAATTCACAAATTAATCCTTTTTAAGTAATGAACTGGAATGAAATTTTTCATGCATATCAGTAAATATAGGATTAGGATATCATTTATATCATTGAGTTTCTTCTTTCACTTCTCAAAATCCATTATTATGGATATATATTTAAATTTTATGAGTACTGGATGGATAAAGAAGTTAATGGGAAAAAAATCAAGCTAATGGCAGCCGTATGTATTTATTTACATGTATGCATATGAAAACAGGATGACGACAGGAGACAAGCTCGATTTTTTTCACGTTTGTAAGTTTTCTACTCCTCTATGAAGTTTGTCGTTTAATTCTATGCTAATTCGCACTTCGACTTTGTGTTATTTGCCTACGAACACTGCAAATAAGACTGACTGGGACAATATGGGCACTGGCCATTCATGTAAACCTGAGGGATATTACTGTTGTAATAATACTGCTGTCCTGTGATATTCAAGTTGATTGGCCCATAATATACTTGGTCTATGGTGAGACCATTTAACTGGTCAAATTGCTGCATTTCAAGGTATTTATTGTGAGCCTTTTGATCTTGCTCCATCAATACTTGGCATGCAAACTGATGGATCAGATTCAGAGTTTGTCTACGCTCATGACCCATTAAGCATATCGTGCTTTCGTCCACCACCCGATACAAAGTCAACAAGTATTCGTGCTTTAAGTCCTCCTCCCCACTAAAATGGTTATTCAAATAGGACTCTAACTTTTGACGCTGCTGTGAGACATCATTGAAGTCTATGAAAAATCGTGAGCACATATACTTTTCTGTTTGCCGAATGTCCATACTCCTTGCGGGAGTGAAACCACGAGTTAGCAGATTGCAGTACTTTAGGAGACCTCCACCACGAATTTCTTCAGGATTTCTTGTAGCGATAAGTTTACAGTTCAAATGCGTCCAGGCCTCATTAAAGTCACCATACACACTTTCTGCGACTACTGTTGGGTAGAAATTCTCGCTCATGGGGGTCTGTGGGTCCGAAATTTCATAGAATGTCAACAGACTATCAAGAAGGATTTGAAATGAGTCAACACTAAATTCATACTGACGTTTCAACTGGTCTACAAACTTCAGTTCCACATTCTTGCCCCTGTTATTGGACAGGGATATCAGACTCCATCTGTCACCATGTTCATTGCACACCTTGACCATTTTCTGAACATATGCTTCCTTCAAGCTACAACTGCTCATTTTTTCTCGGTTTACTCCTTCTGGCAGAAAGTCTAACAGGCAACTTAGGACACAATTCTTAATTTTTTGCAACTCGTTATGATTTGTAAGATCCACTCCAAAGATCAAATCCAAATCGTTGTACGGCTGCACATTGTCATTTCCATTCCCAAGAATATAGCTAGCAGCACCCCCATTCAAGCGAACATCACGAACACTTATCCCTTCCTTTCGCAATTTTTCTTGCACAACTTGCACCAAATCCTTCAATTTAACTTCCAAAGTCGGGAAATTTCCGCGTCCGTGTATAGGAATAGCTTCTTCCATAACTTTGTGAAGTTTTTCCACTTGTTCGTAACACAACACTTGGATACGTCCACATCCCGAAGTGTCCTGCGTTGCCATTATTTTAAAGCTTTCAGAGGTCTGAAATAAACTTCACTGAAAGCTGCCGAAATAAAAATATGTCTTGTTTTCACAACTACGAATGGTCGACTGACATATAGCCGAACGTGCGAGTAGGGTTATCGATCGAAACGAAATGCCTAACTGTTGTCAGACCCTGCAATGATACAGAAAATACAAATTAAGTCCTAACAGCTCAACTTCAAGATAATTATGGCTTAAAAAACAAACAACATGATTATAAACACACTCGTTTACCTAGTTTGCCCAATGAATTTGCTATTTTTCTGTGGAAGATTCCCGAACTCTTTCTCTCTAATCCGAATCACTCACTGTACTGTAATCTATTTTTAGCAGCTTATCGCCCTACTCGAGTTTCACAACAAACCTCGTGCAGAGGAAATTTTCGGTATCAGTTCAGAATGTTGTTTACTTAACAAAACTACAACAAATAAAAAAAATCTACTACTCGGGTCAGCAAATGAATTGAATTAACCACTCGACCAACCACAATTATTTCTTTAACCAAACGCCATTGATTGGATCAATCATAATGCCAATACAGTACTGTACGGAAAATGAAAATGGATAGGTCTATTTTTTTCTGTTGTTTTCTTTTATTTTTAAACAACGATCAAAATAAAATATTTTCATTCTTGTGAAAAACCAAAATAGATATATATATATTAAACAATGTGTTTCTTGACTAATTTAAGCTCGCCGTTGCCTCGAGGTAATATACTAACTGGACTGCTGATCTGTTTCGGACAAGGATTTTTCATGACCTTCCGAGGTGCAAAGTACTGGTCCAACTAGGGTCAAATGGTGACCATGGTCCAACACAGGAACCGTCGAGAGGGGTTTGTGTAAATTATGAGAACTTGTTTTCCAATCTAAGTTTGAATTAAGGATAAGTTCATCTGAATTTTCATGACCTCTCTACGTCATGGTCTTTACCATGAGACAAGGGAAATAACTCGATATTCTCTGAAATATCAGTACGAGTACAGTTACCTCTCTTGCTCTACCTCGACGATGGACGATTTATATAAATTCACATATCGCCGACTATCAACTGAGATAAGAGAGGCATGCGTACACACATGTGTGAGTACCTGCAAGAACATCTCTGACAAATGTTATTATGTTGTTTGAGATTACTTATATATCGGCTGGAACCAGAATAATGCAAGAGAGGTCGCAAGAATAGAATCAAAGTTTGTTAACAGAAATAAGCAGAAAGTTTTGTGAGGCCCGCTTACTCTCATCAGGATCTCTTAATACCATGTATATATATAGACCATACTCTCACGGACTGCGAGATGCGAGAGAGTAAATCTTTCTATTCAAATCGATTTAGAATACACAATTTAGCAAATATAGAAATATAGTTAAGTAGTTCTTTTTCGGTAGCATTCAATATTATTTTCTTTTAAATATTTCGTGTGTACAAACCATTACCATGCATACATAAACGTTTACTAACAGGAAGGCAAGTAAACAAGTCTGACCTAAAAGGAATACAATTAATCACCTGCGCTCTATTAAGAATTAAGCTGCGTAGAATCAATAGGCTAAAGTCTAAGATATTTAGAGAACAGAGATAGAATTCTACGGCTTCTGAATCGCGAATAATCCTATTCCAAAACTACATCATTCAACTTATTTATTAAGAACTCTTCACGACATCTATTTATCATGACGGACTTAATGCGTGTTTTATTTAGGGTTTTGTTGCTCTAAAGCAAAAAACCTATTGTTCTTCTTTTGTTGATTTTTTTATTATTCTTGTACACCCATCAGCGGCAAGATGAAAAAAGCTACATTTATGAAATTTTAGACATGAATCATTCTTTTATAATAATAATAATAATAATAAATTTACGAGATAGAATAATAAATACTGCTCTTTAACCAAATCCGTGTATTCACCTTCATTGCTTCCACTCAATTATTGCATGATCAAAATCCAGAGATTGTAACATCGCCGTTACATAGCTGCATAAAATCATTTTCAAATGCATCTAATGATGACTGTCACATTAATATCTCTAGACGCATTTTGTTTCCAAATTCTATCATTTATTTTAAATCATATAGGCCCATTAAAATACTCATTTAGTTCACTGACGCAAATTTCAGAACGAATTAAACATGCATCGTTTAATATGTTGATATCTTTAAAGATCTATTTGTGAGCCGGTATTCATATCACGATAGAACGAGCCCATCCCGTGCTTGTTCATGTATTTACAAATATTCTTTATTAACCGTACAAAAACATCGAAGAATAATATACAGTAATAAAACAAATAAATATTTCACTTACAATTATTTGCATTAGTTTATGAAGACCAAAACAACGTTCTCTATGTATTTATCCAATCCGTATTGCTAAACATCCAAAGTTACAGTGTCACTACGTGTTTAAAGGTCCGTCTGATTATGGCTTGCACCCAATAGATTTTTGTCTCTAAATTTAACTTGTAGTGCCTCTCGTCGTCAAACCTGTGGCTATTTTTAGAACCAAAATACGTAGGTGTTTAGTCAATGAACGCAATTCATCGATTTTCAATACTAGGTACAACTGATGCCGCGCTATTGGATTCAGCTAGGAAAGTAACGTAGTAGAGGACTCTGTAGTACTCTATTCATTCAGAGATTGTTGCGAGTATGTATATCGAGCGGCAGACGACTCCATCCATTTTGACGTCATTCCATTTCTGTCCTGTAGCAATGCTTAATTACAAAAACATGTTTCCATATATGGAAACGTTTGCCTTATTGATCAGTAACCATGGAAACATAGTCTCGCGTGACGTCATTATTTCACTTGTAAACACAATTTTTCCGAATGGGAAAGCAATCAGGAAAATCCGTGGGCGGATTGAATTCCACGCTACGGACTGAAGTCTCAGAACTGCTTCATTATTGTTGAGCAGACGAATTTCAGCATCTTGTTTCTCCGGAAATGACCTACAAAGCACACAAATAGTAGATGTAACTTTATCGATGAGCTAATACCAAGCCTGTGCAATTTTGACCAAAATAGAAAATTAAGTTAATTATTTACGACCGATTGTAATAACAGGACTCAACGTATTGCCAAATCTGTTTATCAGTTTGGAAAATCAATGACCGCAATTGGAAGCGAGGCTAACTTGAATTATTGCAAAATAAGACGCTGGAATTAACGAAAGGAGGCAATTTCATGTTGCAACAGACTTGACATGGTAGTTTGGAGATTTTACCTGCCGATATATGAAGTTCAAGTCCCTGTTAAGGTTCCGCTGAATTTCGGACTTCATGGCCTTTCACGGAGATAACCAAGGTTTCCTAATATTTCATCAGGGTACCTTGGTTATCTTGGTAGATGTTAAGTGGTCCAAGACGAACCATTACAGGGACTTTACCTTAATGGAACGAGAACATTTCTTGTTCTAACATATTTTATTGCCAAATAGAATGTTAACAAATACAAAAATATATCCAAACATAGGTTGATACAAATGGCACTTGGGTTGGGCTACAAGTTCTTAAACTTAATTTCTTGTGGGAACGAGAATATATATCTCGAGGAACGAGAAAAAGAGGAGCAGACCTACGGGGAAAAGAAATTATCACGATGGAACAAGAAACTAACTTTCTTAAAGTGATCAATCCATCATTGAATTAAAATCATCGTCCTTTAAATGCTTATAAAGACTTCATTGCAGATGCAATTTGCTCTAATTCTATGTAAAGGCTTGCATTTCCTATAAAATTCTTTCGATCACTTGATGAACCATGATCACAATTCAATTATGGATGTATTACCTCAATTTAACAAGATATTTATCTAAACAAAATCACACTTACATCTCACTAATATGGTTTTATAATTACCTTTTTTTTTTTCAAATCTTCCTTTAAGATAAATTTTAACACCGTCAATGAATATTGCATTATGATTGATATCCTATCTATTTATAACCACTGAATAAATAAATGTAAGTGTATCCATCTTGAATGATATAAATAACGTTTGTTATCTGCTACAAATAAAGATACAAACACGTCTCAACATTACAAAATAAGATATAGATATACGTGATGGGCGGCTGTTGTTGTTGTTGTTGCTGCTGCTTTGGTAGGCGGGCGGGCGAGGATGTTGTTTTGCGAAAGAATCTAACACTGTCTGCTCGATACCATGTGAACGCATTTGCAGCCGGAGTGTCTCGAATTTGTGCAAAGAATCTACCCACCTTAGGTGGGTATTGGCGGGTATATATATATAGAGAGAGAGAGAGAGAGAGAAAGAGAGAGAGAGAAGGGGGTGTTGGAGGGGGTAAAATAGATAAGGTTAGATTTCTGCTTTTTGAAAGATATTTGCAATATTGTGCATTCATAATTTCTTTTCGATAAAGGTACTGTTTATGGCTGATTATGTTTTTTTGTTTGTTTTTTTTGTTGTTGTTGTTAATTGGGTTTAACGTCCCACCGGCAGTATTTCAGTCATTTGGTGACGATGCCTACTTAAGGCGGATATAGTGCAGCCACACAGCAGTATCACGCCGTAGACATGCGACATGATACCACACCCAGTCACATTATCCTGACACCGGGCCAACCTGTCATGGAACTACCCTTATATGCTGAGTACCATTTTTTTTACGACTTTGGTATGACGCGGCCGGGGATCGAACCAACGAACTCCCGGGGCGGACGCTCTAACCACTCGGCCACCGGGAACGGTACGGCTGATTATGTTAAAATACTTAAATACAATGTCCTCTATAGACACCATATCCCGCTTTCTCGGAAAACACCTAAGTACGATCTCAGTGTTCTCCTCAACTTTGTTGTATCTAAGCCTGGGCATGATATTTGAGAGGTATTCTTCATGCTCAAGCTAAAGTTTGGATATGGCAGAGAATTCACAAACGCTGTTTCAAGCATAAATGAGAACGAAATTTGACCTAGCTGAGAATGTGCCAAAAGCAGGTCGTTCACAGACGGCCATTGACTAAGAATTTGATTTTTAACTATATGCTTCCCATGACATATCGTGCACCCCGTGCAATTTGCTATATTGCTGATAGAACCGGATACATATACGCATGGTAGCACTCACTAAGATTCGACGTTTTCTTAAATCAGATTATAATAGATTGATTGATTTTTTTAGTTTACCGTCGCTGCGACAGTATTTCAGTCATATAGCGACGTCCAGCTAATTACAGGTGGAGGAAGACACCGAATGCACGGAGGCATCCGGGTAGAACCAACGACTTAACGCAAGCCAGCTGTAAGGCTTCCTCATGAAAATCCGAATGACACTGGACTCGAACCCACGCGGTGAGGGGCTGAGTGAGTGTTAAAGTCAGCGACTCTTCACTCTCGGCCATGGAGGCCCCAGTCAGATTATGAATATTATGTTAGTTCAGTCATGTAAGACGTAGGTGTAAGGGTAAAATTCTGCACACATTTAACCGAAGTCTTGGGTTACAAACGCCATTATAATATCATTATTATCTTATCATATTTCATCATACTTATTTTACCCTTTTTAGCCCGTGAATATTTTTTCATATTTTTTTTTTCATATTTTTTATCAAGAAAGAGATGAAGTTAAAAATCCAGCACAAATTAAATCGTTTCCGTCTCGCTGGGCGTTATCACACGGAATCCAGTTAGGGCCATCGCCTTTGTATAAATTGATCTAATTCCGTTGTCTCAGTGGTACTATCGTTTGTGTTGCTGTCTTCATCTGAAGCTGTCGTGTCATCTGCCAGATTGATGATGAATTCCTCCTTTTCATCATGCTATATAATCATCAATTTTCGTGGGGGACAAAATTTCCTCGATTTCGTGGATGACTATCCATGAATATAAAACTTTTTTTTTATTACAGAATAGAAATCCACGAATTTATGTAATATTAAAATTGATTTAATTGCATTTCTACAAAATTTTAATGTTAGCGAAAAATAATTATTTTTAGAAGATTTTTCATCATCTTCATAACCCTTCATAACATCTATCAACACCGATCTTATAAAAGGCTTTGACCCTATTTTATCGTAGTACCAACCCTAGTGCCATATTACTACGGTAAACTATGGTAAACACTACGGTACAGTAGGGCCAACTACAGTTGACTATGGTCAACTATGGGAAACACTACGGTAAAGTAGGGCCAACTACAGTTGACTACGGTAAACTATGGGAAACACTAGGGTAAAGTAGGACCAACTACAGTTGACTATGGTCAACTATGGTAAACACTACGGTACAGTAGGGCCAACTACAGTTGACTATGGTCAACTATGGGAAATACTACGGTAAAGTAGGGCCAACTACAGTTGACTACGGTAAACTATGGGAAACACTACGGTAAAGTAGGGCCAACTACAGTTGACTACGGTAAACTATGGGAAACACTACGGTACAGTAGGGTCAACTACAGTTGACTATGGTAAACTATGTTCAAATCACGGTCACAGTAGAGTCTTGGCACTAAATGGGTTTCTTGAAGTTCAAACTGTGTTGAATTACGACTGGACTATGTCAAAGTACGTTTAATACGTTAAATTAAGGTCAACTACGATCATTTCTCGCTATGGTCTACGACGTACATGGCCGTAAGATGTGACCGCGGATTGAGACTGTGGCTAAAAGTCTCTGATATAAACATCGGCTGCAGTAAATCCATAATAAACAAGAAATATCTTTAAATAAAAAAGATATTCGACGTAAGAAAAAAAAAGATATGAGAGTTAAAGAAAGTAAAAGTGTTACTATACAATATATTTAATATAATAATGCTAGCACGTTTTAAATGGTCTGTGATCTTAAAGTAATGTAGAAAACGTATTTGTCGCTAAATTAAGGATGCAATATACTATCCAGTAAAAAAAAAAAAAAAAAAAAAAAAATAGGGGAAAAAAATTAATATAAGCGAAATTAAAAAAAGGTGCCAACTGTGGGACTTGATCCCGGTGCCCTTAGATTAGAACACGAACACCTAACCATTTGCGCTACATAAGATATTAATTGCTGTTTATACACTGCGGGTTTTTTTGTGACTTAGAGGGATGAGTCCACTATCAAGTTAACGTTTTCTAAAGACTCACAAATTTTTACTTTTGCAGCTGGGTTGTTTTTATGTTTGAATTTTTCAACTGGATGTTTTACATGCATAAATACGTAAATTAAATTGTTATTTCCATTTGACAATCATACAGAAAGATATGCACCCTAAAACTCCCATTTTATATTGTAATATCCTAAAATAATTTATGCAAACCAATGCAACGAGCACTTTTTCGAAATCTTTGGGTTTTAACCAAGATTAGATTGGTTCAAGAAATAGATCAATATCCATTTTATACAGCTTACGCCGAAAAAAGGCACACACTAGACCTGGTATATATCTTAGATTTTTGCAAATTTAAGATATATAAATGACATTAAAGAGTTGAATACCTCAAAGAATATAAAAGGGACCCATGCAATCAGTATAAAGCCAAATCTGAAAGCGAAATTACTCGCATGCTGATCGGGTTATTTACTGTCATATTCACCGATAACTTCCTGTACACTATGTGAATTCCCTACAGTAAGCCTAGAACAAACATTGGGCCCTATGTAAAACAGAGTAACGAAGACTGGAAAGACACTGAAATCAATGTCTATCTCAATTTTCAGTTTGTTTCTTATGATCTGAACATGACGTCAGCCGGTGTATTTATTCTTGAATAATTCAAGCTTCAAACAGAGGATGACGTACGAGAATGTCTTTACTTCTTGCATATCATTAGAGATCATTCATCAGATCACTTATTGAAATGTATTCGAAAGATATTAAATCCCGTTGAATGCAACTTTAGTTGACTACGTGCTGTAGAACAAATACTTAATAGTTTGTGGTATTGGATTAAAGAAAATAATCCTCTAAACTCCCACGCAGAGTGAATGAATTTTTTTATTGTGATGATCGATAAATTTATCCTAGAATGTTCGGCAAAATTGTGCTGAAATTGGCAGTATGGTTTGACATGCAATTCCAGAACTTGTCCTAGTTTCTGATGATTCTGTTTTTTTAATTTAATTTATTCTGAGAAGACTTAATTAGTTATTTCGGATCAATTCATAAAGCACACTTCTTCGATGCAATGCAACACAAAACCTTCTTTTTAAAATATCCATAAATTCAGAATTTAGAAAAGATTGAAGCCTCTCTTCCGCATATATATTTAACCAAATCTTTACATGGATTTAGTCTTTTTATACCAACAACACAATATATACGCTTATTTTATATTCACAGACTTGTGCTAAATTGTTTATTTCAACGAATAAATTAATCCAAAATCACTATGTCTTTGTCAGTTGAACCTATATTAGCGGCCATCTGCACTAAGCGACCAACCTGCATTTAGCGGTCAGTTTAAATATTATTGAACGAGCATTTTGAAATAAGTGTAACCTTCATTTAGCGGTCAACTATGTTAAGTAGACACTTTCTTTTGTTCTCTTGACAGGTTTGACTGTATTTATGAAATTCAAGATCTCAAGATAAACATTTTTCCTTATGTATACTGATAGTGCATTATAAACAGTAGAACTTCGTTAAACTGAAGTCCTTGGGATCAAGCTGAAAACTTCGAAATAACGCTTATTCGGATTAAAATCCGATGGAATTTTCGTGTCTGTGTTTTCATTACTGGTACATATCATGGAAATTGTTATGCAGCTCTTGGATGTGTATGTACTGCTTCAGTGTATGGCTTTTGCAAATACCAGACCTTGAATGATGAACGACAGGCTAATTAATGTTTAATCACCCAAATACAACTAGGGCAGTAGACAAAGTATTTGTTTGGCGAAATTTCCCGAAGAAAATGGCCAATGTTGAAATATGTTTTCGTCTCTCACCCTACATCTTACTTTTTCGGACAGGGGGCCGATACGAAACATGACAATTATTTATTTTTAGTTTTATTTTTTGTCTTACTACCTCGCCAATGCAGAAAACCAGCAGAAATCATTTCAACAAAATTAATTTAATATACTTTGAAATTAATATGTTAGCATTTGTATTACTATGAACGTTATGATAAGCCAGTCGGTCCTTTTGCTTGCTGACCGTTCCAGGGCGATACCTGTTGGATTTCTGTTTTTTGATGTTTTCATTGTTAATTTTTTATCTTTTTTTTTTTTTTTTTGCATTGCTTGCACATCCTTCTAGAGTTAGTTCATCTTTGATTTTTAGTTTATGTTGGATTTCTATGCCTCCTTATTATTGATTTTATAATTACAACCGGTATAACTTTCTTTGTTGTTGCGATTTGTTGTTCTTGCTTTTATGTTTTCGTTCTAGAAGATGGATGTCACATGGTGGCAAATTTTCCATTGCGTATTCATTCAGCTGACAAATTAAGCAAAATACAGATGTATGTAATATCTGATATTTCATCTCAAACTGAATAATAAATCGATACCGTTCCCAGTTTCAAACGGAAGTGTTGCGAGCACTCCAGGATGTGAAACTGAAGTGACAAATAGGCCTGCCAGGTAGTGGATGTGGAGTGCATAAAGCCAGGGGTTACATATTGTCCAGCACGGCATGTATCACGGGGCTGGTTCTCTCAAACCTCAAGTTTGAAACCGTGCACACACGTGCATAACATTAATCCATGTTTTGGTGGGGGTTTTTTTGTGTTGTTTTTTTAAATGCTCATATATTTCAATTTTCTGTCATTCAACTGTGTTTCCGCTGCCGTAGTAACAAATCCATGATCATGCCCGGGCGAAAACGACCGCTTTATGTAAATGTTTGAAAAGTTGATCATTGACGCCTCAAATGACAGAACGCTGCTTAAAAATTAATTATCATTTACTTGTTGTCATATTGCAGTAACGAGATGTAACCAGCCGCTAACGTTTATACCTAATCGAACAAACCTGATCATTCACAGTGGTTCCGACGGTGTATGGTTAGAGCGTCCGTCCTGGAAACGGCAGGCCGTAGGTTTGATCCCTGGTCGCGACATACTAACGCTCCGTGCTAAGTGCCAAGTATAACCAATTAAACAAACAAGCTATTATTAATGAACATCCTTCTTTTTTTTTTTCTTCTTCTTCTTCTTCTTCTTCTTCTTCTCACAATCTTCCTTTTTTTCCTTCTTATATTTTACGCAATGGTTTAAAATTACTTACGCACCAGAAACCGACTCTTGTCTTCCATGGAATGCATTCTTATTCTATAAAAGGTATGGAGACGTAATCTATTGAAATTTGCATGCCTTTGCTTTGAACTAAACATAATGCTGAATTATGACCAGGAAACATTGTTTGCGTGCGGTTAACATCCTGCCGAATAATAAAACTAAGAATGGGATCGAAAGGCAAAAAGTTGTTTTTATTTTGTATTTTTTCTTCATGACGTCAAAACATATTATTTTATTTTTTCCTTATTACTATTTTCATTTTATTACATTTTATTAATCAATATTTATATGAATTGCTTCAAATTTTCTAAAGAAAGCAAATTGTTTTTCCAGCTCTGATGCTATAGTTAAAATTCAGATATTTTCTTGAATTCTTAGTCTTACACATTAATTACATAATCAAGTTTTGTGTAACATTTTGTTATTTAATTCTGTCCGGAAAAGGCCTTCATTAATGTTGGTAAAATGTGTGGCCCATCCCATTTGCTTCAAACTGTTGAAATACATGTTTCCTTTTCCATATTAATTGTATTCTGTTTTGCATTTAAAGTACTTTCTTTATGTTACATGTACATGTTTTAAAGCAATAAAATATGATTAAACCAACGTCCTACCGACAATGTTTCAGTCATTCAGCGACTTTATCTATATACGACAAATATAGTGTTGCCTCGCTGAGATATCACATCATATACTAGTGGCCTGATAAAATGGAACCACGCCCAATATACAGGCGCTAAGCCATCAGTCCTAAAACAAATCTGTATGTTGAGCGCTATCGTCGGAATCCCCTGGTTGACTTTCAGTCGGGAAATAGGCAAGCAAATCGTCATTTTTCAGCAGACGCTGGTTTAAGTATAGACCAAATGAACTATTATTCAGCTTCGAATCATTTAAAATAATAATAATAATAAATATTGCAAACCGCTTTATAAAAAGACTTCTATAGATTTTATAGATTTGCTAAAATGATGAAACATTGAAATGACGTAAAGTGATATACCCTAAAACGACAAAATCCAGGCATAAAATCAAACGGCCGTAGATGAAAAAACGACTTCTATAGATTTTATAGATTTGCTAAAATGAAAAATTGAAGACGTCATATATATATATATATATATATATATATAATAATATATTATATAATATATATATATATATATATATATATATATATATGTTAACGAAGCGGGTACCTGTACTTATGTAACGGTCAGGGATAAAACCAAAGACCCGCCGGTTACAGGGCCGGTGAAACACCTTGAATGGATAAAGAAAAAAATATGCCGTGCGCATAAGCACATGTTTATTTCTTATACAATCTCTCCCTCTCTTTCTTTTCTGCTCAGAATCCTCCATTCGCTCAGTGGCACTTAGATGCTGTGCTTTTCTAGAGATAACTTGAACACGAACAACGTTAATTAAACCAGACTGCTTCTCTGCTTCTATTTACGTCGATTTTCTTATCATTCTCAATAAATAATAGGATAATCGGAACTCTTTAATTCCGGCAGTCTGCCATTTTAAGCAATAACGTATTTTAATATCCTATCCATCTTTCCATTTTGGAAATCTCGTTAAGAGGTTGGCATAAAAGTACGGATTTGATATTAAACGAAATAATTACATACGACTTAAAGACAGATAGAGCCCTGAGAATAAAATGTCGGAAGCATTAATACCATTCTTAGCATCATTTGAACATGTGGCATGGCTTTTAAAAATTCCAGTTACGTCAGAGAATGCCTTTTGACAGGTTGTAATTGAACAATTGTCTGCTGCATTTAGCTGCCATTTCCATAATGCAAACGATACCAAATGGCTTGCCGTTGAGTCAGCAAATAAACCCGTTTCTTTTACGGTTTTACATCTTAAGTTCAAATATGCCGCTTTTAGATTAGTTTCTTCTCATAGGATGCCATTGATTCACCTCTATTTACAGATCTGCAATGGCATCAGTCAGTGATTGTTCACTTTTGGTTGGCACCGGTCTTTGGCTAACCCCTGTAAATTTACAGACATTCCATGGCACCAGTCAGTGATTGGTCACTTTTGGTTGGCACCGGTCTTTGGCTAACCCCTGTAAATTTACAGACATTCCATGGCATCAGTCATTGATTCACGTGTCTACAGACCTGCATTTATTTACCTCCGTTTGCAGACCCGCATTTGTACAGTCATTAATTCACCTTTGCTAACAGGTCTGCAGTGGTTCCGGTCAGTGACCAACCTCTGTTTTACAAACCCACAATGACAAACTTCCAGCATTACAAAAGACATATGATGTCCTACAAGTAGTTCAGACAGGAATAGTAAAAACCGGAAACTGGGCATGGCATCTTTCATTGAAGAATAGAATTTTCATTTCCGGAAATCACTGAATGAGATAATATCCAGTTCTATATACACTTCCGCTTCGGTCTACGGCTGGTCCGATTAGACGCCGGTGATTCTGATTGATAACAACAGAATGGAAAGAATTGTCTGCGATTTGGAGCCACTAGTATTACATTCTAGCTTTTATAATGACAGGAAAAAGAAACAAGCATTAAAGGCGGAAAGGATATTTGATTCAAAAAGGACAGAAGGACAGTTTTATCATTTGTATTTTATTGTATGACTCTTTCGTACAGAATCAAACGTTATGGAGTGTTATTTGTTTGTTTTGGTTTAACGCCCCGGCGAAAGAATTTCAGTCATTTGGAGACTATGTCTAAAGATACAGTGCTGTCACACTGCAGTATCACGTCGTAGACACCTGGTATGGTACCACGCATTATCCTGAAAGCGGGTCAACCAGTTCTGGAACTGTCCTTATATGCTGAGCGCCAAGCAAGGGAGCTATGTCAGAACCTTTTTTACGACTTTGGTATGTTATGACCGGAAAATGAACCTACGACCTCATGATTCCAGGTTGGAGTTTCAAACCACTCGGTCACCGGGACTGAACTGTTGTATGTTGTAAACAATTATTTAAGCTTCATTAAAGGCCCATTATTCTTCCAAAAGCAGTGTATATTCTTCGGACAGGAAAGCAATATACGGTTATGTTTGTTAGGAGGTGCAATCTGTACATACTGACGACAAGATTTCTACAAGGCATAAATAAGAAATATTTTTTTTACTTACGACCATTTGATTGTTAACAAAAATAACTAACATGCATATCCAGGATATCTGCATCCTTCCGTATGCCTCCGTTTAACGAATCACGACACTATAAATTGATAAATTGATGACGTAGCAGATAAACTAATTGTGATTCGACGACGGTATCTACCAAGCTACCATTAGATAATAAGCGCATACTATTTAAAAGCTTAACTAATTAATTCATTCATTAAAGCATTGTCTCCGCTAATATCTGCAAAGCTACCTTTAATTCAATACATTTATGCGTACCATTTCATTGCCTGAATTTACTTAATTATTAATTAAAAAATTATTTCCGCTAACGTCGAGAAAAAAATATGGAAATTTGGTCCATATCAGATATTATTAATGTTAATACTACTCCTCCTGATTTAGCTCAAAAGGTACCATCTTTTCATTCAATAAGAATATTCGTATATCACAATTTCTTGTTGTTATTTAAGGTATTCCATCCATAATTTATTTGCGACCATGGTCATAGTAAATGCAAGTCCTTATAGAATTTGAGCCTATAACTTCAAGTCAATGGATGCTTGCATCCGCCCTGAAGTATTTTTTAAGCATTTGAAGGACCATAAGATATTATTTTTGATGGTGAATGGATTACCTTAAAAACAATATCCACCCTAGACTATGGAATTCGCTCATCTTCGTAAAGGATTTGAAGAGCTTTTGTTGTCTGGGGAACTGTCTCAATAGTTTGTATCCGACTTACAAGTCACACTAAATTTGTGAAACACTTCCTTTCGTCCAATACAAAATGTATATCGATTTATTTATCGTAAAGTGGAAAGTAGAGAGGTGTTAAATTGAAATGAGTCGCTGATTTTGAGTTTTCAGGGCATCTAATTGGCCACAAATTTAGAGTGACCTTTTGTTTGGTTTAAAAATCAATACGGAGCAGGCGAGGAAATTTGGTAAAAATGTTTTCGTTTAGGAATGAAAAAATAGGGCTATATCTTTTCTAGTTAAACATAAGCAAATAAATTCTGTGGAATTCCTGAATTCGGTTTCCTTAGAAATGATCAAATATATAGTTTTATTAAAATCTTAAAACAAAAGATTTGCATATATATTAGGAAATAAGTTATTCACATGTCTTATTTGTATTTTCCAAATTTGATTATTACAAATATTGACAATATATATATAGGTCTACTGAATTGTTATTTCATATCAAATTTTACCAAACGAGTTTATGAAAATGTAATTAAGCGAGCCTCTGGATAAAAAAGTTGAACGAATTTAAGGAAAATGTATATGAGATTCGGCGTTTAAGCGAGATGTGTTACATTTTTAAACTTTAAGCGGTTAAAAAGCATTACATGTGCATTTTATGTTCTTCGGGCGTTTTCCCCCAATTTGTTCAAATATTCATGTCTTAGTGCTATTAATGTAAGGTCGTGATTCATTCGATCTATTTTGTAAAATACGCGCAATTTAATTGAGATTAAGTATTCAATTCGTGTCATTGGACTCTGTATTCATTTTGTAAAATGCACACAACTTTGATTAAA
Source organism: Solen grandis (assembly GCA_021229015.1). Taxonomy (NCBI): domain Eukaryota; kingdom Metazoa; phylum Mollusca; class Bivalvia; order Adapedonta; family Solenidae; genus Solen; species Solen grandis. The sequence goes on from CM037794.1 coordinate 35,987,988, forward strand.
ATTAAAGAAAATGGCATCTGAAAAACGTCAAAGTTCAAATCGAATCCTTAAAATTATTGCTCATTTATCAAATGTGACATAATCAGAAGAGTTTTAATCAGTGTGAGGCATGTCAAGAGATTTATTCCCATGAAAAGACAAACTAATTTCTTTTTTCGATTTGTTTCTTGTTTTCGAAATATTAATCATTTATTCCAGAAAGAACTGTAGCCATTATAATGTGTGGGTGATGAGATATTGGCTTTTTAATGACAGGAAAAAAATGTGGGGGAGTCTTATGAGGACACAATTGGCCTATAGATTAAAATGGTGAAACAGTAGTACACCGGATGTTAGGATGTTATCCTATACTTCTTGGATGGTTGGATGGTATTCACATGCTAAAATTGGTTTTTTCCTTTTCCTTTTTTTTATAGTAAAGTTTGGCAACCGATCGTATTAGCACAATTATATTTGCATATTAACATAAACAATCATTTAAACCAAAACAAAATACACCCACTTTTTATAAATTATAAAACAAATTTTAATGCATTATTTCTTTCAGGGATATAGTATATCTGCAAACATTTCATATAGACTTGTATTGACGAATTGACAAACAGAAAGACAGCTCCTGGAAGATGGCATATCGGAAACTGTTAAACCCAAAGTTGTAACAAACGGGCGCCGTTGTCCAGTGGTAACATACCCGACCATGAATCCGAAGATTGTGGGTTCGAACTCCGTCGGAGGAAAGGATTTTTCATAACCGCCCCATGCGCAAAGTTCTCTTACAACCAAATCGACGTAAAAGTTTAAATTAGATTCGTGACAACATTTTTTCAGTATATATTGCAATTTTGAATGTGTCAGTCTGAACCATACACAACACCGGCAATCATAGTTACTCGGCAATCTCCGGCTAAATCCGGTAGATATGATTGAAAAACTGCCGGACACATGAAAAGACAGCAAAAAGCAAGAAATATCTTTAAAAAAGATATTCGGTGTAAAGAAAATATTACGGAATTTCAAAGTAAGATTGTGACAATACAATATATTTAATATAATAATGCTGGCAAGTTTTAAATGGTCTGTGATTTTAAAATAATGCTATAAACGTATTTGTCGCTTTATTTATGATATGTAATATACATGTACTAAGAAGTGAAAAAAAGAAAGAAGGGATTCACATGTAATATAAGCGAAACATAAAAAAATAAAAATATAAATTATTTCCACTTGGATAAGAAAAAATTAATTGGAGGTAATGCAAGAAAATGCAAATGATAAATAATTACCATCTTGTAGACAAAACTGAATCATATATCATATAAAAATTAAACAATTATTCCTGTACCAATTAAGCCAAAAGATTATGATATAAAAGCCTAAAATCGTTTTACTATATATGGCTTATGTTAACTTATTTATACACTACGAGTTTTGCGATTAAGAGGGACGAGTCCACTACAAAGGTAAACTACGTTTTCTAAGACTCACAACTATTTATTTTTTCAACTGCTTAGTTTTTATGTCTATGAATTTTTCAACTGGATGGTTTTTATGTTTAAATAGGTAGATTAAATTGTTATTTGCCAATTGAAAATCATGCAGAAAGATATGCACCTTGGAACCCCCATAATACGATGGAATATCCTAAAATAATTTTTGCAAACCAATGAAACGAGTGCTTTTCCGAGCTCTTCGGTTGTTAACCAAGATTTCATTGGTTCAAGAAATAGGTCAAAATACATTTTATACAGCTGCCGCTGAATACAGAATCGAAATTCTTTACAAAAGGCATTTTGTTGTTGGTTGTAATCCTAACCGGAAATGTCAGACTATTACTGTCGGCATTTTGCCTTAAACTATACACATTTATGTGAAACTGTTTATTCAGAATTCTTTGAAATGCTTGTTATTGAATGACTGGCTGTTGCTGACGGCGTTGTTGTCTTCTGGATTTTATTCGTTCTGATTAAGTCTACCATGGAATACATCTTCATTATTAGTGAATAATGTGGACCGGTGATTTTATTTCTTCCTGTTTAGCACAAACATTCCATCCACAGGTAAACTGCGATTCAACTGCAATCAAGTCAGACCAAGAAATAAGATACAGTATAGAATAAAATGAAAACAATCCATTAATGATTTTCTCATTTCTATATCATAAAACGGTTTAGCGATCATTGTAGGCGAAATCTATCAATTGGAACACACAATAATTGGCTTGACCATGGTTAAAATGTCGAGATCAAAACATGCCTCCGTCATCCATGTGCCTCAATAAATATACCTTATACAGGAACATGTGTATGTTCCCATACATATAAATATGTCGAGATCTATATTTGGCGGTTTTTAAAAACATGTACTTTGGCGTTAATTATGTTTGGCCCATTTTCCTGGCAAAATTAAGTAAGTGAGATTCTATAGTTCAATGACGATTTTTTTTTTATTTTGTCTCATTCGACGAACATCGCCAATATAGCCAAATTTAATCTATCGTCAAAATTAAGACTTTTCCAGTTTTCAATAAACAGCCAGTACAGGGAACGTAAATCTGGCACAAGATGTATGATATTTATATGTTGCAAATGATGAAGGACATTAAACATTAAAACCCAAAAAACAACCCTGAATACTTTGAAATCTCCTCACTTTTCCTTTTTTTCATCATCTTCTTTCTTTGCAAACCTTTATTTCTCTTCAAGATCCTGGCATTTTTACTGTGTGGTATTTAAATGATACTGGTAAAGCTCCCTTGCTTGACGTTTAACATATATGGGTAGTTCAAGGATTGGTTATTTCAAGTGACCCCCCAAATTCAAGTTCCCATCGGGTATTCCTGGGTAGGGCATATTAAAACGTTTTGAGACACCCCCATTTTAAAATGCCCTACACGAGAAAAAAAAGTTTTCAATTCCCCCTCTGAGGGGGGCTGAAATGAGGGAGCTTGAAAACGTTACAACTTACGATTTCAAGGGGCCCCCGAAAAAAAATGAAAAATGTTTTCGTATACCCCCATCTGGGATTTTGAAACTGTGTTTTATTCCCGGATGGGGCATATTGAAAACGTATTGAGACTACCCCCACCCCCACCGACCCCTTGTCTTTCCCCTCACTCAATTGTCCCATCAAGGAGTCTTAACGTTTTTTATCTTACAGGGATAGGGGACTTTAAAAGCGTTTTAAAGTTACCGGGGGGGGGGGGGTTAACTGGAAAAGGAGGGACTTGAAAAAATTACACCGGTACCAGGATAATGTTTCTGGATGTGGTATCATGCCACATGTCTACGGCGTGATACTGCAGAGTGGCAGCACTATATCAGTCTCAAGTGGGCATAGTCTCCAAAATGACAATTTACTAATACAGATGTCTCTCCGTGCATTAAGAACAATCATGTCAATGTCATGTCAGAAATAAAAAAAATGTTAAATCTTCTTGAGGCACACTTAAAAACAAAGCAAATTAAATAACTGATAATTATCCAAAATAGCATTTACGTCCATAAATACCGTTGAAATCAAATTATAGATCTAAAACCAGCATCAACTTTTCAGATCAAATTTCGGAATGATATAGCTAAAGATGGAAATATTTAAATGCGGCAAGGAAGCAAAATGAAATTAGCTGTGCGTGGAAGCCAAGGAAGTCGAAGGTGCCGATTGATAGCTTTGGGGTTTGCATGTTTTCACTTGGGCAAATTAGAAGCATTTGCGCTAAATAATTTTCCATAAGATCACAACAACCTTTTTCTTAAACATTAGAAACAAAAAAAAATATTTTGAACGTGAAAAGGCACATATGTACAAACATGCATGTATACCTAAAACATATATACCCCCATGCATGCATATATACATACACACGCATTCATACATACATACATACATACATACATACATACATACATACATATGAGCTCTTACATAAAAAACATACAGAGAGAGAGGGGTGAGTAGACAGAGAGAGAGAGAGATGTTTCTCCCATTCAATATTTACCCAGTCGAAGTAATACAATATATTAGAATGGTGACATTTAATCAGTGCTTATATATCTCTCCCTCTAGACAGACTCCCCCGCACCTCCGTCATCCAGAACACAATCAATAGAACTGTCCTGATATTGCGACGTCGGCGTCAATCATTATCTTTATTTAGAATCATTTTCTATTTAGAGACATTCTTAAAAATTCTATACACTACACTGGCTTTCATAACCGTAGCAAGTGACAGAAAGAAAAATACGTAGGCCCTGGAGCTCTCGTGGCTTAAGATATATAACCTTTATGTCTGTTAGAATGAATGGCAATTTCTTGCAATGGAATGCTTAAAGTGTTTTTCTGTGGCACTAGATAAAGAACCATTGTGTTGGAGGACATTACGGTGAATAAAAGGTTAAAACGTATGAATTTTTAGGATTTAGTTTACGTAACTTGCTTGACCTTTGACATAAGGTGAAAAGGAAAACAAATAGGTCATTGTGAAAGGGAATGATGACTGTGCGTTTGTTCATGAGGTTATGGGACGTAAAACGAAGCAGCTTTTATGTCATTTGTAAAGCCTTCTAAGCTATAAAGGTTCTGGCTGATGAGTAAAGATAAATGAAAAGAGCATGGTGCTTCTGTCAAGAGCAAGCTAGTGATAAACTTGGTCCTCATATAGATGCGAAGTGCATGGCACTTGAAATAAAAATAAAGTTTGTACCAGCGCATGATAAAAAGTTATGACTAGCCATTAACTTTATCACGCACGTTAACCCTTCCCCTCATAGAGGAAACCATGAAAAGACCTATGCGAACAGCATAAAACCAGATCAGCCTGCGAGTAACTCGCAGGCTGATCAGGTTTTATGCTGTTCGCTGCTCCTCAGTGGTCTGGAAATGAGGACTTTATAATTAAATTTAGTAAGGTTTAACTGTGGTTTTCTGCAGATCAGGCTTTATGTGGTACCTATTGAGTGCGTCAAAATGAGTCTATATGAGGGAAAGGGTTAAAGCAGACGAAGTCAGAGCGCTGTAACGTGTAACGATAGACGTGTTTTTGGATAATGATAGGGTTAAGGTATTCCCGTCCTAATAGCCATATTTCATATCTTGCCACTAGATGGTTATATTTCTATGAAATTTTGTCACTTTGAAGACATTCAAAAATAAAAATATTTCACCAAGAGTTTTTTCAAGTTTTATCTAATTTGGGGGAGATAATCCGCATATAAGTTAACATTGAAGCCTATGGAAAATATGTATTTTCTATGAAAATAAAAATCTGAATTTAAAAACTAAAAATGGAGAAAAACACTTTTTTTTTAGTTTTCAGGGGAGATAACTCATGGCAACAAAATAATTGAGGGGAGGTAATAAAAGAACTTCTGTCACTTATCATTACATGTTAATTTGCCCCTAAGATTACCATTGTTTGTCACTTTAAAAACTTATATACATGTGTATTGTTAAGTTATATGCATGGCTTTGATGAAATTGATCGCTATTAGGATGGGAATACCTTAATGTGATTAGATTTAGCTGTGTGTGGCGTAGTCACTCGCAACTATAGTACCTACATTCTGAGGGTTCGTTTTTCTATATTTAGAACCGAATGATCTCTCAATTTTGTATGAATGACCGAACGATTGACAGAATTCTACAATACAGATATGCTGAGATTCAGCCGAAGTAGTGAAAACTCAATTTTGAAAACTCAATAAATATTTACGGGACACAATAATTGTATGTAGTATAAAAGCACAGAATAACTATTTTCCCTAGGATGTTACGTAACTCACTTTACCACGCGGAGGAGTATAGTTTCTTCCGAATGCAAAGGTGGCTCATGCCTGAATTTGGATGGTGGATGTACAGGTTTCGGTTATTTAGAGGTGTTTCAATGGTCCATACTGTAAGCTTTAATTACGATAAAAATCCGTATAACCTCCTTATAATCACATCTAGCTATCTCAGATACATCAGAGATATCTCCAGGGGTTATTTGTTGCTCTATAGAATGGATGATACAGGTGTATATCTGCTATCCGAAGTTACTAAAAATACAGTAGGGAGCCACTCAGTTGCATCTATAAATTCTATAAACAGTAAACTGTGTCGTCGCTCGGTAGTACAAATCAAAGCGATGATAGTTCTAAGAGAACAGTATTGTCTCATTTCTTTTGTTTATCACAGTAATTTTAATAAACGGAGGTCAAATATTCCCTCATTGCCAAAAACCCCGCTTTAAAGTTGCGTTAACATGGTCATTAGATTAACGCACCATTTGTTTCAACGGACTGATAACATCAGCACATTGCCTCTCTTACTCCTCCTATATTTCTGTAGCTTTCAATGAACAATCGTTTATTATTTTAATATTAGTTCAATATTTGGAAAAACTAAGTTACCCTGCATTTTTGCAGCTTGTCAAACCCTCTGCCACTTGAGACACACACGACTTCAGTGCATTCGGCGCTTTGGAAATTTGTCTTGACGATGTGTCAAGGACCAACAAAAAGAAACATAAAAAGAAAAAAATATGATTAGGTGGTCAGATGCTGGAATTATACTGGGCATTATTCGAGAATCAAATGCTGCTGTTGTAATAATGATAATAATAAAGTATTTATTTATTTATTTTTTTTTTTTTTTTTTTGAACAGATAACATATTTGGTGAAGCCATTCTACCATTTGTCCCTCGAAACATAACAATACAATATGTAGTAACTTGAATTGAACTTAATGGCTTCTAATATGATTTTGTTGTTGTATTGGAGTTTACCGTCGCTGCGATAGTATTTCAATCATTTAGCGACGTCCAGCTAATTACAGATACAGGAAAACTCCGAGTACACAGAGGTACCCGGGTAGAACCACCGAACTACCGCAAGCCAGCTGGAAGGCTTCCTCACATGAAAATTCCGAAGTCCCTACCGGGATTCGAACCCACAGCGGTGAGGGGCTAAGTGATTTGTAGTCCACGACGGTAACCCCTTCTAATATGATATATGATTATAAAAATGATTTAAACTATCTTAAACATATGAATTTATACTAAGAATCGGTGATTATGATGATGGAATCTGAATAAATGATTAGAAACAATATCCAAATGGAACAATATCGAAGATGTAAAAGTTAAACAATCTCCGCGACAGTCATACAGTCATATATACAATGTCACCAGGAGTTCGTCAATAGTCGGTATAATTCACTGATTTAAACTCACCAATCAGTGAACTGGGGGAAAACCTCAATCCCACTGAACAATGTGTGGAATTATACACCAGCATATAGATTCGATGCCCGGGAAATGCTCGTTGATTTACCTTGGTTTACATTTGATTTCGGAGTGAATGGTCTAAAGTGAATATGAAACAGTCGGAAAGAACCACCGATCCTTTAGAAACTAGTCTTGCCTTATATACATATAAATACACATTTTAGTGGAAAAGAAAGAATAAAAAAATCTTCCAACGTTTTTTCCCTTTATTTGAAATTTAGATTATTGTGATATTGAATAATTCAGGACGTTCTGTTATTCTATATCACAGAGAGAAGTTGCAATGGATTGCAAAATCAATAATACAAAAGAACTTTTATACGATCGCCCATTCTTATTCTCCTTGCATTTCAATTCAAAGTTAACCTCAGAAACGTTATAATGCTTACATGTCTAAGTTTTTTTTTCTCTTCAAATCTGTATGTCTATTTCTGAATAAAGTTCCTTTGGGGAATCCCAAGTAAGTCGTAATGCCTCGTAACAGAAATGACCAACACGTTGTTAGGTGTCCTTTATTTATATGCCTTACGGGTAAAATGAAAATATTCTATATCAAATACGCTCGTCTCGAGAATTCAGAAATTATCCCAAGAATGACCCATCGATGACAGTCTATCATATATGTTCCATTAAATTTTGTTTCATTTTTCGGTATAGAAGGGACTGTGTATTTTTTTACCTTGCATTCCCTCCCATAGAAAGTGCAGCCATTTTCTTTAAAAATGAGTTTTGTGACTGAGTTGAATATACGCAATTACAAAACGTTATTACATTGCAATGTCGACCACTGAAATGCTGTATTCAAATCTCCATCAACGTTAAGTGAATGTTGTTGTTGTTTTTGTTGTTTTTGTTTTTGTTGTTGCTGCTGCATCAAGTACATCTTTAAATAGCGTACGTCTGGCATGCATCACGTGAATGTAAACGAATAACTGCACGTGGTACTATTTATGGTAAAATTCACTTAAAAGCTAAAATCCGGAAATGAGAACAGTTTTATCCAATCAATGCCGACACGCAAGATATTATATTTAGAAAATAAGCTTGCATAAGTCGCCGAACAATCGATGTTTTAACGAAATTGTCAAGAGCAGTACTTTAACCAGATTTTGTCAAGCCCGTAATTTGCTAATACATTTTTTCTTCAGTTTGAAGATAACGGTTCAACCGTCTGGAAAGGCACGGGACTAGAAACAAATAAAAGCACAACAGATGTACTGCAAATCTAACTTCGTATCTCCAGATTCTAAAACCTGCAGTTTCTATTTCTCAATTATGGAGGCAGTCTACAGTTTCTAAATCTGTCGATTATGGCGGTGGCAGACGGAAATTTCGATCGATGAAGATATTTTCATAATGGTTTTCACTTTCGGTTCAA
>CM037794.1:35996727-36046727 GCA_021229015.1 Solen grandis
GAAATTGACAAATCTTTCTTTCTTTCTTTTTTTCTTTTTCTTTTTTAGTTATCAAAGTGGTAACAACGCATACATGCATATTTCTTAGTTTACATAATTTTAACAGCACGATGAAAAAATAAGAAGGTAAAAAAAAAAAAAAAAAAAAAGTGAATAAATAATTATATATGAAATAGTATGATATCATATTGACGTAATTTATAATTACAACGTGGACAAAGACTTGACTATTTGAGTTTTCCGTCGCTTCGACAGTATTTCAGTCATACATAGCGACGTCCAGCTAATTACAGGTGGAGGAAGACCCCGAATGCACGGGGGCATCCAGATAGAACCACCGACCTACCGCAAACCAGCTGGAAGGCTTCCTCACATGAAAATCCGAATGACCCTGCCGGGATTCGAACCCACGCGGTGAAGGGCTGAGTGAGTGTTGTGGACAAAGAAATAACGTTAGGTACATGTATTTTAATGGGCTATATAAATTACATACATTTTTTTAACATGCACGGATCCAGAAACCCCCCACTGATATTTGGCCATTATGCCTAAATTATGCATAAAATATGTGCGAAAAGGGGCATGCTTCACCCACCCCCCCCCCCCCCCCCCGCCCCCTCCTTGGGTAAGAGGCATGTCCTCCTCTGGGGGAAATATAGTGGTCTGTGATATTTTAATATGTGGTTCTCTCCCCCACCCCCAGCACTGAGATTTTAAGAGTCCCCCCCCTCAAACACACGTAGGGTGAATTTCATAGTTGGAAGTATGAAAGTTTCCCTGTCGGACCCCCCCGAGAAAAATTCCTGGATTCGCGCATGGTTACGTAGGTTTGCTTGCGTTGGGGCTAGGTCACAAGTTCTGCAAACTTAGAGTCGGTCTTTCACCTGTAATTGCCCAGGAACTATTCATGGAAAAATAAACGAGAGAGAGAGAAGGAGAGAGAGAGAGAGAGAGGGAGAGAGAGAGGGGGGGGGGGGGGATTTCACCTGTACGGTCTTCTAAAAAGTTAAATGTGAAAAATGATGGCACAACAAATCGCTTTGTCAATCAATTTAATGCATTTAATTACATAAATCCCGTATGCGCAAACAGAGAGCGGTCGGTCGGTTTAAACATTTATAAGGAAGGCAACAAAGGAAAAATGCAAGCAACGAAATGATAACTCTTTAAAGTTCTTCTTTATTCTACCATAAGTGACCAAATAATGACTTCGATGCTATATATATTAATTAAACTGGGGGACCGTTCTAAAAGTCGTCCAGAAATATTTCTTTATCCCTTGAGCAACGCTTTTGGTTCGGGTCTAGACTGGAATTAGAATTTTGAACTGCGTCTATTATTAAATTCCTTATTTGCCCAAAGCCTTGCATTATACAACTGCATCACCTTTTGCAAAGGATAAACGGGCGTCGGTCCAGGGGTAATATACCCGACTGCGGATCCGAAAGGTGTGGGTTTGAATGCCATTGGGAGAAAGGATTATTCATTACCTTCCAAGGCGCAAAGTACTGGTCCAACCCAGGAAACGTCGAGCGGGATTAGTAAAAAATGTTCCTCAATCAACAAACCAGGAAGAAAAAATAAGAATAAAACTATTTTACGTCTGTGAATTAATTAACATCTACGCAGTTTTTCTTACAAAGTTCAGCGAATCTCTCTTAATTTCTCTACCAGAGTGTCATTTGTGCCTCGAAATGTACCTAGGAGCAGAATCTTTTTTTATTATTCAACAACAACAACAACAACAACAACAACAACAACAACAACAACAACAACAACAACAACAACAACAACAACAACAACAACAACAACAACAACAACAACAACAACAACAACAACAACAACAACAACAACAACAACAATGCGAGGGTTTACAACAAGCATTTAGCGATTACTCACTTACACACAATCATGCAGTGCTTTGTAAGCTAGCATAAGAAACATGATATTTGTTACGAAAACAGCCAATTTAACAAACATCAAGGATGAAGATGTAGAGAGACCCGTTTTATGAATAATACGCGCTTCTCTTTTTTTGCACAATGTTTACTGAGCTTGTTCAACTCCGTATTAAACATCCGTAATCAAATAAGGGGTCCGTGCCCGTCTTCTCCTTTTTACAGGTGTGGTCCAACAATTTTCCCCCAGAGGTTCTTGTATAATAGCCACATTCCAAAGGGGTCTTGACCCCCCCCACACACACACCTCTGAATCCGCGCATGGATAAACATAGTCTTTATTTGTCATAGAATAAAAAATCGGTGCTGAATTGGCCAGGCTGCTTGATCAATGTACCATTTTCTTGAAAATACGTACAAAGGATTTTTATTCACGGTTGATTCTTTCCGTTACTCTCCATTCGTCGCCATGGGAGTAGCGTATTCATCAGCCGTGGATTGTCCGACGATGGATTTTTAGGATTGAACTCAAACGCAGCCTTTAGAAGTATGTTATTCAAGTTTCTAACCTAAATCGTACTTGAGTAGTTTCCGGGAACGCGCGCGTGCGCTTGTTCACATGTTCGGTCTGACATGCACATAATATAGAACGTGATCAACTGAAATATACATCTATCTAGACCGATCGAGATGGTGACAAAACGAAACTGAGACGAAACGAATATGAAACGGATGGACCGCTTGTTTTTATAAACTTATGTAACAAACCATTATTTGTCAATTAATATGGCAAGTAAAAATCCTTCACTTGCATGTGACATTGTAATCCACAAAGTGTCGACCGTAAGTGTTTATTTAGGTTTTCGCACCTCGCAGTGCGAAAACGTATAGGGTTTGTTGTGTTTCTTCTTCTTATTCTTCCAACCTACTTCAAGAGTTAATATCATTATGTTGCCAATGTCCAAGCAACATGAAAATTAAACTGCTTCGAGAAAAAAGTATATTTTTTTTAAAATCAAGTGTTTTCAATTTTAATGACGTCAATTGACGTCAGATTTAACGTCAGCTTCCAAAGTTTGTTGCGCTCTAGAGCCTTCAGTTCTGGTCCGATTTTCTTGATATCTTCACAGAAGTATATTTTAGGATGTAGATGTGCACCTTTTAAATTTCCAAAATATTAAGATTTCATGGCAAAACCGAGATTCGAACTTAGGTCCTAAAAATATTTTTTAATGTTACAAGGCCACCTAATGCACAGGGACTTGCTCCCATACACACACACACCACACACACACACACACACTGTACATACACTATCAACGTATGTACAGTGTGTGTGTGTGTGTGTGGTGTGTGTGGTGTGTGTGTGTATGGGAGCAAGTCCCTGTGCCTAATGCGTTAGAAGCATGAACATTGGACAGCATATCGGAATAATTACTTTTGACTCAATCTTTTTGAAAATTGAATTGCAGCGATTAAAAAGTTTAAATTTAAAAATTCATTTATTTTAAAATTTCAATGACGTCAGATTTGACGTCAGCTTCAAAAGTTTGTTCGCCCTCTAGAGCCTTCAATTCTGGACCGATTATCTTGATGTTTTCACAAAAGATTTATGTTAAGATGTAAATGTGCACCTTTTGCAGTCAAATTTCATTTCAGAAGATTAAGATTAAGATATCATAGCAAAACCGAGTGTCGAAATTTGGTTCTAAAATTACATTTTAATGTTACAAAGCCCCCTGATGCGTTATGTTGTTGTTGTTGTATTGGGGTTTACCGTCGCTGCGATAGTATTTCAATAATATAGCGACGTCCAGCTAATTACAGGTGGAGGAAGACCCCGAGTACACAGAGGTACCCGGGTAGAACCACCGACCTACCGCAAGCCAGCTGGAAGGCTTCCTCACATGAAAAATCCGAAGTCCCTACCGGGACCTGATGCGTTAGAAGCATGAAAATTGGACAACATATCTGCATAGAGGTTAACTTTTTTTTCTTAATTTTCTCTTACGTCACGTGGTTATGACGTCATTAAAAAGACAAAAAAACATTTCTCTCGCTCTGGCGTCATGAATTTTTAGTCATTCTTAATTAAATCTTCAGAATTGATAAGAGTTAAAATTGAAGGGATGCATACTGCAAGAAATGTTTTGTCACGTGTTTATGACGTCATGCATGCTAAAGCAAGAATTGTTGAAGAAAAAAAATAAAATAAAATAGCCAATTAGACTAATTAACTTATTTTTTTTTAAATGTCGAAACTGAGTACGTTCATAAGGTCTTGAAAATTTCAAGTGATTACGTCATCAAACATGGCAGATATTCATTTTTGATGAAATGCCTGCTTGAAAATGTGAAAACAAACCTGTTCGCATTCTCGAAGATATTTTTTTCTGGATTAATAGAATGTTAGAATGAACATGTCCTTGCAAAAAAAGATGTTTTTCTTTAGTCAAAATAGAAATATAAAAATCATTAATTTTAATTTTTATGAGTATTGCAAAATCGCTTTTTACGGTGTGACGTCATGAGTGTTGATGCCAACCTTACGCATACCTTAAGGAATTTATGTTGTGTCACTTGTTTATGACAACACTGATTTGTAAACAAAATATATTAAAAATATCATAAGATTGGATATATTAACTTTAAATAAGTAATATTGCCGTACCTTAACATGCGCAAAAAGTCCAGAAAATTTCAAGTGATTACGTCATCAAACATGACCTATTCATGTATTTCATAAAAGGGCTAATTCATGAAAATCGATTAATTCGAAGGAAGAAATGAAAGCGGTCACTGGGTTAGTTGAGCATGATCCGATTGTTCCTTTGCAGAAAAGAGTGCCTGTGTTGAATAGTGAATTGTGATATATTCTTGAGTAAATGAGTCGCATTTACGATGAATTAGTATAATTATACCAGAGCCAGAAAACCTTTACGGATAACTTATTGCATTTGCTATCACGGCTTTCTGCAAACCTGAAGAAAATGACAAATACATGTATATCTGCCTTTGTTTCCATCTATTATTGAAAATGTAAAACTCAATCAATTTTAAGGTTGAAAGTCAAAGATTTCAAAGTTATTTTTTCTTTTTTACATTTCAGTTATGTGGAACAAATTGCAATGAATATTTGTTAAGTCATATCCTTAAGAAGAAATGGATATTAAAGAAAGAATAAAAAATAAATTAAAATCGATTGAATAACGTAAGACAAAATTCTTGAGTAGTATTATCTTAATTTTTTTCTTTTTTTTTCTACATGAAAGTAAACGGTTGCATAATCAAATAAGATCCATATTTATGCTTTCTTAATATCTTCTTAAGAAGATAAAAAAAAAAAAAAAGATTTAAAGTTCATTTTTGAACATGAGTATTTATTTATGATAATGATCATTTATGTATTAAATCTTCCATTATTAAGCATCATAATTCTATTTCTTTGTATTAACTTACATATTCAATACCTTTGAAATAAGCAAACGGAAAACCGCTTCGTTTGTATCTTAAACAAACGACCTCTAGTTCTTTTTTTATTTTTATTAATTTTTTTCTTCCACCCATTTTTTTTTGTACACGCCCTAGCGGCCAGATGACGAACGCTACAGTACTGAAATTTTAGACATGCAGTCACATGTTTCTAAACATTTGCCTAATGGGTAAAATTTTTCTCTTTGTTTCTGATTTAGCCACTAGGGGGCTCAACATATGAAATCACTTTTTTGCTAATAACTCAATAAGATGAAATCTGATTTAGATGCGGCTTTTTACATTTTGTTTCTAGTTAAGAGCCGAATAAATATGATCGGTTTCTTAGCGTCAAGCAACTGGAAAAAATGTTCTAGGAGAGGTTGAATGTTCGAATCATGCAAAAATGTGGACAAATGAGAGTAGGTCTACGAAAAGCCCTCCCATTTTTGTTTGAGAATAGATAGAAGAATTCTGTTTGCTGCATACGATTTGCAAGACACATACGCACAAAATATATGTGTGAGAAATGCGTGGATTGTCTTCTAGAAACGGCCAAACTTCACTAAAATTAGGAAAAAATTCAAAAACATGTATTTGTCACTCCTGACTTTATATTTTGTTCATTCTTCATGGTTTCTTCACATATTATGTATAGTTATGTTTGAAATACAATTTAAAATGAAAAAAAAAAGTTGCAAAGGTCAAGGTCATATTACGATTATTGTGTTTTAATTCGGCCCCAAATAGCTACAACATTAAAATTGTGACATATAAGAAATAGAATGTTCGACTAGTGCGACTTGTATACATGATTGAACTATTTGCTGCATTGCTAGGTACCTAACTTTAAAATTGTAATCATGTTTTTTCTCATTTTGCCGCTAGGGGGCGCTTTGCTTCAAAACTAAAAATATTTCATTGAAACTATATGAACAAAAGTTTTAGTTCTTGAAGAGCTCTTTCCATTGATGTTTCATTTTTGAAGATCGGACCTTTTTTTGGTCATTTTAAGGCAGTCTGAATTTTTATCCTTTTTTGGAATTGTAAATCAGTTTTATGCTAAAAATTGTGATATATAAGAAATAGAATGTGTGACTAGTGCGACTTGTATACTTGATTGAACTATTTGCTGCATTGCTAGGTACCTTATGGTAAAATTTTATACAATTTTGTTTCTCATTTTGCCGCTAGGGAGCGCTTGGCTTGAAATCACTCTTTATAACTAAAAAAAAATTGAATCTGATTTTTATGCGATTTTTTTTTTGCTTTCTGTTCCTTGGTGACATCAATTTCAAACGACACGCAAAAATTAATGCGATATTTCATGAAAATGATAGTAATTCCCTGCAACATTCGTTCGTAATAATGTTGAGTGTCATGTCGCATTGTCGTGTGTCATTTTATACTGTTGGGTGTCGTTTGCAATTGTTGTTTATCGATTACAATTGTCGTTTGTCGCCATCATAAAGCAACGTACACATCTTAATTCATCTTTATCCCCCTAGTTGATGCTCGTTGAGAGGTCATAAACAAGCGAGATTAGACAAATAGGTCGAGATTGTTTACATGTAAATAGTAATCTGCATGGATGAATGTCTGTAGTTGAGCGAACACTATCGTCTTTTGATAGTGCTATGGAACTGAAATTTTGTTTCATTCCAGTAAATAACTCATTGTATGATAACTGATAAAACTCGCATGTGCTGGTGTTTGCGACCTATTGATGACCCCTACTTTAAGTTACCGCTGAAATTGAATGATTTATCTGATGATGTACTTGTTAAGGAAAATAAAGATATGCAATGCAAGTTGACTTCATTGTCTTGCGTCAAAGTTTGTTTGTTTTGTTGGGTTTTAGTTGCCCAACCGATTGTATTTCAGTTATTTAGAGACTATGTCAACTTGAGATTGATATAGTGCTGCCACACTGTAGTCTTACACCGTCACTCAGTCACATTATCCTGACACCGGGCCAACCATTCCTGTAACTACCCTTATATGCTGAGCACCAAGCAAGGGAGCTGTTCTAGTATCTTTTCTTTTTTTTTCATGACTTGATATGTCACGGCCGGTGATCGAACCAATTACCTCCCGCCCCTGAACCGGACGCTCTAACCACTCGGGCCCATGGGGCGGTATATGCTTAGTTGAAAGTCAACCCAAATTTGAGAATCAGAAATTCTGAAAATTCAAATTCAACTGCAATATATTGCGTTAGAAAACCTTTCTATTTTCTATTTTACCGTTTACAAAACAGATTGTTTGATAAAATCAAGTGTGTGTCACAAATTTAGGGTGACTTTAAAGTGATATAATCTACCGGTATTAAGGCATTTCTTCGGGCAATAAAAGCCTAGCTTCGGTCTTCTATTATCTGTAGGAATGTCTTAACATACTCTATCCTTTACAAAGTATGTACTCTTAAATAAGTACTCACGTCTTACATACTGTTCTCATAGGGGTTTGATTTGCTCAATTCATTTTCATCTAATAAGTACAAACAAACCTGTCTTAAGCGGCCAGTCGTTGAAATAAAAGAAAGTGACCGCTTAACGGAGGTGGTCGCGAAATGAAGGTTAAACAAGTATAAAATGCTTAAGTTTTTAAAATCAATACTGACCGCTAATTAAAATCGACCGCTTAATATAGTAGCCGGTAATATATGTTCAGTTGTATTTAGGTCATCAAACGTGAACAAGGGGGATTCCTACATGATGTGTGTACTTCTTCTTCTTTGTTTTTTTTTTTGGCTTGAAATGTTAAAAAAAACCTCTGAGGTTAACCGGTCAAGTCAATTCACCATTCTACGTTCGTGCATGAATTTCATTCTGAGATAAATGGAAAAAGGTGAGAAAAACGTAAGGAAAAGGAATCCCGCGTTATGGTATGTTAGGGTGAAAACTGTAACCACTGTCAAGAAGTATACGCAAATAATCACCATATAACAGGAGGGAAATCGTGTCCCCCAACTCAATTCCAGCCCTAATGCATCCTGGCCAAAGAAAGGATGCGTGACCCAGATACATGTTTTCAGAAGTCACATCCTCCCCTTTCTCTGTCTCTCTTTGGTTCGCTTTTTACACCATACTTTACCAAAAATGAATGAATCAAGAAAGGAATTGTAAATCTGAACATTTTTTTAGTTTCTGTTTAGATTAATTTTACATCGATTGAGAAACAAACTTACACCTCGTACTAATCTCTGTCGACGGTTGCTGGGCTGAACTTGTACCTTGCGCGCCAGAGAAAGCCGCGAAAAATCTTTGCTCCTAACAGGGTTTGAAACTTCTTCCGTCGGAACCACAGTTCTGTACGTTACCAATGTACGTTACCAATGTGTCACGTTGCTTAGTATAGTAAACTTAATAAAACAATATCTTAAAACATATCAGCATGCATGTGACCGGGTTTCGCTCTACCTGCATAGCGCTTTTCAAACCATCTCGTGTGGTTAAAAGTCCAAATGGTACTGATACATAATTATCTCCCTTGTCAAACTAACCTGACTGGATGTGGTATCAGGCCATTTGTCTATGGCATGATATGACTGATATCACTCTCATGCCGACAAAGAAGCTGAATGATTAAAATATTTCCGGTGGGTCTCCAGCAAACAAACAAACGTCCTGTGTGGTAAAGAGTTGATAGACTGGTCTTGTTTTGAACACTGTAGTTCATTTTCTGTATATATCGTGTTGTTGATATTTTCTGCGAAAATGACTCATGTTTTAGCATTGATAAGTGTTTAAAGAGGTGCTGAATTTCATAGAATTATGCAGACTCATTATAATTCACTGAGAGCGAGAGAGAGATAGAGAGAGATTCGACATCTATTGCAATTATCTATAATTTATGCAAATGTTTTGACAGAAGTAGAACGTTGTATTCGATTTAAATTATTTAAACAATAGAGGTTAACACATTTCAGTATATCATACAAATGTAGTAGAAGAAATGGTTTTCGCTGAACTACAGGTTATTTTAGCAGTAGAGGTAAACATACTCAGTATATCCTGCAAATGTAGCAAAAGCAGTGGTTCTGAACGCATCTCAGTATATCCTGCAAATGTAGAAAATTTTAAAAATCTTGCAATTGTAGGTTATTTTAACAATAGAGGTAAACACATCTCAGTATATCTTGCAATTGTAGGTTATTTTAACAATAGAGGTAAACACATCTCAGTATATCTTACAATGTAGGTTATTTTAACAATAGAGGTAAACACATCTCAGTATATCTTACAAATGTAGGTTATTTTAACAGTAGAGTTAAACACATCTCAGTATATCTTGCAAATGTAGGTTATTTTAACGATAGAGATAAACACATCTCAGTATATCTTACAAATGTAGCAGAAGATGTTATTTTAGAGGTAGAGGTAGTAGAAATGATTGTTCTCACCGAGTAGCAGAAGTAGTGATTCTTGCCGAAGTACGTTATTTTAGAGAAACATATCTCTGTTTATGTATACCATCTGCTGCTGCTGATGATGATGATAATGATGATGATGGGGTGATGAAATAGAGTATAGAGAATGAAAGTTACAAAAATTAATTGAAGAGACGTAAGAAAGATAATTAAACTTGAAGCTTAATTTGTTCCAAAACCCATGAGATCGCTCAGCGGGACGTGGATAAAATAGGATTTGAGGTCTCAGAAATAACAGCCAGGGATATCAAATAATGTTTACAGGGTTCTGCATTTGGATTCACTTTGTATATATAAACACAGCCACATAATGGTCTCTTTGTCGCCCAAAATGGGGTCAGACAGTTATCAATGAGATAAGAGCAGACCTTGTCCCGAAATACTTTAGAGGAGCTAATTTTGTGGTTATAGGCAACGTCCCTCACCAATAAAAATAAACTCTGACAGTTAAGTGATTACACTTCCGTCATTATATGTAAGATTGAGTTTAAAAGTGTGACTTTTAATTGCCCTTTAGATAAAATTTACAGGTCAGCAAAGCAAATTTGCGGTCAATCTGTATATCGGTATATTTGAAAATATGCAAGTCTAAAAATTTTACATTTGATTTTTTTTCGAGGGCAGTCGGTGCTTTTCAGTAGGATATGAGTTATTGTAAAATTTAGTCACATACAGATGACTTTTCTTTGGTTAGTCATAATGTATTGGAAATCTTATAAGAATTATCAGATGTTCTATTAATGTCAATTTTGATATTAGTTTTATAAGGTTTATCAATATAAGTAAATACATTAATTACACCAAAAATATGAAAATGACGTTATGTATTCTATTTAGTTTCAATATATTTTATTGCTTTAACAGAACACGACAACAAGTTTATTGATATTATATCAATATTATATTGATATTGGAAAGTTATTAACAATTATATACTCGTTGAAAATGACAAACTCAGTTAAAAGTAGTTTTGATAGTTTGAAATTGCGAGACAAGATTTGAACGTTGAAGTAAACACGGTGCTTTGTTAACCCTTTCCCTCATAGAGGATACCATGAAAAGACCTATGCGAACAGGATAAAACCAGATCAGCCTGCGAGTAACTCGCAGGCTGATCAGGTTTTATGCTGTTCGCTGCTCCTCAGTGGTCTGGTAATGAGGATTTTACAATTAAATTTGGTAAGGTTTGAGTTTGGCTTTCTGCAGATCAGGCTTTATGTGGTACCTATTGAGTGCGTCAAAATGAGTCTATATGAGGGAAGGGGTTAATGTATACCACAAGATAAGAGATAAAAATATCAGGCTGTGAGTGAGAAGTGGAACGGAATGTAGCAGAAACTCATCGTCGAAAACCAACAGTATATATTCCGTTCTCTGTAGGATTTTCGTTTTCATGAATATTAATCAGCTACTTGCTGACCAATGAAATCACGAAAAGTATTTTGAATACTCATTGTTTCAATTTACAAAAGCAAAATTTGACTCATTGTTTCCACAAGATAAACCGCTACGCTTAGGCGAGCAGCGTGACGTCACTTCTACATGATAGAACGAAGCTACCTCACAAAATTCTGCGACATTTCATTGGTCTAACAAGTACAAAAGTGCTGCCTGTGGCAGCACATTGAAATAAGCACGGCGGGAGAGAAAAACAGTCTGATAATAATTTTTATGTGGGTCAACAGGTAAACAAATTGTTTTTATTTTTACATAGCCTTTATTGAGATGTGAACTTGTTTACATAAGCATATAAATAGAAAACTAGTTCCAAGACTTGAAGGGAATCTTAAAATGAAAAAACAAGAGGGCCATGATGACCCTGGATCGCTCACCTGAGTATACGGTTACCCAAGGAACATCAGTCTGTATTAAAACATTTTGAAATCTGGCCAGTAGTTTTAAAGGAGATGATCCCTGTAAAGTTTTCCCTATATACATAAAAGGCAAATAAGCCCCGCCCCTGGCGGCCATGTTTTTTAATGGATCAGAATGATTTTAGCAACTTTGGTAGAGGTTGACCCATGGAACATCTGTACCAATTTATTTTAAAATCTGGCCAGTAGTCATAACATGGACAACACATCCCAGTGAAGTTCCATCCACATTTATGGATGTTTTGGGTGGGTACAAAGATATTGTTTAGATAGGGTATGATTTTGCTTGACACAGGTTGTTTATTTCTAAGCTAACTTAAAATATTTATGATTTCTCACATCCATCAAAGCCATGTTTACAGTCGATACACAATTGTATCGATTAATACCATAAGTTGAGCACTACGAAGAAGCACTGACTGGATTTCTGGAGACAAAACTTTGTTTGGGAGACTAAATCATATCATATGCCAAAACATAAATCAAAGACAGTCGGTGCATTAATTTAATTTTTTGTTTTAAAATCCTATCATACCCAGAAATGATGTCATCATGAGAGATGTAAAAAATAATGTCCCTGCCTGGGTTCCAGCCCAAAGTGGTTCAAATGCAAAATAATTGATGTTGAATGATTCTGCTTATCTGGCATGTGCCTGTAGGCCTATCTATCATTCACAAAACTGACATATATACCCACCCCTTGGGTGCTTGTGGGATCAGATGCAAATAACTGCTATAAATACTTTGCCTACCCCCTTATTTGCTTGCTTTTTGGCTACATTTATTGCAGAAACAGTGAAACTGAACATATTTCATCATAGCCTCAGCCCAATATTAATGGTATTTAATGTTGTTTTTTTTTTTTATAACTCTTCCAAACCCATCCCTCTATACAGATAATAAGAATATAACAATCAAATTAAAAGTTCGTTTAGTTTGTACTTACATGCATGTTTTCATTTGAACAGACACAACTTTCTCGAGGCTTGCAAAAAAGTACCGAGATACATTCTGGCTCGAGATAAGATCAGAAAAAAACTCACATTAAATCATATAAAATATGTTTATATGTTTATAATCGTAACTCTATGTACTGATATTCTCATTCTTACAAAACACAAAATACTGTAGGAGTCGAAGACAGATCTTCAATATTGTCAAATTGTAAACAATTTACCATACTTTCGTTTTTACCGGAAGTTACATATCAGAATTAAAAACATCAAACCCTTGTAAATAAATGATACTTGATGACAATTACCACAATAGTTCAAAAGTTGTTGATTATAGAAATAATACTGAAATAACTTACATCTATGACAAATCTTGGTAAAACAAATATTAATAGATAAGTAATATCGATGCCAAAGTGCCATCGATTATTTTCCAATCAAATATATTAATACTGATTTTGTTACGCTTTCATTTAAGCAAGGTATCAATAAATACTTTTTTGGCTAGAATTCATAAATGAATAACAAACCCAGAGTAATGTATTATCATACCTTCCTATCTAAAACATTTTACGTAACATAAATAATCTCTAAGAAGTATAACCTCACTACAAAATTTTAAAAAAATTTTTACTTCAAAATGAAAAAAATACGAACTACATACAATTTTAACTTAAAATTGTACAAATTCATGAAAAAAGTATTTATTATTATAAAAGAGACGAAACAGCCTCGTTTTCGTGTCCATAGACAATCTACGAAGCAAATACAATATGCCCGGCGGTGATCCGCCGTGCAATGATACCTGCTGTCGCCGTGCTTTCTCTGCCACAGATCCAATGAAATGCTTTATTAATAATTCATAAGTACGAAGTTTTGCTAACCAAATATCCCAAGGTCGATTAAGAAGCAAAGCGTATTTTCCGACTATGACAGAAACTATATATACACTTAAATTGACTCTATTATCGGCCTTTACCTTTTATCGTGAAAAAAAATCTATGCTTCAAACCTTTATCTCATGAATATTGTCGTACACATCTATGATAACATGAACATAAATTAACTTAAAATGCCATCTGAAGCGATGGATTTTCTTTGCCATACGGACCGTCTAGAATCCGACTTACGCTATATTGTATGAGAAAACATAGCTCTGGGTCGATTTCCACCAACGATTCTTAGCGCTAAGTAATACTTAAATACTTAGTGGCGAATTTCACTAATCTTGTTTCTCTTTTAAAATACGAAGATATTTCTTTCTTAACAAATATTGTTAGTTTCAAAGGTAATAACTAACTTTGGCTTAGTCATGTACTTGAATATTTCATAAAATAGCAATGGTGGAATTTGTATCTACATAGTTTAAGAATTTAAGTATTATTTAGCTCTAAGTATTGTAGGTGGGATTCGAGCCTGGTCTTTTTTCCAGTCTGTCAAAATGAGGTTAAGGGTAAAATAGTAAAAACCTCTCCAGAGATAACTTAACAAAACAGGTTTTGAAGACTTGGGATGCTGCTGCATTGATTAACTGAAGTACAGCATGTTCTTGATTTAGATGCACGAGGTGAAATGATAGAGTTTCTACCCCTACAACTAAAGGTATTTCTAAATTAAAGGCCAATCCTAAAAAAGCATTTGTTTTTTTCTCTGTATTGTTATTTATAATATATTCCCATTTGATCTAAAATATAGTTCAGCCATTTATTTAAGCTGATGATAGGCTTAAAACCATGATAATCGGTCCAACAAGGCTACAAACTGAGATCGTGACAGACCCATGGACAAAGGACACATATGTCACTATTAAAAGATCATTGTTTACTCTTTCTTAATGTCCCGCCGAACGTTTTTCAATCTTTTGTCGACTTTGTCTACTTGAGACAGATATATAATGCCGCCACACTGAAATACCACGCCGTAGATATTTGGCATAATACCATACTCAGTCGCATTATCCTGATGATGGCCCAGTCAGTTTTGGAACTACGTTGTATGCTATACATGTACTTGTTCAGTAATGATGGTCTATATTTGCGCGACCGGGGATTGCACCATCAACACTCTCCTACCAGAGGCGGAAGTTTAACCACTTCTAGGGGAAAGTTTTTTTTTGCTTGTTTAAACGTCCCACCAAACGTATTCCAATCATTTGGAGATGATGTCAACATGTTACATATACGAGGGTAGTGCTGCCTCACTGTGATACCACGCCATACACATGTAGTTTGATACCACACCCAGTCACATTATCCTGACACCGGGTCAACCAGTCCTGGAACTACCCTGGGAAAGTCAAGCCCTGCAAAAAAAAAAAGAAAAAAAGAAACGACTGTGCCAAGTTCTTGTTTTCGGCAAGTGTCAGTTATATTTCAGTGTGACATGAACTTCAATTTTTTAATCTATTTTATAGATAAATGATAAACCCAAATGCCATTGTTTAAAGTTTTTTGAAGAGATTATGCATTTCGTCATTGTACAGGCAATATGTGCCCTATAAAACAAGTAAAGAAAAGTGGAAATAGAGAAAAAGAATAAGTAAATGTCAAGTATATATATTCATTTACGATAAGGATGTGACGTCTGTAGGCATAAACAATACAATCCAGATATCTAGACGCCATTATCACGCGCTTATTTTAAAATAATCCATCAATCAGTAAATTGTGATCATGGTCCATCAAGCGATTATGGATCTTCATAGAGACTTTGAGGAAAAGAGCCTATAACTCCAAGTCAATTTATGCTTGCATCTTCACTTCTTTTATGCATTTGGAGGATCATTATCAAAATTTAATGATGGATGGATTTCTTTACACAATTTAAATTGTTGATGTTATAATTGATGGGTCTCACACGCAAATGTTTACAACTATCGGTATACATCATCATTTGAGAATGCAGGTAAAGTGCATTTACAGGGTCATCTATAAAGTGTGCCAGCTTGTGACGTAAAACAACATCATAAAAAAATCGAAAGTTAAATCAATAAGATGAATCAGGTGACGTATGACGTCATCAGGGCGCTAATTTAACATCAAGCTTTCGTTATATCTTGTCTCAATTTTCAAGTTTGTCCTTCCAGATATTGATACAACATAAAGACCATATCACTCTGAAATAAGACAAAATATGCAAATTAACGAGGCCTTCCCGAACATCTAATCTGCTGGTATATAATTGCACACATTATATATTTTTCCCCAGTCACTGATTGGTCAATTTAAATCAGCGAAATATACCGGAAATTGCCGATCCTCTGGTGAAATGGTCTATTACTCATACGAGGAGTAGTCTCTTGGTTCATTCGCATCATTTAATTTATTCATCATTTTGATCTTTTTTGTCGGTAACGTAGATAATCAAGAGAGGCAAATAAATTGATTTTATTCTGAAATAGCACACAGCGTGTTTATCTTTCTGTTATTTGTGAATCTCTGTGTTATTAACTCTGCGTGCAAAACTTATATGTATTTAACTTAAGCAACAAATACAACAAAATATAAGATAATAACATGTTTTGCATAGCGTGTGCATCTTTACCAAATAAATATCTTGATTATGCTTGTTTAACCCTTTATCTTATGTATACTCGTTTTGACACGTTGACAAACAGAGCAGATCCAGATCAAAAAGCTGGTAGAAGTAGCTGTCTAATCAAGGTCTCCCCTGTTTGTTCTTTTTTTCTTTTATTATAATGGCTAGCAATCATTTTCTGGTTATTATGGCCATATTTTAGACCTTACGGTCAAGGATTTCCCACGTGTGGTCCTGTGTTTTGCTGAAGAGACAGCATCGGAAGAGACAGTACATGTAGTTAGATACAAGGGAGTCCAGGTGCAATGCCCTAGCTCATTTTGCGAATAGACCCCTTGGTTCTTTTACGTGTCCGGTGTATAGCACCGATACAAGGGAGACACGTTCCTGGGTAGAACCAGTACTGAGGGCTCTCATAGCAATCCCATTTTGCCGAGTGCCAGGCAAGGGTGCATCTGGTACCAATTTTATACGTTTTTGGTTTGGCGCGGTCATCTGAGGAAATGCTCCGGCTATGATTCGAACCCAAGACGTCCCGAACGCAAAACGGACACTGTACCACTGAGCTATTGCGCCGGTTCATACAACTCTACACAGTCTGTGCGGCAAAGAAACGTCCATGTATCTATATATTTTAAAAATAAATTTTCATCAAGTCATAAATATGTACATGTACATGAATACTCATGAGGCAAAGATCTAAATTTGGGACCACGTCAAGACTGTTTTAAGGTAATTACCATCTGGCTTCAATGTAAAACAATATTTTCCTTGAATCCTTTGGCAGCTTCTGTCTATATCTACAGCTTCAGATAATGTCAAGTGCGTGTATTTGCCCTACCATAGGGAAATTTTAATATTTTTTACTGGCAAGATTTACAGGCAATTACAGGCGCAAAATGGTATATCGCAATCTTTTTTTTTGTAAACACTTCGAAAAGTAAAAATTTAAAAACTATTTTGTTTTTAGTTTCTTGAATTTGGTAAAAATGATGTACTTGTCCTTTTAATGCGAGCTTAATATACCGCCAGTTTTATGAATTCCGCAATTACTTTTATAAGACACTGAATAAACCTTAATTAAATCGTCATTTGCGCTAAATAACCTCTCACTCTTGTTCCCAGACTCCAGTCTGTAAGCAACTACGAGGGGTGATCAAAAAGTTCGCGGAGAATGGCACAGCAACAAATATTAGTATATAAATGGAGATTAAACGAAAAAGCAATTGCATGGTTATTATCTTAAAAATTACATGTGTATGTAGCTTTTGTCGACTCTGTGTGTGTATGTGTGTGTGAGAGAGAGAGAGAGAGAGGTGAACATATAAACAGGATGCATTTTACACCGGTGCCCGGAGTTCGAAAACCGTTTGGAACATCCTCCTTCCTCTAGAATTCCCAGGAAAAGGTTAACCGGAAGACGGAAGTCACACATATATTTTCAAACCAATTCCCCTTGCATTTCCTATGATAATATACACATGTACGGTCCCAAACGCATAGTAATGGATTGCAGTACAAAGGGAAGTCATTAAAGTAATGTTCCTGTAATGGTTCCGCTACATTTCGGACCTCATGGCCTTTCACGGAGAAAACCAACACTGTTAAAAGTGAAAGTTAAACGTTACATCAAAATGGGTGGCAGCTCAGCTGGTGTTATATTTCATTTTCTTATCTAAAGAAACATTTCCTTGCACGTATGGGAGAAACGTTTCCTTTAAAATGTGAGGGAAAGGTTTTCTTAGACTTTGGTGTAATGTTTCATATCTTATGTAAGGAAACGTTTCCTTGAAAATTTTGGGGGAAACGATTCCTTAGATTTTTTGGTGTAACGTTTCATATCCTTATTAAAGGAAACGTTTCCTTGAAAATATCGAGGGAATCGTTTGCTGTAATGTGTCATTTTCTTATAGGGTCACAGATGAGAAGTCAATTGGACAAGTATTACAGACGTTATGGTCATTTCCATTTCGAAACACATTGAAAACACATTGATAAGGAAAGTTTCATTTTTTGGTTGAGTATATAATGGCCACATTAGTGGATTTCTACTGTAAGTTCATGTAACAACCCCAGTTCAGTGGCAACTCGTTTTTTAAGTGGTGCTTTCAACTGATTGGAGTATTTTTCCTCTAGAAGTTTGAACTGAGTTAGCCACTGTTCACAAGGAATAGCTGCTGCTGCTGATGATGATGTACTAGATCCAGCACTACTGGGACTTGAGCTATTTATGTAGATTGTATAATCTGACTCCTCTTCCCTTAAATTCACCGGGTGGGATGTGTTGAGAACTCACTGTAGTTTGTCATGATCTTTTGAGTCATTAATATCATCATCATCGACATAGTCTTCCCGCTGTTTGTCACACCACTATTTTGCAGACATTCAGCTTTTGTCTTATAACAATGCATGTCTTATCATTTAAGTTCTATTATTTGTTGTGGCTATATTTCTAAGGTGTTTAATTCAATTCGTACGAATTTTATGATTGACTTTCTTTGTTTAATGAATTTCTTTTTATGGCTGTGTTCTCGTTTCATTGTAGCACTTAATTGTATCAATAAGTTTTTACATAATTATCATTATTATCACGTATCGCCAATCATCATTAATGCTCATGACAAGTTTTAATAAACGTGTGTACAAAAGGATTCTCTGAACTTAAGAGAATGGATGGATGGACATAAACTAGATAGCTAGATTAGTAGATCAGATGGACAGACAGATAAAACTAGGTTTGAAAGCTAGATCAGATCATATCGATCGCTCGATCGATCGATCGATAGATAGATGGGCAGACAGACGGACAGATAAGATTAGATAAATAGATAGACAGACAGACAGATTTCACAACAGGGAGAAACTTGTGTAAGCGGCCAGGCGTTCAGACGGTAGAGCAATCGCCCTGTAAACGAAAGGCAGGAGTCTGAGCTTTTGACACGCTGCGCAATTTTCTCAATATGTGATATGTATTTATCAGAGTTGTATATTTGCTTTATAACTTGAAGGATTGTGAAGGACGTTGACATTCATACTCGTGTTTTCCCTAGCGAAGGACAATATATACATGCAGAAAGTTTTTAACCCTTTAATTCACAAAGACTCGTTTTGGAACGTTTGCAAACAAAGTAGACCCAAGTCCTGACAGGAGTTGAGTGACCAGGTTCTACCCTGTTTGTTCACATGATCCTGTAACTCAGCTTCTACTCAATCTGCACAACAAATCAATCATGATACCCCGTTTGTTCGAACCTCGCGGTATTTCGAGGATTTATATTTTCCCTTCGGTCGTCTAGTTATCATAACAAGATCAAGTACATTAAAAACATGTACCGAGACATGCCTGTATATATTATTATAAAGTCATGACATTGCACAGATAATTAATAGGTGTCTTATTCTACTTAATATTTAAAGTTTGCATAAATGGTATTCAATCATCTTACAAAGAATATAAAACGTTGATAAAGCTAAATAAAATTGACAACTCTCTCTCTTTCTCTCTCTCCGTTGCGGGGTGGGAAATCAAAAACAACAATTGCTGCTTTGGATAATTACCAAAAACGGGCAATCAAAAACAGACATTGGTGATCTGCATAATTACCGCAGCCGATTTAACTGCACTGCATCACTCCGCGCTGCAACATATAGATTGAACTTCTGAAGAAAGGCCATGACCTCATTAGGTATTCAACTTATGAATGGAATCAGGGTCCAGACCTTCATTCCAGGTCATTATGAAACAAACCAAAGAGCTCAAGCCTCTGAGAGACTTCGAATGCGGGTTATCATGAAACAAAGAGAAAGATCAGCATATTCACTTATAGTTAGAGTTTCAGGAATTTTGACAGCGTCATATGACCTTTGTCTATATTGATTCAATATTGATAAAAATTATAGCTATTTCATGTAAATCCAAAAGCTTAAATCCAAGATTTACATAGTAAGTCAATGCATTGGGCGCTATTCTTACGCCAGTGTTTAAAGTTTCTCCATCACAGGCAACTGCGTTACGAACGGTATTGAACCAATATTTCTATATTTAATATTTTGAATTATGAAACCTACATTTAAAATTGTATTTATACACATATACACTGAAATTAACATGGTACCCATACCAAGTTCCAGTATTCATACACAGAGCTGAATAACTCTGGAACCGACACTTAGGATTTTGGCGGTGTCGATGTCGGGACTGATCTTTTGAACTTCCGCATCCGAGGAAGGTTTTCGCCCAGGGCGAAAGTGGTTCGAAATAAATAAATAACCATTCGATTAATTTCTTCTGGAACAGAAAAACAAACAAAAGAAATGGCATTATGCGATCGGAGAATACTACATGCTGTATTTACAAGCTTAAGTTATGAACATTTATTTATAGAATAATAACAAATCAGATGAATTAAGAACCAAAATTGGCCTCAAACCAGATGAACTTAGGTAAATATTAACCTGATTTAGATTAATATTTCCAGAGTAAGTCAACGTCTTCAGAGTGACCTGATTTATTTTAGATTCGTAGCTGACGACGTCCTATAGCCTTGCCGACTATGCCATGAAAAAGTTTCTGTGACCAGTCTATAATCTGGGCCTAATTTCTCATATTCCAACATTCCGACTTGTCAGAATTAGGTAACAGCAGCCAGCAGTGAAACAAATTCATATTAAATCAATCTAGTGGCTAGTCTTACAAGTGTTTGGTATAATCGGCCTAACTGGTGGATAATTTGTGCCAAGGTTGGCACAATGCGACTATATCAAGTACACGGAACGACGCATTTCTTATGGATGTATTGCAGGTCAAGTGTTGAAGTTTTCACTTATATACACATGGCATGACTTGACAAAAAATCCCGAAATTTGGTTGATAGAGCGTCAAGGTTTCGAAAACTTTTTTTATTTTTTGTGATCATTAAGCAATAATTCGCCAACGAATATTCCTTGTCATGGTAGACCACGTGCAACTAGGACAGGCGGCACGTGCTGGTATAATCCTCAAAGGCTGTACTGAAATGTATTTTTTCATATCTAATGTACATGTATCCCTTTTTCTTGGTGCTCAGTACATTAAAATATTTCCAGGGTAGGTTGGCTCAGTGTCAGGATCGTGCGACTGGGCAGGGTACCATTCCATTAGCTAACTTGTTTGCGGCGTGGTATCGTAGTAAAGTGGCGCCTTTTCTGTCTCAGTAGACGCGAGTTTCTTGCACAAATAGTTTCAACGTGTTTTAGCAGTCTAGTTCCCGGTCGTCCTCAATATTACCGATAACGTAGTGTAAGGGGAAGATAACTCAACAAAGATCCAGACATTAAAAAAGCCCCACCCCCACCCCCCAAAAAACTAATTGGAACAATTTGTGTGAGCAACTCGCCCATATGACTAGGACGTCAACCAACCATCGCATAAAGTAAATATATAGAGAAATGTACTGAAGGTGCTTGCGTATTCAACAAACACATATATATGTATATACACATTGTATATAATCAGAAGACAAATATTAAGATTTTTTAATTCAAGTGTAAATTCTTTATCGACACCCGGCCCCCTGTCCTCGAAAATAAAAATGGTACTTAAGTATGATTTTCATACTTATACTCAAACAATGTTTTAATAGGGATTTGAGTATGATACTCAAATTTGATCCCGAGCTCGTACTTAAGTATTATCAAATTCGCGGGCCTGATATCGCGTATAAATATGCAAATACTCTACATGGGTCTGTATGAAAATGCGTTAATAATATATACCCTGATGTTAATGGGAAAGGGATACAGGGCTCACGCTGGGAATTATTTTTTATGAGCCAAGGCATGAGCCAAATGGTCCAAAATTGGGGCCACTTTTTTTTTCTTTGAGCCAAATTTTGGAGCCAGGATGAGCCAATAATTTAATGAGAATGCGACAAAATATGGGCATTTATAATGATTATATGTGCTACTAGGATGACTGATGGATTGGTCAAGATTATATACCCTTTCGTTGTCGGTTATTTAATTTGCTTGTGATCTTTAATTGTCCCTTTAATTATACTCACAGGGAATCGGCTCATAGTCCATACAGTCGATATATAGAGATAACATAATATTATGTTATCTCTATATATCGACTGTATGGACTATGAGCCGATTCCCTGATTATGTTATCTCTATATATCGACTGTATGGACTATGAGCCGATTCCCTGTGATTATACTTACCGTATCTTTTGATTATCGCTTGCCGAACGAGACTGAATATCGTCAGACTAAACCGTAACAAACAATCCAATAAGTGTGCCTTTGTTCCGACAGTCAAATAAATAATCATCGTGTCCTTAATCCGTCGTTACCTTTTCTTTAATTGCCGATAAACTACTAAGTCATCAACACGTACGTGCCAACTGCCATAACTGTGAAATACACTGATACACAGGGTGAAGGACGCGCGTGCTAGACTGGTTATCGATTTTTCTCGGTCTAGCGATGCTCTGCGTGAGCGAAACCAATAACCAGTCTGACTGCTTAGGTAAATGACAAAAATAAAAACCATGCGACAAGACAATGCGCCAAATTCAAAATTTTCGGGCCACTTTTAATAATCATGAGCCATTTGGCGCATTTGGCGCTCGACAGCGTGAGCCCTGGGATATTTGATAACTTACTTGCAGTATCACACAAGTCGCGTATCTAGTCACGCGCACACACGCGCGCGCGCGTACGCCAATGTGTACAAGAAAATAAAAAGTATAAACAAAAATGATTGCAATACGGAAATGGCATATCACGTAATATATCTTTATTCTTGCAAATGGATTGTGGGAGGGGAAGGGGAAAAAAATCACGTTTGCAGCAGCTCGGAGCATCATCCGCGTACATATCAAAATATACCAGATATATTAGATATCATAAGACAGAAACGTGGGAAATTCTGCTTTCAATGAGTGTTCTTAACACTTCAGATCAAGATGATGAAGCAAGATGATGATCAGACTATATAGAATATAAAACCTTCTTTAAGTATTGCATTGTTTTGTAGACGCGTACTGTAAAATCATTAATTCGGCATTAAATTTCGTTGATTATGTACCTAAAGGGAATTTCGTGGGTACATTTATTCGTAGATCTATGTTCTAGAAAACGCGAGGTCTACATGAGACAAGTTTTCGTGGGGATTAATATTCGTGGATAAAACCCACCACGAAATCGACGAAAATTAGTGTCCCACGAAAATTAATGATTTCACAACACAGTATTTCGATTCTAAAACAATTAATGATAAATCTAGCAACGGAGTAAATACCATAAACACATGTACTGTCATTGGGTAAAGTCGTTGAACAGTTGGAAATTCCAAATGCGGAATTGAACTTTGGCACTGTTTGTTGTTTTTTATCTCGTAATTTGTCAAAATAATGAACATAATGTAGGCCCAGATTTCTGTTCGCCTCTTCAACAGGTTCTTTACTTTCTAGACAAGCATTGGGTGCTGCGCTGTTGGTCACTCATAAATTCATTTAGCTAAAACAGACTGTAAAATGTGGCAGTGATAACCCATTTACCGGTGTTCTATTTTAATCCTATTCTTGACCTAATTCTCGTCTCGCGATGACACTCACGCGCATGTATTTATGGAAGGTTACATCACCTGATTTTTCAAAAATGACAGGTATATTTGTTTGCTTCTATTGTTGTGTCATCGTCAGCATTTCAATGATTTGTAACTTAGTCAACTTTGGCAGATATATTGTTGCAATGTGTTGCAGTTGCACACCGTGGACAATTAACATGGAATGTGGCATAACATTATCACACGATGAAATAAGGGGCTATCTTGTCACCATATCTTGTAAACCGAGAAACCTCATAGTCGAAATTTGAATATACATCAGGCCCTGGGAAGTTGAAATCTTGTGTAAGATATGAGTACCCTCTATTCCATATCTTGTCACTGGATTATAATATTTCTACGAAATTTTGTCACTTTGAAGACATTCAAAAGCAAAATGTTTCACTGAGAGTTTTTTAAGCTTAATTAAGCTTAATTAAATTTGAGGGAGATAATATGTATTTAAGTTAACATTGAAGCCCATGGAAAATATGCAATTTCTGTAAAATGAAAAACTGAATTTGATTTTCGAGAAAAAAATCACAATAGAAGGGTGCATTTTATGATTCTGTTTTAAATTTCATTAAAAAATCTAATCGTTATCGTAGGAAATTGAGAAAGACACCTGGTTTTTATTTTTCAGGGGAGCCAACTCATGAAAAAATATCAACGGAAAGAAATAAAAAAAATAATGTCACTATATAACTTGTTAATTTGCCCCTAAGATTTTCATAGTTTGATATTATAAAAGCTTATATTTTGAAGCCATATGCATTACTTTGAAGGAAATGATCTCACTTGGGGTACTAATACCTTAAGGTAAAGTCCCTGTAATGGCTTCGCTACATTTCGGACCTCATGACCTTTCAAGGAGATAACAAAGGTTTCCTAATGTATCATTAAGGTACCTTGGTTATCTTGGTAGAGGTTAAGTTGTCCAAGATGTAGCGGAACCATCACAGGGACATTACCTTAAAGTAGGTTAGTATTTTCAAGTGACAGCAATATATGCATATGAACATCTATATCTTGGGCAGGGATGGGACAATGCCCCGAGTTACTATTCATATATAGGTGCTTGAGGTGCAGATGTTCCACCCATTTTAGTAAAATTATAGAATGATATATATTAATTTATATTGATATCAAGTTTATATATTAATTTATATTGATATCAAGTTTGTACTTTTCAAAATCAAATCAATATATCATTTTGCCGAACATTTTTCTAAATGCTCGCTTGTATACTGACTTCCTGAACGAACCAGAAGGACTAATAGTAAATGAAATTATAGTACTTATTAGCTCAGATCAAATTCTGCAAAAGTAATTGATACACACATGGAAACTATAAGAGCTGCAAGAAAATGTATGTTTTATAACATACTAGCGAATCATCGTTTCCTCCTATACTCAGGTTCCCAGGTCCACATCGAAACCTCAGAAATTGAAATTACATGTATAATGATAAACAAAAAACAAACTATAGATGATAAATGAAACGAATTGATCAAACAACTAGAAGCTCAAATAAACGGACTGAATACATAAATCAACATCATTTTTCACATATGATCATATACTTTCCCCAATAAAATATATTTTGAGTGACATTTTACAAAAGTACTCTTGAGGGTAACTATAAATAAATGAACAACACATATTTATTGTCGTCGGTGTCGATGGACTATACTTGCCCTTGACAATCTACGGTGAACTTTGTTGACCTTTACAAATGCAAATAGACTGAAGTGTTACGTCTGGATGACTTACATGGAGAGTTCATCTCATGTCCGCTGGTAAATTATCTCCTTGATTTTTGTTTGTTTATGTTTATGTCCCACCAACATTATTTTACTCATTTGGAGAATATGTTCTTATATGGAACAGATACAAATCTGTCACACTATCGTGCCAAAAGAAAATAACATGGGCCTGATACTACGCATGGTGTGCCGTTTTGTTGAGCCTAAGGATCGAGCTATTTTTTCTTCGAGGTAGGCAGTCAGGGATCGATCCCGCAACTAATCGTTTCTTTTGTCAATATCATTTAAAAAGGAGGAATATGAGAGAACGATCTACCATACAGTGACCTGATATATGAACAAACTATTATTAAAGCACCTTAAATAATTGCATAGATAACATTACAACTTCGACATAATGTGATAATAACGATAATTCATCATCTTAGGTTTACTTTGTGCCAGGGACATATTATATATCACCATAACAACATAACTTTCCATCAAACGACTAAATGTGTATTTTTTATATAATATATGAGCCATGGAAAAAGTCATCCATCTAAAACGAGACCACTGAGTCAAGCAACGTGACATCACATTTCTTTAGTTCAGCAAATAGGAGAAACGGAAGTAGGTCTAAAGACTTTAATACTTCTTTAGATGAAAGTCGCCTCAGATAATAAACTTGAATATGAAATAGTGCAGGTATAAGTATAGAAATGGTTTCATTATATAAGTAAAATAAGGGAAATATAAGTATATAAGTTAAAAGGTTGGAACATAAGCTTCTACATGTACTCGCTTATTTACTTTGTAACTTACTCAATCGCTCAGTAACGCCCACCCCCTTTCACTCGCATGCTTACTCAAACGCCCCCTCGCTCGTTCACTCATCTCCTTGCTCGCACGCTCGTTCACTCATCTCTTTGCTCGCTAACTCACTAGCTCTCTCACCTTATTGCTCGCTTGTTCACTAGCTCAATCGCTTACTCATCTTCTTACTAGCTCGTGCGTTCACTCACCTCTAGGCTCACTCGCTCAATAGCTTGCTCGTTCACTCATCTATTTGCTCGCTCGCTTATTTGCTAACTGGCTCACTCATTAACTTGAAGAACTGCAGGTCATTAAACAACAGTGTTTCAGAATACTACAGGTATCCAGTGTAACAAATGTATATCTCATTTTTATCGTCTCTTCTAATATAGATTGGTACAGTTTGATACCTTTTAAAAAGCGATACATTTGTGTGTGATTGTTTTTTGTTTTTCTCTCAATACACACACTTATACTTGTTTCACCGTATTCATTTCACGCATAATCTATTTGATCCATTTAGATAAGCAGCATCGCTAAAATTAAGTGATCATGCAATAAAACTAAGCACGGACGAAAACCTACATAATGGCATGCCACAAATCACAAACAAGGATACGTAGTTGCCAGGTTTCCAAATGCCGCAACTGTGTTGTTTATGCAATTAGATAACACCGCGTCTGTGATACACTTGCAGCTGCAGCTTATATTGAGCTGGCCACTTGGCATTGTCTCCCTATCTGTCGCGCGCTCTCCTTTTTTTTAATTTAAACTTTTCTCTGTATGCCCGGTCCCCTGTGTGTTTCCCAATAAAAATCTTTCTTTTTCTCTCTCAGACCCGGCCCTCACCCTGCCTGAGTTCTGAATTCCCCCGATTTCTGACCCACCATTCTCTCTCATTTTTTTCTCTTTCTTTAAATTATGACCTCTACCAAGTTTGTTAATATCATGGCCATGAGGTAAAAATGGCCCTGAGGTCACTTATTTTTACAAAAAATTGTTTAGGGACAAAAAATGTTAAATTGTACCACATGTACAGTTTTGTGTGTGGAATTGAAATTTGACACTGAATGACCTTGACCATGACCCAGTGACTGACCTACCTTTGAATTTTTAAGCTTTATCCTTTACATACGGACCACTTGTACAGTTTTGTGTATGGAAGTGGCTCGTAAAAATCTTCATAACCATTATCTTCATTATCTTCAGACAAATATGTCATTTCATTATATTTCATAGTTTAAACTGATTTCTTTTATGCTGATCGGAAAACAAGTTCTTACAATTTATGCAAATCCTATTTTATTATTCCTGCGTTGGACCTGTAGTGTGCATCATGATATATTTAACAATAATCATACTCAGGTGAGCGACACAGGGCCATCTTGGCCCTTTTGTTTTGTTCTCTCTCTCCCTCTCCCCTCTCTCTGGATTTCTTCCTCTATTGGTCTCGATGGCCCATCCATGGTAAGAGTGCTCTACCCGGCATCCGTGAGGTTGTGGCTTCGATCCAAACTCGTAAGACATGATATCAGACATACCTCTTATGCCCTGTGACGGTAAAAGGTTTGTACGACTGGTTTGATATCCTTCTACTTATCTACGGCGTGAAATCACAGTAAGGCAAATGATTGAAACACTGCTCATGTGGCCTTAATCCCATCTGTCTTTCGCTCCATGAGTTACTTTGTCTAACGTCTCTCTACTTACCTACCTACCTCATGCCATCCTATCTACCCACCCAAGAACCATCTACATACCTGTCTTTCTGTCTCTTTGATACCCATCTTCGCCCTGTTGGAAAAATTAGATTTAATTATTTACACATTTTAAATACTTTAATTAAACAGCGATCCACATAACCTACTACACAGTTTGCAGTTTATTCGAAATGCATTTTTTTCTTCTTTTTTTCTCTTCTTCTTTTTTTCCGGAACATTTTATTCGAATTTAACGCGCTCCATTAGATTATGGCCATGAAATGTATGAATGTATGTAGATAAGACCTATAAAAATTGCATATATATATATATGTGTGTGTGTGTGTGTGTGTGTGTGTGTGTGTGTGTGTTGAAATAAATTTGATCAAAGGGAGTAAGTTAAAGTGAAAGTAAACAAATTTTTCGCGCTGCATTAATCAGAACGCCCTATTTGTACCCGGTTACTTTTGTATAAACAATGTGGTGTCAAGTTAGAACAGTGGAGGTAGTATCAAGATGGATCAGAAAAAGAAGTTTCCAGTAGAGCATGGGTTTTAAGTGCAGTGGAAGTAGTGTCAGGTTGGAGCAGTTGAAGTAGTGTCAAGTTAGAGCAGTTGAAGTAGTGTCAAGTTAGAGCAGTGGAAGTACTGTCAAGTTAGAGCAGTTGAAGTAGTGTCAAGATGGAACAGTGGAAGTAGCGTCAAGTTAGAGCAGTGGAAGTAGCGTCAAGTTGGATCAGTGGAAGTAGTGTCAAGTTAGAGCAGTGGAAGTAGTGTCAAGATGGAACAGTGGAAGTAGCGTCAAGTTAGAGCAGTGGAAGTAGCGTCAAGTTGGAGCAGTGGAAGTAGTGTCAAGTTAGAGCAGTGGAAGTAGTGTCAAGTTTGAGCAGTGGAAGTAGTGTCAAGTTAGAGCAGTGGAAGTAGTGTCAAGATGGAACAGTGGAAGTAGCGTCAAGTTAGAGCAGTGGAAGTAGCGTCAAGTTGGAGCAGTGGAAGTAGTGTCAAGTTAGAGCAGTGGAAGTAGCGTCAAGTTAGAGCAGTGGAAGTAGCGTCAAGTTAGAACAGTGGAAATAGTGTCAGGTTGGAGCAGTTGAAGTAGTGTCAAGTTAGAGCAGTGGAAGTAGTGTCAAGTTAGAGCAGTTGAAGTAGTGTCAAGTTAGAGCAGTGGAAGTAGTGTCAAGTTAGAACAGTGGAAGTAGTGTCAAGTTAGAGCAGTTGAAGTAGTGTCAAGTTAGAGCAGTGAAAGTAGTGTCAAGTTAGAGCAGTTGAAGTAGTGTCAAGTTAGAGCAGTGGAAGTAGTGTCAAGTTAGAACAGTGGAAGTAGTGTCAAGTTAGAGCAGTGGAAGTAGTGTCAAGATGGAACAGTGGAAGTAGCGTCAAGTTAGAGCAGTGGAAGTAGCGTCAAGTTGGAGCAGTGGAAGTAGTGTCAAGTTAGAGCAGTGGAAGTAGTGTCAAGTTGGAGCAGTGGAAGTAGTGTCAAGTTAGAGCAGTGGAAGTAGTGTCAAGTTAGAACAGTGGAAGTAGTGTCAAGTTAGAGCAGTGGAAGTAGCGTCAAGTTAGATCAGTGTAAGTAGTGTCAAGTTTGAGCAGTGGAAGTAGTGTCAAGTTAGAGCAGTGGAAGTAGTGTCAAGATTGA
Organism: Solen grandis; assembly: GCA_021229015.1. Classification (NCBI taxonomy): domain Eukaryota; kingdom Metazoa; phylum Mollusca; class Bivalvia; order Adapedonta; family Solenidae; genus Solen; species Solen grandis. The sequence goes on from CM037794.1 coordinate 36,026,379, forward strand.
GCAGTGGAAGTAGTGTCAAGTTAGAGCAGTGGAAGTAGTGTCAAGTTTGAGCAGTGGAAGAAGTGTCAAGATGGAACAGTGGAAGTACCGTCAAGTTATAGCCGTGGAAGCAGTGTCAAGTTAGAGCAGTGGAAGTAGTGTCAAGTTAGAACAGTGGAAGTAGTGTCAAGTTAGAGCAGTGGAAGTAGTGTCAAGTTAGAGCAGTGGAAGAAGTATCAAGTTAGAGCAGTGGAAGTAGTTTCAAGTTTGGGCAGTGGAAGAAGTGTCAAGTTAGAGTAGTGGAAGTAGTGTCAAGTTAGAACAGTGGAAGAAGTGTCAATTTAGAGCAGTGGAAGTAGTGTCAAGTGAGAACAGTGGAAGTAGTTTCAATTTAGAGCAGTGGAAGTAGTGTCAAGTGAGAACAGTGGAAGTAGTTTCAATTTAGAATAGTGGAAGTAGTGTCAAGTGAGAACAGTGGAAGAGTATCAAGTTAGAGCAGTGGAAGTAGTGTCAAGTTAGAGCAGTGGAAAAAGTATCAAGTCAGAGCAGGGGAAGTGTCAAGTAGAACAGTGGAAGTAGTTCAATTTAGAGTAGTGGAAGTAGTGTCAAGTGAGAGCAGTGGAAGAAGTGTCAAGTCAGAGCAGTGGAAGTAGTGTCAAGTTTGGGCAGTGGAAGTAGTGTCAAGTTAGAGCAGTGGAGTAGTGTCAGGTTAGAGCAGTGGAAGTAGTGTCAAGTTAGAGCAGTGGAAGTAGTGTCAAGTTAGAGCAGTGGAAGTAGTATCAAGTCAGAGCAGTGGAAGTAGTTTCAAGTTTGGGCAGTGGAAGAAGTGTCAATTTAGAGTAGTGGAAGTAGTGTCAAGTTAGAACAGTGGAAGAAGTGTCAATTTAGAGCAGTGGAAGTAGTGTCAAGTGAGAACAGTGGAAGTAGTTTCAATTTAGAACAGTGGAAGTAGTGTCAAGTGAGAACAGTGGAAGTAGTTTCAATTTAGAATAGTGGAAGTAGTGTCAAGTGAGAACAGTGGAAGAAGTGTCAAGTTAGAGCAGTGGAAGTAGTGTCAAGTTTGAGCAGTGGAAGTAGCGTCAAGTTAGATCAGTGTAAGTAGTGTCAAGTTAGAGCAGTGGAAGTAGTGTCAAGTTAGGGCAGTGGAAGAAGTGTCAATTTAGAGTAGTGGAAGTAGTGTCAAGTTAGAACAGTGGAAGAAGTGTCAATTTAGAGCAGTGGAAGTAGTGTCAAGTGAGAACAGTGGAAGTAGTTTCAATTTAGAGCAGTGGAAGTAGTGTCAAGTGAGAACAGTGGAAGTAGTTTCAATTTAGAATAGTGGAAGTAGTGTCAAGTGAGAACAGTGGAAGTAGTTTCAATTTAGAGTAGTGGAAGTAGTGTCAAGTGAGAGCAGTGGAAGAAGTGTCAAGTTCGAGCAGTAGAAGTAGTGTCAAGTGAGAACAGTGGAAGTAGTATCAAGTTATAGCAGTGGAAGCAGTGATAAGTTAGAGCAGTGGAAGTAGTGTCAAGTTAGAGCAGTGGAAAAAGTATCAAGTCAGAGCAGTGGAAGTAGTGTCAAGTTTGGGCAGTGGAAGAAGTGTCAAGTTAGAGTAGTGGAGTAGTGTCAAGTTATAGCAGTGGAAGCAGTGATAAGTTAGAGCAGTGGAAGTAGTGTCAAGTTAGAGCAGTGGAAAAAGTATCAAGTCAGAGCAGTGGAAGTAGTGTCAAGTTTGGGCAGTGGAAGTAGTGTCAAGTTAGAGCAGTGGAGTAGTGTCAGGTTAGAGCAGTGGAAGTAGTGTCAAGTTAGAGCAGTGGAAGTAGTGTCAAGTTAGAGCAGTGGAAGTAGTGTCAAGTCAGAGCAGTGGAAGTAGTTTCAAGTTTGGGCAGTGGAAGTAGTGTCAAGTTAGAGCAGTGGAGTAGTGGCAGGTTAGAGCAGTGGAAGTAGTGTCAAGTTAGAACAGTGGAAGTAGTATCAAGTTATAGCAATTGGAAGTAGTGTCAAGTCAGAGCAGTGGAAGTAGTATCAAGTTAGAGCAGTGGAAGTAGTATCAAGTCAGAGCAGTGGAAGTAGTGTCAGCTTAGAGCAGTGGAAGTAGTATCAAGTCAGAGCAGTGGAAGTAGTGTCAGCTTAGAGCAGTGGAAGTAGTATTAAGTCAGAGCAGTTGAAGTAGTGTCAGCTTAGAGCAGTGGAAGTAGTATCAAGTTAGAGCAGTGGAAGTAGTGTCAGCTTAGAGCAGTGGAAGTAGTGTCAGGTTAGAGCAGTGGAAGTAGTGTCAAGTTAGAGCAGTGGAAGTAGTGTCAAGTTAGAGCAGTGGAAGTAGTATCAAGTTAGAGCAGTGGAAGTAGTGTCAGCTTAGAGCAGTGGAAGTAGTGTCAAGTTAGAGCAGTGGAAGTAGTGTCAGCTTAGAGCAGTGGAAGTAGTGTCAGGTTAGAGCAGTGGAAGTAGTGTCAAGTTAGAGCAGTGGAAGAAGTGGAAGTAGTTTCAGCACTTGAAGAAAATGAACAACATTTTAACACGTTATTAAGTCTACTTAATATTTAAGGATCTTGACAAATTATGTGATATAAATCATGTTTCTTCCATCAATCGAAGCACACCTTTGTACGACCATATGTCCGCACGCATTCATGCAAACATGTCCAGACATGTCCATCCATCCATCCACACGCATGTATACATTAAAATTTAAAATAAGGTCCCTGTTATGGTTCCGCTATATTTCCGACCGCATGGCCTCTTACGGAGATAATCATGTTATCCTAATGTTTCATTAGGGTTCCTTGATTATATTGGTAGAGGTTAAGTGGTCCATGACGTAGCGGAAGACAGTCAAGTCTCACGGCCTTATATGCGATTAACATAGAAGGTTGTATTTTGTAAACATTTTACTTATTTTACCTTTTAATAATGATGGTAGATGCTACTTATTTATTTTTGTTTGTTTGATCTCCCTTGTGTTTTCGTTTCGACAAGGGACGGGATGGAAGATATATGGTATGATAAACATTGTAAAACCTTTATGTATCTGTTTGAAACCTTATTTCTCCCTTTTGGTAAGACTGGAAGTGTAGTATTTTTTTTTAATTGGTTAAGTGATTGACTGGCTGATTGATTAATTAATTGATTGTTTAATTAATTTATTTATTCTCTCTCTCTCTCTCTCTCTCTCTCCCGTCTCTCTCTCTCTTGCCTAGTCATTATTTAATTCAATACAGGTGTGTGAAGTCTATTATCTATGTAAGCTAACATAAAATCAAAAATGTAATTTAAAATGAATATTTGCATATATACAAATGTTGTGTATTAAACTGTATGTGTTGACGGTACATAATTTATATTAAGTAATTTAATATGAAGTGTTGAATATGCATGTAAATGTATGTTATACTGTCGCTATGTAATGTTATCACATGGGTCTAATGACCTTCTGGTTTATTGAAATAAAAATTTTGAAATCTTGAAATCTTATATTTGAGCTGGCGATTTGCGAAAGTACATATTCATATAAAGAATAAAGACTGATTTGCATAATAATCTTATTCATTCATTATAATTATATTGATAGATTTTTTTTCAAAGATAAAAGAGAGCAATGGAGCAGAATGTGTCACAAAGTTGAGAAAGTACACATGGTTTTTACTTGCTGGTTAGTATCTGGAAAAGTTAAACAAAGGGATAGTAATTGATGTTTTCTTTTTTTTTCAAATGATTGATACCAAAGTAGAATGATAGATATATTTCTCAATGTTTTAGACCAGCCGCAGTGACTGAGAGGTTAAAGAGGGCGACCCGTATCCAAGAAGTGGTACGAGTGGTCCATATGACTGAAATACTGCCGATGGGACGTTAAAACAAATGACCCTAGTAGGACACTGCCAGGTGTGTGGGGTATAATGCGGTGAACAGTAGTAAGAGTTATTGATCTTCGGCCGGCGTCAGGTTTTTGTTACAATCAATCAATATGAACCTGATCAATCGTCTTTACTTTGTTTATGTGTTATGAGGGTTGTTCCAAACGTTCTTTTTCTTATATAAATTGGCAAAATATAAATAATTAAGAAAGGGTCGAACGAGGAAATGACTAGCTGCTAAAACCCAAGAAAGAATAATGGACAGCGTGTTATTCATAATCTATTATCAAGTACATGATTAAAAGCAGCTCATTCACATATGATCGGACTCTCCCTCGTTAATGTTTGTGAAGTCTGTTTCCTGAGAAATGAACTCGGAAAGTGTTGGTCACACTGCACAGGGAAAACGCAACTTCGACGATATCGGTTAAATATAGTTATACGGTATCCCCGAAGCAGGTGCTTCAGGTACCATGTGGCACGTTCTGCAACATGGCGTCTTCATCAGTTCAGGTAGCGATTTCTAAAGCTCAGCCTATGAAGGTAGCGCTTCCGTGAAAAGTGTATGTGATCAGCCAAGTGATAGCAAATGAAAATCTAAATATAAGGTAACTTATTCTAAGTATAGCTTCAGTACTGTGAACGAGCTGCTTTAACTGAGCAGCTTTGGCTGTAACGATTCACTGCACTAATTATTGTTGCGTTCATGCGATTAGCATTGCAATTACAAATAATAGATAGTTGAGTATACGATTAATGGCGCCGCTACACTTTCCTGACTCAGAAATATTAACATTTATTTTATGCTAATTATAAGATCTGTGTTCTATCAGTGATTACAATATAATGCGTTGACAATAATAAAGGCACATTCAGTAGTATCCAGGCATGCTCATGTTACTAAACTTTGGCCATATTCATTAACTGGCTTTTACTACTTGGGTCTATTTGCGCGGAATCACAATTCGCATTTTTGTGTGACTCCTACGGTCTAGTAAGCTAGTGACGTCACAGTCTCTTTTTACAGATTGCTCTTTATACTGGACTTTATGTAACACGGGGTGCGACACGAAGCCACTGGGCAACGCGCGTGATTTCTATTCGCATTATGTAGCAGGGATGTAATAAATAAATATTTTTTTATTTGTTTCAGTTCATTTAAGTCTGTAATCATCTTAAAAACAACAGGAGTTGAAGTAAAAGAAAGTCGTGACAATCAATAAAGAATATATACAAAACGAAACATTTTGAATTGTCCCTAATAAAAGTTGCCAATCAATAAGTCTGGGTCTTATATCCCATCATTCAGTGGCCTACATACCAGCAGTAACGACCGTAGGAGATTAAACTTGACCTTGTTTAGGTCATTTGCCTTAATTGAAAAAAAGACATTAAGGTACTTTCAAAGTAAACAAACCAGTTGTTTGTGTTTTTGTTTCTATTGATGCTGCTTACTGATACTGAAATATAAGGTTTGTGTTTCTTCACTGGGGACTAACCATCATATTGTCAATTTCGTTTAAAACGGCACGAGTGTATTTTGATTGATTAATTTATTTTTCGATTTATTATGTATTGGAACTACTATGGCATCAAGAAAAGAATGCAAACTTTTTTCTAGCTCACAATCCACCACCTAACTAATGTCACGTGTGAATTTGAAGGCAATGTTTAGACAATTAGTTTGAAGTCTCGATTATACTTTTGGTAATCCACCCATCGATGAATTATAATCGTGGCCTCTTTCAAATGCTTAAAAAGTCTTCAATGCAGATGCAAGCATCTATTGACTTAGCGTTATTGGCTCTTTTGCTCAAAGTCTATAAAGGCTTATATTTACTATAAAATTCCAGTTATCACCTGATGGACCATAATCACAATTACATGACGGTTTACCTTAAATTGACTTTACTCTTACCCCTGACTGTGTTTGGCATTGTTTCGAAGTCTAACAGCTTTGTGGGGTTTTCTTTTCATTTATGTGGCCTTTCACTTGGATTTTTGATCATAAATAAATAAATAAATAAATAAATAGAATTGTCTTTTATTTATATTGGTTATCTGATTAGCCAAATTCCTTCTTTCATTTATCAACTGATACAGGTGTTCATCCATCCGATGTCCCATCATTTCGTTTATTTATTTATTTGTTTTTGTTTTTGATATAAACCTTTCAGAAAAGTGCAAAGTATGTGATGCAGGCAATATAATAAATCCTTCAGAGGTGACGGGTTAATGGCATGTGTCCCACCAGGTGTTATTGATATCCACTCTACCTTTTTCTTTGTGAGAGTACGCCACAGGTTTATCTTTGTCAATCAAACGCCTTCTCAGTAGCACAACACACATGTATGCATGTAAGACACAAGAGAAAGCAGAGGGCCGAGAGTCCCAATGTTGTGAAAAGCATAAACTTTAACAGTAAAGGAGAAAGTCAAGTGGCTTTGTGGTGGATCTTTCAGCTAATATATCACTTTACATAATTTTACATTCCACATACAATGCCGTATAGCTTGCCCGCCAAAGAGCAATATATTTTGATATCCGGTTTTGAAATTCCCTGGAAATAGGTTGTAAACACCGCAACAAACAAATCTATCTGACATTAAAATAAAATGTATTATACGAGCGTACATAGATTTCAATATCATTAAGTGTTTCATTAAGACCAACATACACTGAATTATACAAAAGTCAAATTTATAGTAAAAATATCCAAATTAAGCCCATTTAATTAGACATTCAAACTTGAAAACTTCTGATGAAGATGTTATATATGTCTTGAGATAAATATTGAGTTAAGTTATGATTATATGTGCTTTTTATGGGTAATTTATTAACCGATATCCCAATATCGTTTGTTTGTTGTTTTTCTTTTCTTTTTTTCTTTTTTTTTTTTTGGGGGGGGGGGGGTGGGTCAAGGAGACAGGCGGCACATACTTTGTTTCCGCTCATTAACTGTTGTTATGATGAAATATGGTTATACGAGTTGAGATATGTGTATCTTGGAATTGATATTGAGTGAATTTCTGGCCAAGGTGACATCAAATGAAGAAGAAATGATTCACTGAGTGAGAAATAACAACTATAGGTAGTTTGAATAGAAAGAGGTAGCGCTGCTTTACGATTTATTTTGTTCAGTCTTTCTCACTGAATTATTAAAGGGCATAAATTTAGCATCACTTATAACCCCCCCCCCCCCAAAAAAAAAAAAAAATCTGCTCGAAAGTCAAAAAATCTGGTTTTAGTAGAATCTCCATTTTTTTACAACCCTGTTAATTTTACTCGTATTTGTGATTCCTTTATTCCTTCATCATTGTTCTCAGAACATTTCGGACATGTTGCATTTGGCAGATAGCCGAGATTATCCGTTTGTGTACACGTTTCCCCCCCCCCCCCCCCCCCCCCGTTTTTAAATAAATTGTGGGAATGAACACAGACGATATGATTCGGTCCAGGCAACTTCGAGACCCTGTGATCAACAACTGGCTGCTTGTTCTGGTATTCTTCTTCGATTTGTAACAAAAGCCTTTATTATTATTAGCCAAATTATTATATTGGCCTTCAAAGTTCAGTTTGTCATTTAGGATATGTAATAATCAACATATAACTTTTTGTAAAAATCTGTATAAAAACTTTAGATGCAATCTGTTCATATATACACTTAGTATTAAACAGCATTTGCAAGCATGTGCCAACAATTCTTGAAAGCTAAATTAAAACTTTACGTAAGTTCTTTCGACAGTACTTGGTTTTTATACTGGGATCAAGACTCGCACAAAAACAGCTGGTTGTTAAGCAACGACCGTTTATAATAAACTGGGCAAGCCTTCCTTTTCAAAGGAAATTTTATTAGTTGATTGTTTGCTTGTTGTTGTTTAGCATACTGTCAAGACTCCCATACAGCTTACGAAAGTTTTCTTAAACATAGACGTTAAACATGGAAACCAAACTATTCCGTACGTTGGTATCAACGTAATCTCTCAGACCGTGAATTAACCCCATCTCTATAACGTAGTATCATTTGTATGTGCGTGTGTGAATGCATGTTTGTTTTACAAACTACATCGGTGTATTAACATCCGAACATGAGATCTTGTCGATTTAACAACCTTCTTGATGTAACACCCTGTCTGAATCATTCTGCAACGTGTTTGAACTTTGGTCAGTATTAAGAACATGCACCTTTCGAATGTTACGAAGACAAAAAGGGACGAAACTGGCATTTAAAAAATGCTTTTCTTTTCTTCTACCTACACAATTTGCAGGTCGCTCGTGACTGACATTTGAACCATTTAAATTTTGATAGCAAGGCAAACAAAGCTGGAATGGTGTTTGGAGTCCTATTGAAACTAATGACTAGTCCAAGTACTTGTATCTGTTCCCATTCATGGTTCGTTTTAAAACAAGAGACGCCTTAATATAATCATATATACACAGAAAAGAGCGTTTTAAATATGACCTTTTGACCAATTTTCCTCGAAAGTGATCATTAAACCTATTTAATTAAAAGTATCCATGCATACAAGGTCAAATTACCAAAGAGATTCCCTATAATGTATGGCCACTTCCACCCCAAACAAATTCACCGTATATTTTAAAGATCAGATGCTATGGATTTCGACTAATCATTTGAGCTTGAAGGGCATGATAGTAGCTTGAAATTTCAATTTTTAGAATTTTGTGTTTCTAAATTGTGAGTTATAATATTGCTGAAGTTTGTTGTCAGGAACTTGTAGTTTAACAACTGAATTAAAAGAAAAATCCAGCTTTACCATAAAACAGGGTCTCTTAATACTATGTATATATACCCTGCTGAAAAAAATCCTTTATAACAAACTTCTTCTGAAAACCGTACAGAATTTTTGAAATTACTCACAAGACAGGGTACAGATAAAATGCGCAAATTCGCAAGTAAGGTTCAGAATCACCAGCAAGAAACGTTCAGTAGAAATATTCCACCCCCCCCCCCCCTTGCTTATAATCCTGGTTTTTAATGTTCAAAATCGTGCAATATTATAACAAATGGCCAAATTACCTTTGTTATTGACTACTGTAGCGGTACAAACTCAAAACTCTATTTTTAACTAATTAAACCTTAAAAAAAGAGGATTTTCGTTCGTGTAGAGTGCTTATCACTACCTAGCAAGTGGCGAGTTTCGTTAATTTTATTGTCTTAATGCTAAAATTGATAATGTTGCATAACATAGACCATCAATAAAGCTTCCTTTATACAATATCCATACAGATTGACATACTTAACATTAAACAGTATCTATATAAACAGCAGTTTGTTCCACAACAATAACGACGAAAAATGGCTGACACTGACATCTGCTTTCATACGGAGTTCATACCCCATTCGCTTTATTATCAAACAGCCATGGAGTGATTATCGGAGACAGCCATGAGATCAGATACTGTTTTCACCACCGGTTTCAGGTAAAGATTTCCCTTTTTATGCTGAAATACCCACGGTATTTTGGTTTCTATTGAAACCTCACCATGAATTATGGTTTGTAATTCCCCTTTTTTGTTTGTGTGAATACATCGCAAAATCATCCATGATCAGGTCTTTCCCTTTTTGACGCAAATTTGTAGACAACACATGATGAACGATCGGAAATGCACGACTGATAAAGCATGTTACACGACAATTACTGAAGTTTTATTTGAACGGCGACTGCTATGTTCAGTGGAGCATACCCCGGACTTTTCAGTGGTTCTCGGAAATAAGAAATAGCTTTTGTTTTTACGTTTGCCTTTTAGATTCTACTCGTAGGTTTGCTTTATGACTGATTTTAGATTTACTCAACTGATCTTTGACCAAAATGCAGCATATCTCCTACCGCGTGCGTTTGTTTATCGAAGGTATATATATATATATATATATATATATATATATATATATATATATATACAATATAGGTTTGTATTATACATACAGGTACTTTATAAGGTGGAATACTAGTAGCCGTGTGTGTTTGTTGATTTATTGGGCTTAACGTCCCACCGACAGTATTTCAGTCATTTGGAGGCTTTGTCTACTTGGGACATATTTAGTGCTGCCACACTGCAGTATCATGTATGATTCCACATCCAATCATATTATCCTGACACTGGGCCAACCAGTCCTGAGAGGCCTTAATAAGAACATATTAATTTAAATAATTTATTGTGAAATGCATTACATGTAAATCAATTAAATAGGATGTTGACGAAAGAATGAAATAGTTTTTGTCAAACTCCGTAATTAAGATTTCAGGAAAAGCATTTCCAAATCGTCGCGTAAGGCAAAAAAGAAAGAAAAAACAATAACCTCAAATGATTCAACATCAAAAGCCTTGTTACTATAATACTATACTACACTATTATACTATTGTAACAAGTTTTATTGGCAGACGTAGAATAATTGCTTTCATTATGAAAACATGTTGTTTATAAAACATTTAGAAGGGATAATTCTTGTTATGTCTCGCCTACAAATATGCCCTATATGCTTTATTACTTTCAGTATTCACAAAGAAAAAAAAAACATTTCGTCATTGGTGTGCTATTTATCTGTCATTTATCAAACATGAACAGTAATTATTGGTGCATTTAAACGCGGGAAAGATGTTTTGTAATTACACACAATTTTAAGCAGTGAAATGGATGAAGTCATATATGAAATGATAATTATTACCTAGCATTTAAAAGTTTACTGTGTTTTTTTTTTGTATGATCTGATTTGATGTACTCGTACATTGTATATAATTTGATATTTATTTATAAATATCTGCATTTTATAACACATAATAAAGTACTTGTTTTGTTGTTACGTTGCCTATACAGATGGTAGGATGCACGAGAGGTTGTGTAGAAGGAATTATTTTTGTAAAATTTATCCACGTATTTTATTTATATAGTTAAAACCCATCTATTATCAAATTGTAAAAAATATCACTTGGGTCTAAAGCCTTCCTAAATGTGCAAAATAAAAACTTGAAACTACATCATGCCGTCAAAAACATAACAACTTGCGTGTCAGTTATAAACTCACGTTTAGCAATGCAATTCATCCGTTTGCTGAAAGTTCTGAAAAAATGTTTGTTCATTGGACGAATAAATTGACACTTACCAAATGTCTCAAGTCATTAATTATATTTGTTTTTGTTTTTTCAATGGCTGATTTTTTTTAACTGAAATTGCGCGCGCAATCGACTGTGGCGGACATCCGGATAGATGCACAGCATTACACCATGATGGCCGACACCTGAACTTATCTGTAAGACATACTTCAGTATTTAGGAATGAGTTACCTTATCCCTATTCCGTAATTGAAATACCTAAATATAAAAGTTATGAGTTGAAAAAAAAGATATAATGGGGACACAGAAGATATTTTATCGCGAGCGCAATTACTATTGTGTGCGCATGCAATAGACCATTTTGTTCCATTGAGACGTAAACCTATGCCTTTCTAACATTTAATCTGCATGCTGGTGTTTGTTTATGTATGTAATGTATGTTTATTTCCCATTGAACAATATGTGGAATTATACACCTGCAAGTAGATGTGTTCGGGAAATGCTCGTTGATTTACGTAAGTTTGCGTCTCATTTCGGAGTGAAGTGCTCGAAATCGGGACACATTGGCATTTAGATACCTAAAGCCTTAGTTACTTGACATCTTAAGGTAAAGTCCCTGTAATGGTTCCGCTACATTTCGGACCTCGTGGCCTTTCACGGAGACAACCAAGGCTTCCTTGTGTTTCATTCGGGTACCTTGGTTATCTTGCTAGCGATTAAGTGGTCCAGGACGTAGCGGAACCATTACAGGGACTTTACCTTAATATCATGATATGTTAGAAACAACGATACCGTTTACATTATTATTCAAATTTCCTACAACCTTAATCAAGCACCTTAGTGTAAATTCATTTATTTTAGCGTTGATTGTGAAACAAATTCTTATAACTTATCCTAACCCTATCGGCGGTTCCTGGGCTGGACTCAGTACCTGTGAAGGACATGGAAAATCCTTGCCCCCAACAGGGTTCGAACTCACAACCTTCGGATCCGCAGTCGGGTACGTCCAGCACCTTCATAATCACTTTTCATGTTTAAGAATAAAAACGACTCTTAAAACCTTAAAAAAGACAGAAAAAATAAATAAATAAATAAATAAATAAAAAAAAAAAATGGCATAGTTGTCGCAGTCAAATGTCGAACTACACCCATCAATACAAACAGTATCCAAGTAAAGAAATCAAAGCAATTGTTTGTTTGTTCGCTTGCTTGGGTTGAACGTCCTGTGTGCCTCTCCACCATTTATTTTTATCAGATTACATTTGTTTCGTCGTGCAGGCAGATGTACATGTATTAATGTTTCACCAGAAATCTTTTCAACTGATGAAAAACATCTAAACAGTGTTCTGCGGAGTTTGTTTATAAACAAATCAAGCAGAGCCAAAACATATTCTTATTTGTGAATAACTACCCATATTTTTTGTAGTAATGAAAGTGTAAAAAAAAATTGATAATAATAAGTGATTAGATAAGGTGCCTGGATAGCGTAGTGGTAACGCCTTATTCGCTTATCACCAATGCGTCACGGGTTCGATTCCTGGTCACGTACATTAGAGGGTACAATGGTCGCCCGTCCAGACATGTCAGTTTTCTCCGGGATATCCGGTTTTCTCCCACAATAGTGACCACGCCGCCAACAGAACCATCGGGGGTGATTAATATAAGATGTGAGAACTTGTTTCATAATCGATGTAATATACATGTCAATAAAGTTTAAACTAAACATGAATAGATTTGAAATTAAAAAAGAACCTCTACGTAAATTCTTTGTGTTCTTATTAATACGATTTCGTCGCTGTTCTCCTTATAATTATAATAAAAATTGCATTTTTTTCCAGTCTGTTTAAGTTAGATTTAGGAGAACAGATCTCGTCTATGTATCTTTTTCCGTTTAGGAGAAAACCGCGATCTTATGCTGCACCGGGTTAATCAGTCCAGGAACTACCCTTATACAAGCAGTAAATTCTCTGATCTCGTAGTTTAATGTAACTGTCAGAAAAATATATCACAAACACAGTTGCATGGTGTAGAGAAAATACCAAGACCAGTCTAACTTCTCACTGGCTATGTATATTAAACATCACAGCTTGTCCAACAAAGACGGTTCCAGACAGCAGGGCCTTGTTCCCACGGTCCATTTGCTATATACTTGTATAGACATGTAGACCCCTGTGATGCGCGTGGTCTAGTGGCATCTCGTATCTGGGATGCTCAGAATACCTTCAGAATACACGAAAAATAAGACTTTGGAAACTAGGCCGTTCTGGACCAGTTTTTAGGTAATCACCCATATAACGAAAGGTTTCTGTTTTTATTTATGGTTGTTTTTTTTTTGAGAGTTTGTGAGGCCCGGGATCTGTGCCCATAGATCTGTTGAAGTGTTCGGAATAAATCTTAAACACAAGATGTCACAAGCACCAACCTAAATATCAATTTCATATTGAGCGACAGACTAGAATTTGTTGTTGATGTTAATTATTTCCATGAAAGTTCGCCCATTTTTTTTTTTAATTTTCGTCTGGCGACACGCCAACAAAAAAACCCCGACAATTCGTGAAAATAGCAGTCACCATACATACATGTATATAGTGTATAGACGTGAATATAAATACATTTTACTAATATAATGTGCAGACATGAATAAATTGTTTGGGACTAAATAGTGTAACAGCTTTTGATAGGTGGTAGATTTTTACACTATGATTTGGAAAGAGGTTGATTATTACAATACATTTAATTTGGCCAGTGTGTGCGCCTAATAACACCTTGAACTTTCACACACAGGTCGAAGCTTATCAATGCGCAATTCAATGTAACTCTCCAGAAATGTTTCTTATAGGTATAATTTACTATATAAATGTGTAAAGACTAGAGGACACAAAACATAAACTTATTTGTACAAAAGGGGGAACTGAATTTAAAAAAAAGTCAGCCATACATAGATTGCAATGAATTTGAGTTTCAATATTGCTAAACACAATCGTGTTGTAATGAAGCTAGCAACGGGTTCTAGGTTGAGATTTACAGGGATTTATCTTCCTATTTTGCTGCATTGTCAGCATTTCATTTTTAACTGACACAGCAAATCCGGTATCTGCCGATACCAATATCAATTAATGCAATTATTGCTTAGATTTATTTTCCTTTTCATTTAAACGGTCTTTGATATATTAATGGCTAACTTGCAGTTTTCAAACAGCACCTCTGTAGGTATTCACTCAACAGCCGTTGATGTGTTTCCGCGTTTGTCCCTAAAATGGTAATTATCAGAGATGTGAAAACCTAGATGTAGCTCCGTGTTAATTTTAAAGAAAGAACGAAAACTTATGTGTGATATTTTTCCATAAAGTTTGATTTTGATCTACCATGTGATAATATTTGATTCTACATAAATTTCAAGTTTTCATAACAATGGAGGTCAAAGTCAACGCCAGGGTCGTGATTATCCATGTGTAATGCCGCATGGTATAAAAAGGACCGTATATTAATCTCGGAGTCTAATATGAGTTTCATGCTTTTGTTGAACACGTTTCTTGAAAAATTTATCCTTACTTAAATGAAGTTGATGAATTTCATGTCATACCAGATTCAACTTTAAATTTTTGCGATGTTTTTGTGATGTTTTTATTTTTATTTTTGTTGTTGTCTTTTAATGTAGGGCGCGTCATGCTCCAATGACGCCTAAATTATCTGAATTATATTCATAATGTCACATGCCAGAATCTGGGCTAATTTATCGTGGAAAAGTTAGGAATAACATCGGTATAAAAGACATGTATGTATCTGCTCAATGTATTATGAAGTGTCTTTCCTTAACCCTTTTTTTTTTGGGGTGAAAAAAATCTGAATTAAATGTGACCTCTCACTAACAACAACCAATACCAAATATAATAAACAACTTAACTCTTGTTTAACCGTTTTTTGTCATGTTCATCAATAATGAACGAAGGAAGTAATAAGTATTAAAGTATCATTGTTGTTCATATGAGTGTATTGTGAGTAATTTAGTTGTAGTTGTATAGTATTAGTATATGTATAAGTATTAGTAGAAAGGTAATTGTATGAGTAGTAGTAGTAGTAGTATGAGTGTGTGTTGCTGCTACTAATTATAATAATAACGTTGATGATAGACAAAGGTTTGGTGCTGGTCATGATTATGATTGCTGTTATCGTTTATGGTACATGTATGAGTATTTGGTGATGGTGATGGTTATCATTTATTTTAGAAGAAAAAGAAGAAGAAGAAGAAGAAGAAGAAGGAGGAGGAGGAGGAGAAGAAGAAGGAGAGAAGAAGGAGGAGGAGGAGAAGAGGAAGAAGAAGGAGGAGGAGAAGGAGGAAGAAGAGGAGGAGAAGGAGGAGAAGAAGAAGGAGGAGGAGGAGGAGAAGAAGGAAGAAGAGGAGGAGAGGAAGAGAGAAAAGGAGGAGAAGAAAGAAGAGAAGGAGGAGGAGAGAAGGAAGGAGGAGAAGAGAAGAAAAGAGAGAAGAAGAAGAGAAGAAGGAGGAGGAGGAGAAGAAGAAGAAGGAGGAGGAAGTGGAGATATAAAAGTTGATGATGATAATGATGATGATGATGCACTTTAATAAACAATGCATTTCACGGTATGACCACAATGGCTCGTTTCAAGTGATATGTATATTGAGTATATTTATAACATATATAAAACTAAATAATGCTGAATTGACGGAAATGAATCGTCGCATGTATATTACGTAGACAAAAAGATTGATAGGAGAATGTGCTAATTACATTTGAACGTGTTTCACTTGTAAATATACATCATTTACACCTTTAATAGTATTGTACTTATTCATTTCTTACGTCCATCAACCTCACATATGTCCTTATTTACTGCTCTCTCTCTCTCTCCTCTCTCTCTCTCTCTCTCTCTCTGTTTAAGCATTTGTGTGTGTGTGTGTGTGTGTGTGTGTCGTAGTTAAAATGGACAGCCTAATAATTGTGTATGTCAGCTTGAATATTAAACACTTTATTTTCCAAAATTTTGTCATCTGTTGCTATAGCAACGCCACAATTAACTAACAGAAACCTACTCAACCATACACCTGCAATATCAGCAAGATATGCAATACAAACTGTTACATAAAAAAAAGAGTTCCATGAAAGAAAATTAATCTCTTCTAATAATCTCATATTTGTTTTACCACGTGTACGTCGCGAAACATAATCTATAACATTAATTGAAATGTCTGTTCTATTAATTGTTATAGGCGGGATATCATCCCATCCTATCAGACAGATAAAAAAGACCCCCGTGACATCATATTCCGTATTTTAATTACATCTGTATTCGTTTGTCTCTTTATGCTACGATATGAATCTTTCTTATCATCTCTTTTATGTACTGCACGGTATTGCTGTCTCAGCTAGTTTCAAGTGTTTGCGATAACCAAGGACAGAGGTGATATTTAATTGAATAATTAGTAATATTTCATTAAAATACACCAGTAAATAAGCAATTAAATGGTGTGTGATCTTATATTTTGCTTTTATTTACAACTTATACATAATATCATAGTAAATGTTTCAATTGATTGAATGATGTGTCATTCTGTCATTGATATATGAAACCATGGGTGATTCTTAGCCATGCACACAGTGTAAGAGCTAGACTATTGTATCAGACAGCTAAAATGAGCTGTCTGATCAGGGTCTTATTTGTTTGCCAATACGTTAAAACCAGTCTATATGAGGTAACATGTAATGAGATTTAAACAAAGCTTAATTACTGAAATTGTTTGCCCGAAGTGCCACTGGTTTTTTTAACATTATTGTTAAGTGCATTTATCAAATTTGCAGCAGACGAAATCCAAGTTCGGGCCTCGTTTTAACATTTTGTCTCCATATCTATCACGGTTTCCAAGATATAGAAGCAGATGTACTGATAAGCCACTCGTGTTTCAAAACATTCGCATCTGCCAGGATAATATATTTCATCTAAACTGGGTCGACAAAGAAAGTGCCGGAGAGAGCAGAAGAGCATGTGGTTATAAATATAGGTCAAACTCACACACACTCTCTCTCTCTCTTAACTTTTGTTGTTGTTGTTATATTTAACATACCGTTATCTCGAACTTAGCGATAAGTAATACTGTACTTAAAAACTTAGGGACGAAATTCACTTTTCTCGTTTCTTTAACACAAATCTCAAGTATTTCATAAGATAACATCTTATTATCTTAAGATAACAATTGATCTCATAATAATAGTTAGAAACTTGAATGTTTAATAAAACAGAAATGGTGAAATGTATTCCTACTAAATTTACGAATTTGAGTTTTACTACGCGCTAAATAGTGTCGGTGAATTTAAGTTTTACTACGCGCTAAATAGTGTCGGTGAATTTAAGTTTTACTACGCGCTAAATAGTGTCGGTGAATTTAAGTTTTACTACGCGCTAAATAGTGTCGGTGAATTTGAGTCGGGTCAGTATATGAATACATGTTTCAGATACAACTATTTAGTAGAACTCAAATCTGATGTGATAATTCGTTAAACCTTGCAGTGTTTCGTATTCCATTTCGTCCATGTTTTAATATCTCAGCTCATGTCCATTATTCATTTGGACCGCCAGATCTTAGAGTGGCATTCAATTCCTGCCTTCCAAAAATTTCGTTGATCTGGAGGCAAGTTCTGAAAAAAAAGGAGATGTGACGAAATTTAGAACCAGTCTGCGCTGTCTTAGTTTTCCATGTTATGCATATATACATGTACATGTAAACATGCCAGAATTTGATATTTGAATTCGTTTACAAGTACATACTCGAACATATATATGTAAGAATTGATTGAATCCAAACAAGCGATTTTTTTTTGGTTCAGTGTAAACCGTAAGTTAACAAATTGGTAGATGTTTGTTTATTTGTTTGTTTATTGGGTTTAACGTCCCACCGACAGTATTTCAGTCATTTGGAGACTATGTCTACTTGAGACAGATATAATGCTGCCACACTGCAGTATCACGCCGTAGGGATGTGACATGATACCACACCCGGTCACATTATCCTGACACCGAGCCAACTACTTATATGCTGAGCGCCAAGCAAGGGAGTAGCATTTTATTACGACCTTGCTTTGTCACGGCCGGGGTTCGAACCCACGACATTCTACTCAGCTGTTGTAAATATCTGATTAAAATGACAATAAATAATGTATAATAAAATTGCGTTTTTCTGAAAGGCTAAATCCAAGCATCTGGCCTTTTTCGAAGTCTGTTCCCAGTTCCAATAGGGACTTTCTTGTTCTACGAATAATAAGAGTAAGAGGAAAAGTAATCTCAGTTATTCGAACCTCGCGAATTTCCAGGCTCATTTTATCTCGTCAATCCTTAAATAATAGCTTATTGTTGAAGTAAATGCTTGAAGTAACTAGCTAGCACACATGTGTATGTTTGGTACTCTCACGTTTATAAGCTTTAATAGAAAATCCATTCATCATCCACCATTGAACTACGCATAGAATAAAATAAAAAAATATTTGTTTGCTTTTTTCAGCGTTCGTTTTCTGTCAAACATTAAATAAAAAAAATGAATAAAAAACAATAAAAAAATAAAAAATATAAACCTGCGCTAAGTTTTCGCAATATGCAATTTCATCATAATTATTCTTTTTCTCTTCTTTTTTTTGTCGGGTCGGGTCATCATTTCGTCGTCATCAATCAGCGGCTTTAAAGAAATGTCATATGTATATTTTGCTTTACAAAGATTAATATCGGTCTAATTTTAGAGACCATGACGGTTAATTTGTAGACATTTACGTCATTCTCTTGATTTATGGTTAACCATGACTTAACAGGAAATAAAAGCAATTGATCATCATCATCACCATCATCATATCATCATCGTGGATTCAGAGCATGATATTAGAAATAATAAACAAACATTGTTAAAAATAAACTTTTTTAATTAGACTTTTTATCCTTTCGATTATTTCCATTATTGTCCACCTCGTCTTCTTATCATCATCATCATCATCATCATCATCATCACCTTCTTCCTTTTCTTCTTCTTCTTCTTCTTCGTCGTCGTCGTCATTTTACAGTCATCACACAAACAAGTCTCTATGTGAAGACAAAACAGCGAAAAAAAAAAGTCCAGTGGGTTTATAAATATAGATTTATTTCATACTTATTTACTTATTATTTATCTATTTATTTTATCTATCTGTGATCTAAAAAGGTGTTCAGCATATTTCAAATGAACATAGCAATGTGTGTATCTTTTTTACCTTACCATGTAAATATCAAAATTCAGGGGAAATGTCATTAACTATTTAAGTTTTCTTCACTTGAAACTGTCGACAAAATTACGCAACCCTTCATCCCGTGCTTAGCTCACCTGTGCACGAAATTCTGTGGTCAGTCAATGTCCGTCGACATTTTCTTGTGTACACTCTAGCTCTCTCATTTCTTCAGCAATCTTCTTCAAACTATATGACAATGTTTTCAGGCATATTTTTTTCTTGGTTTAAGTTTGATTATGGCTGATATCTGCCCATTGTGTCTGAAGTTATGGTCCTTGCGTGACCAGTTAGTGCCAAAATTCAATTTGTGCACATTCTAGCATCTTCATTTCTTAATCAGTCTACTCCAAATTTTACGACAATGTTTAACCCTTTCCCTCATATAGACTCATTTTGACGCACTAAATAGGTACCACATAAAGCCTGATCTGCAGAAAACCACAGTTAAACCTTACCAAATTTAATTATAAAGTCCTCATTTCCAGACCACCAAGGAGCAGCGAACAGCATAAAACCTGATCAGCCTGCGAGTCACTCGCAGGCTGATCTGGTTTTATGTTGTTCGCATAGGTCTTTTCATGGTTTCCTCTATGAGGGAAAGGTTTAAGACAATAATAGCTAGTCTAAGTTCTGATATTTGCCCATTATGTCTTGTGTGATGGCATTTGAATGATAAGAGATGCCAGATTTCACTTATTGTACACTCTAGCATTTTCATTTCTAAAGCAATCATCTTCAGATTTTATGACAATTTTTATAGACATAATATCTCGGCAAAATTTGATTATGGTTGATACCTGTCCACCAGGTCTTGAGTTATGGCCCTTGAATGACCCCCAAAATGCCAGATTTCACTTAGTGTACAATGAACACCAGTCATGTAAAATAGTTCTGAATTGTGTTTTAATATTGTTAAATATATAGTGAACACCATTCACTATATTTATATAATTCTCGTCAATGATCACAATCTAATGTCTGTCATTATTTCTTAATCCACCTTTTCTTCCGTCTTTCTTTTATTTCTAGCTTACGGTTTCAATGACATATTTACATCTCATCCTTGGCCATAAACAGGAAGCAATTCCCTATATTTCCTTTAAAGCTGTTCTTATTATTTCTTTCTTGCTTTTGTCCCTATATTCATTCGTCTTTTTTCTGTTTCTGTGTCCCACCATAATTCTCAGACCATAAGACTCGATGAAAGATTC
>CM037794.1:36046827-36070177 GCA_021229015.1 Solen grandis
AAATAGAAATATACAAGTGTGTTTCAGTTACAGCATTACTGTGTGTGTTTTTATTGATTTCTTCATAAGTAAATTTTCCCCTGTTCAACATATTTTCCCCTTCTGAAAGGACCTGCCACCTTTCTCCAAAACACAAACAAGAAAGTCAGTAGAACTGACAGATGCTCCCCGAAGAACGTCATTGTTACAAATAAGGCCTTGGTCAATGGGTGGGAGGATATGTTGAAATCCCCATTCCTAAATCATATCTATTCTCCTAATCAGATGAGATGTTTTACCAACTCTAATTTTTTAGGTCTATACAATAAATTTTTTTTTTTTATTAAGTCATACATTTCAATGTGTGCTCATATCAAAGAGGTTAACCAACACTCTTGACATATGACTGGATATTTGAAATAGTGTATAATGGCCTAAACAACAATTAGCTGACATGATTATGATTGACATTACTAGCATATTGAATTTTGTGGGGTTTTGTTTAAATGATATCTCCTGTTAAATTAGGCAAATGACATGAATATTAGTCAACAACATGGTAGGAGGGGCCATAACTCTCTTAAAAATTGAGGAACCAGGTCACGTCGACGATATGCGTATCTACTCTTGGTAATAAAGCTTCCCATAAAGTTTCATTGAATTCAAGCCATTAGTTCCTGAGAAATAGCCCGGACAAGAATCATGCAACATGAACTATAGGCCAAAAAGTCAATGGGCCATAACTCTGTGAAAAATTGAGGAACCAGGTCACGCCGACGATATGCGTATCTACTCTTGGTGATAAAGCTTCCCATAAAGTTTTGTTGAATTCAAGCCATTAGTTCCTGAGAAATAGCCCGGACAAGAATCATGCAATATGTACTATAGGCCAAAAAGTCAATGGGCCTTAACTCTTTGAAAAATTTAGGAATCGGGTCATGCTGACGATATGCGCATCTCCTCTTGGTAATAAAACTTCCCATAAAGTTTCATTGAATTCAAGCCATTAGTTCCTGAAAAATAGCCCGGACAAGAATCATGCAATACGTACTATAGTCCAAAAAGTCAAGGGGCCTTAACTCTGTGAAAAATTGAGGAATCGGGTCATGCTAACGACATGTACATCTCCTCTTGGTAATAAAGCTTCCCATAAAGTTTCGTTGAATTCAAGCCGTTAGTTCCTGAGAAATAGTCCGGACAAGGAAAGTGTGACGGACGAACGGACGGACGGACGAAGCGGCGACTATATGCGTCACCTTCGGTGAGCATAAAAAAGGCCTGACCATTAAAAAAATGTGCTGAAACGAGTCCATTTTTCCAAAGCTGGTTAGGTACCCATCATTGTATTACTCGCGGGTACTCAGGTACCTGTGCAGATAGTCATTTCATCAAAAACGATTTATCACCTGTAATAGCTACAATCATGTCTTTCATATTAAAAAAAAAAATTCAATAAGCTTAACGACATGGACTTTGTCCACCCAAATTAAATCTATCTTGAACACATGAAATACAAATGTAATTTCTTGACAGAGTGTAGAATTATGCTAAATGATAATATATCATGATGAGATGGCTATTGACGTGTATGTATTGGTTGTGTGTTTTACCATTAATCTAAAGCTTTATCAGTTCTATATTTATGAAACTGATAAAAAAAACAGTCATAGAGTGTTATATATATATACAGTCATAGAGTTTATATATATTAATTTTTGACTGTTGCCAATATGCAATGTAAACAAATACAGACCAAAAACAGAAATTTGGACTCAGCATCTCAGCATTTGTTCAGTGTATTGTTTTTAAGTCACAGTATTATGTGTATTGCGGTGATATGTATATATGTATATACACCATATAATTATGTTATTAAGAAAATATGAAAATGAGGATAATGGGTAATGATTCTGTACCAGGGTACTGGCAATTTTCTCAGGGCTCTCCTTTGACTTGTGAGTCAGGGTTTTAGTGGACACCCTTGAAATTCCAGAAATGGTGCTCATTGACCCTTGAAAATAAATTGTCAGGAATCTACTTTAAAATAAGATAGAAAAGATCCACAAAATACTAGAAATATTGCTCTTTCTACAATTCTGGAACAATTTGACCCTTGAGCTTCACTGACTATGGGGAGACCTGTTTCTACCTAACCCATGGGTACCCAAGTAAAACAACATCATGGACATCATTAATATTTTTGGAGGAATATTAATTAATAAGGGAAGAGCTGACTTGGTTTTTTGTTGTGTGTCACTGTGTGATAGTTACTCACAACTGTAATATCTACTTTCTGAGCATTCGATTCTTGACTTTGAAAAACGAAGAACCTGTCAATTAGTTAAAAATGATTGAACGATTTAACACATCTTTATGACACAGTGTATGCTGAGATTAAACAAAAGTGCTGAGTTATCAATTTTGTTTAAAAAATAAATATATTAACAGGTCAAACTAATTGTCTGTGGCATAAAAGCATAAACACATTTCTCTATGATGTTGCATAACTTTCAATTTACCATGCAGAGGAATATAGTTTGTTTTGATTCAAAGGTGGCTCGTATACAATTTTGGATAAAAATATAAAGGTTTCGGTCATTTTATGGTGTTACAATAACCCATGTAGAAAGCTTGAAGTCTGATATAAATCATTGTAACATACTTATAATCCCTTCACACTATCGCCATCAGATATATCATGCGCAGATCCAGAGGGGGGGCCGGGGGGCCCGGCCCCCCCTGGAAATCCAAAAAAAAAGTTAACCATTTGATGTTTTTAAGAAGGCAATATCTTGGTCTGAATATAACAAACTATCTAAAATGGTTTCTGTTCTTTTATTTTCCCTAAACAGTCCCATTCCATTCATACGTACACGCATGGATATCATGTAGATTTCTATTCGCACATTAAGCAAATTAAGTAATTAAGTTATAACTGTTCAAAATACTGTTTGAGGGCCGCTTAACCTAACAAAATCACTCCCATACGCCGAGCATGACGTCAGTACAGTTTGAAAATGATAACTGATGATTTAATTTAAAGGGACTGCGCTCAAGATTGATTCGCGGTGCATAAATTTATTTGGAAATCCTTGCTGTATTTGTTAAGACATTGGAACTTAGCTAATGACCTACTTATAACTATAAAATGCACTGGAATTATTAGATTTTCATGTTTCTATCAGTAAAAATTTCAATGCGTTAGTCACGGGTTAGGATATTGGCTTTATGCATGTATATTTAACATTTTAAGCTCCGATAAACCCAACATCTATCGTGGCGCAATCCCCGCCCGGTCAATTTTTTTTCTCTCTTTTTTAATCCCCAAAGATACATAGAATTTTATTTTTATAGTCAAAATAAGATTTATCTTTAATTTTGAATAAAAATATTTTTTAGCTCAAATTTGGAGTGCAGCCCCTTTAAAATAGCGTAGTGCGTGATGTCATGAGGGTAAAATGACGTCATTGGGCTTTTCATCTTAATATTCTACATAACTCTAGATCATTTATAAATCTGCTCTGGTCGACACAGAATTATTAATTAAAACGAAGTTATCTTGATATTTTCTTTTCCAAAAGTGTCAATTCAGTTATTTTATTTTATAAGGTTTATCAGAGATATTAACTTTAATTATTAATCTGAAGTTCTGAACTATGCAATCTGAAAGCTTGGTTGCATCGAAGTGGGAATCGATGCGTAATGCCTGTGCTGTTGCAGCTAAAAATGGTTGGAATGCATTTCGGATGCAACTGTTAATGAGGGGAACATTTATACTTAGCAATTCAGTGCCGAAGACTGTTGTAGCACGAATTAAAATATCTTCCCCCGACGATGAAGTTTCGAAACGCTTGTTTCCAAAATTAACAGAAATCGAGGAAAGCATTGTTCCTGTGAGGGTTTTAGGAGACGGTAATTGTTTCTTCCGGTCAGTCTCAAACTCCGTTTATGGCACTGAAAACCATCACATCGAGTGTCGTGTTCGACGTGTGTATGAGTTACTCAAAAACTTCACTAAGTACACAAATATTGACACTTACGCAGCAATGTCGAGCAAACCGTCTGAGTTCCAATACATTTTTGAAACCTCTATCTCTGATGATGCTGAAGTTGCCAATGACATCCAAAAGTCCTTTAAGAATGAGATTATGAAGTCAATCTTTGACGGACGGTACTCGTCTCTGTTGCATATATATGCCACAGCCAATGCATTAAACCGCCCAATAGTGACTATATATCCACAAATACATAATGTTGCTGTCAACAGGGATGTACACAACCAGATTATACGCCCTTTAGGTTTCTCTGAAGAGAATTCTATGTTTGGTCCACCTCTTTACATTATGTGGACACATACTTCAAATTTCAACCGAGATTTATGGCAACCAAATCATTTTGTTTCTTGTCATGTTATTGAAGGAACAAAACTGTCCCGTGAAATTCAACCGTTATCTGAGCAACCTCCTTTAAAGAAGCAGAAAATAACTGATCACTTCAAACATAAGTCGAGTGGTGGGCAAACATCCTTAACTGAAATTGAAAGTCTTGAGCAAATCGAGACACAACAAGAGCCACATATAATTTCAAGTCAATCGTAAGAAGGTAAATTTGATGACGAAGCTCCAGATGAGGGAGCCATCCCAGATATTTGTATATCATCTAGGTTTGACTTTGGTGATATTGTTAATGGAACTGTTCCACTGTCTTCTCTCCCCAATACAGAAAAGATTTCTTTGATAGAAATTAGTCCTGACCCAGACGCTTTTCAGAATTTGCCATTCCAGACAACGCTGATTGCTGGCAAGACAAAGGAGAAAAAACGGTATTTTCAGACCAGCTGGCTGAAAAGTCACAAATGGTCGACATTCAGTAGTGTTTTCAGTGGATGTCTTTGTAAAATGTGTGTTATGTTTCCTCAGTCAGGCATCAGATGCTATGACTCGTTTGTAAAGACTCCTTTTACAAATTTTAAAAAAGCTTGTGGTAAAGATGGATCTCTAATGAAACATCAACAATCAGATTATCATAAAAACGCTTTTATCTCGTATCAAACAATGAAGGCAAGTCTCAAGAGTCCAGAAAGTACAGTTCAATATAAGATAAGTGCTCTAAATAAACAGATGTATGACAAAAACGTTAAACTTCTAACAATGATCGTAGAATCAATAATACTCTGTGGAAAGCAGAATTTACCATTAAGAGGCCACAGAGATGATTCTACAAGTACGTTTTCCAATACGGGAAACTTCTGGGCCATCCTAAAATTACTTGGTAGTCATGACACGGAGTTGACTAAACATCTTGAACTGGCTCCTAAAAACGCAACATACACTAGTAAGTCAATCCAAAAACAGTTGATAGACATTATTGGGCAGTACATCAGAAATGATTTATTACAAGGCCTGAGAGGCAAGGGATTTTACTCGGTCATAGCCGATGAAGTTACAGACAAATTTTCTAATCAGGAGGTCCTGGCATTATGTTTACGTTTCTTAGATGATAGTCAAAATGAACCATGTATCCGTGAAGAATTTTTTGATTTTGTTCACATAGAATGTACTACTGGAGAAACCATTTCACGAAGTATTATTGAGGTGTTGACATCAAACAATGTTCAGATAGAGAAAATGAGAGGCCAGGCGTACGATGGGGCGGCAGCAATGTCTTCAGAAAAGGTTGGATGTCAAGCTCGAATAAAGGCAGTTAATAAACTTGCTGTTTACACTCACTGCAAGAGCCATGTTTTAAACTTGAGCATAGCACATGCATGTAAACTTTCCATTGTCAGAAATATGGTAGATGGAATAAATTCCACTTTCGTTTTCTTTGATGCGTCGCCAAAAAGGCAACGTTATTTTGAGCGAATTCTTAAAAACATTGGCATTGAGTCTAACAGAAAAAAACTCTTGGGTTTATGTAAAACTAGGTGGGTAGAACGGCATGCATGCTATGATGTATTTTATGATATGTATGCTGTGATAATTCAATGTCTCCAGTGCATGATTGATCCATCACTTGACAATAACACGGATGATGATAATACAGATTGGTCGTGTCCACAGTGGGATGCTCAGACTAAAATAAATGCTCAAGGTCTGTTAGCTACCTTAACGTCGTTTCAATTTCTTGTGACATTTATTTGCGTCAAAGCTATTCTAGAGACAGTTAAGCCTCTAGCAGCAAAGCTTCAGAAACGTGATTTGGACGTTTACAAGGCCCGTAATCTGGTTAATGAACGCATCGAAAGAGTTAAGGAGATGAGGATTGATGTAGACCAAGAGTTTAAAATGTGGTATACCAATTGCAAACGCATTGCAGATGAGCTGAACATTGAAGAAAAGGCCCCAAGAACTTGCGGTAGGCAAACAAAAAGATCAAACGATACTACTTCAACTCCTTCAGAATACTACAAGCTTACAGTTGCTATTCCGTTCTTGGACCATTTATCCAATGAACTTAGCTCCAGATTTCAGAAAGATGATTATGCTGCTTATACTCTAGGTTGCTTAATTCCCGATCAAATGATGAATCTGTCAGAATCAGAAATGCAAAAACTTTCATCTGATTTATTCTTTTGGGAACGTGACTTACAAAGTTCATCTTCGAATGGTTTGCTATCGCAATAAGTAGAATGGAAGCAGGCATGTGGAAAATTGGTAGGCAAAGGAATCAAGCCAGACACCCTTTTTGATACGTACAAAATTACCGACAAAGATGTATTTCCGGATATAAAAACCCTCCTGCACATAGGATGTACACTTCCTATAAGTTCATGTGAGGCTGAGCATTCATTTTCCGGACTTCGCCGTATTAAGAGCTACATGCGATGCACCATGAATGAGGACAGGTTGTCTTCTTTGGCTCTCATGCATCTGCATCACGCCAAACACATTGACACTAAGACAATCTGCCAAACGTTCATTGCTCAAAATAACAGGCGAATGTTTAAATCGAGTATTGTGTATGATATTAGATGCCAAAGACTGGTCATCCATTCAGATGGATTGTAAAGAATATTAAAGTTACTTTAGTAGTTTCTAGTTAATATCATGATGGCATGATGTGACGGGGGTCGTTTATACTGGTGTGAGGTCGTTTGTCTATACTGGTGTGAGACCGTTTGTTTTTTGTTAACCTGTTTTGAACCCTTGAGTTTTGCATATATATTACTTACTCACTTTTGATTGGCTTGGACTTGCATGATTAGTCAGGTGGTCATTTTGACCGCGGAATATGAGCATTCCCGCTTTGTGCTTTGTGAAGACAGGTTGTCTTACGTTGTCCATACTTTGAAATAGTCTTTTATACGGAAAATGTATTGATATTTACGTAACCAGCACACCATGAACGTTTGCCTGTGAGAGCCAGATCAGATTGTGAGCAATACCTTATATTGGTCACGACTCATACCTCCCTTTAATAAATACCTTCGGGACATGTGAATTCCACGACTCCGTGAATTGTTGTTCTTTTTTCCCAACTGTGTGGAAAAAGTACGCAAGTTACAACTGGCGCCCAACGTGTGTATTTAGTGACACTGGAGCTCTGTGTTATGTCACCGTGTGCTGGACTTCGTTGTGTTAAATTACTATATGGTTATATTTTGTACAACAGTTCGCATAGTTCTGGGACATATTTTGAAACCAGTTGACTTTATTATGTAATGGTTATTGTATACGCAGGATTTGTGTATATATTTCGGGTTGATCTACTGTTACATATCACTTGGCCGTGTGGACTTTGATATTATAAGGAGCACCATCTACACCTCTCGTTACATTTTGGGGACATCAGTACGAACCCTGGAGGAAGGATCACCACTATATTGGATATCGTGAGACCGTGGCATAGGATCGGACCTCGTTATACATCATCAGGACACTGGATTCGTTGATCTACGTTAAATACTATCAGGACACTGTAGGATATTGAAAGCACTATGAACTTGTGACACTGTGATATTTGTGCTAGTGGCCAGTATAGAGATTAAACTTATAGGAATTTTCACCATAGAGCGATGCGGTGTGTAAGTACATATATTTTATGAATTTACAGAAATTGCAGTAATTTTCAAATTTCTAGACATATTTGTCAGTAAATCTATCACACAGTAGCATACAATCTACTGCAGTTTTTGTAAAGTCATACCATATAAGCGTGATTATTGTAGAAATGTACAAGAGTGATTCACTTGCATGATAATCACTATAACATTTCTGGTGTAGGGAATACTCTTTAACATTTTGATTTAAACATTCTCTCTGATAATTTAATACATCTAATTTAGCCTATTCTAATAATACACTGCTATTCTGAATACCATTGATTTAAAACCGCTTGAATCCTAAATATAGCTGTCATTTGGCTGTCAATCTTTAATTACTTCGTGTAGCACGTGCTGCTGTGTTTACATTGTGGGACGATAAGGTTGAATCGGTTATTTCTCGTCTGCTAATCGGAAGCTGTGTTTGGTTCATATTCTATAATAATTAGGTGTCTTTTCTTCTGAAAATTTTGTAAATTTTGGAGATTGTCATATTTTTCTCGTGCACTACTTCGTTGATATCTGTTTACGACTTTGGGACTACTTTTACTGCATTTGCCGCCAATTTGCTTGGCCTGTGATCGGTTAATCTGATTGATTTACGATTGACGTGACGCAGACGGAAGTTGTAATTGTAGCTTAAATTAGTAACGGAATTCTACTTCCGAGTTAAAATATAGCGTGACAGGAACACCCCTGCACGTTCATGTAGGAAGATTTCATTGAAGCTGACGCTTGTCAAGGGTTTATTATAGTTAATTGATCATATCAGCTGATTTTATTGTGTATATTAAATAATAAAGTATTAGTACACATAGTATACAGAGTACTTTAGGGAATTATTACCATCAAAAAAAGACTTGGCATTTGTTTTTGTTATATCCTTCATTTTTTTGTGGCAGAACTATTTTCTTATTTTCAGCAATTACAACCTACATTTAGTCCGTGTGATCCAGAACTTATAAACGATAAATTGCTTATATTTCAACAAAATATTTTCATATTTTGATTGAAATTTAATTGTTATTTACCCAAATAACAAATTTATTATATTTTCTTTTTCATACATAAAAAGGAAATATATATAGACAGATCGGCTAATATTTGAGCCACAGTGTTATACAAAATATTATTTTTCTGAAATTGATTTGATAAAATTAATGTCAGAAACATAATTTGTCCTATTGCTAGCTAGCTCCGTACATTTTCCGCGTTTTTCCCCGCGTTCCCGTTTGTTATCAGAAAAAAAAAAAAGCGATTACTTTTTGTGACCGACATTTGTTTCATATACCATATACTTTATTCATTCCATATGCTTGTTGTTTGGTACCAAGTATTTCCTATAACTGAAATAATTCATGGTGCTTGTTAGTTAAAGTGAAGATATTCTTGTGAAATGGTAAGTGTGATAACATAGTACTGATAGTGATAGTACTGATAGTTATAGTACTGATAGTGATAATAGATAGTATTGATAGTGATAGTACTGATAGTGATAATAGATAGTATTGATAGTAGATAGTGGAGAAAATTCATTAAAGTGTGTACTATAAGTGACTGCAGAGGTGAATTAACTTGATTTTAAAGTAGTGAACTTCGTGCAAGGTATTTAAAGCGTGCCATTATATATGAACTTTGTGAGTTGTACTGTGTAGTCGATAGCACTTGCGTGCATTTGCACTTTGTTTATTGAATGGTGTAATGTTTCATCATGTGAACATTGTAGGAAGCGATAGTACATATTGGTATCAATAAAGACTTGTTGAATCCTGCATTATCTTGAATTCAGAAATAGGATGGTTTGATGACTGTGTGAATTTTATGATTTTTATAACTTAGTGTCTTTAAGTGCATATTGTTCATTTTTGTATTATTAATAAATACTGTGCAAATATTGCACATATATACTGAAACTGATAGTTATTTTTTGTGGAAATTAGGTATCAATAGTGATACTTAAAGTGGTTTTGTAACCACGGTGTTGTTGAAACCTATAGAGTTGTGCTGTACTCTGTGTCAACTACAAAATGAGTTTGGAAGATACTGATTTTTATGGAAAAGGTGCTTCCTCAAATGATGGTCAGACATCTGAGGAAGATAGAAAGCTTTTAGATGCTTTCCATTCATTGCCTTTTACCGTTAAGGTTGAGAACACTGAAGATTTGCTTCATTTCATACGTACTATGGGCAAATTAGATATTAGTGCTCAACCTAGTGGACAACAACAGTACATGTCCACTCACGATGATACTGTACATGAGGATGGGAGGAAAGATTATCACTTCCCAAAGCTACCTACATTCTTTGGTGAAATGAACAAAGGTGATACCACCTGGGCTACTTTTAAGTATGAGGTTGACTCTCTGAAGGCAGATCAACTTTTTACTCATGATCAGATCCTATACGCCGTCAGGAGAGCCATGAAGGGAAAAGCCAGTGACCACCTTAGGAGAATGGGAACAGGATTAACTTTAGATAAAACCATGAAACAACTTGACAATGAGTTCGGATGCATTGATTCAACAGAAACCATATTACAGAGATTTTATTCAGTGGAGCAGCAACCAAGAGAGGATGTGTCAGCATACTGCGCTAGGATAGAAGACTTGTATGAGTTAGCAGTCGGTACAGCGGAAACAGACGACACAGGCAAGGATGAAGTCCTGAAGAAAGTGATGTTTAAGGGGCTCAATAAGGAATTGAAGCAAATGGCAGGATATAAATTTGACACCATCACCGACTACCATGCATTTAAACTGGAACTAAGGAAGATAGAATCTGAGATGAAGCCGAAAGAGCTTGAAACAAAGAAGTGTCATGCGATGAACATTGAAAAACCAAAATCGGAGTTGAGTGAAGTAAAGGAATTGCTGACAAAGATGAATGAAAGGATTGAGAAACTTGAAAGGGAAAAAGAAGAAAGACGGGATCACATAGATAGAAGTGAGTATTATAGAGGCTTTAGATACGGAAGAGGAGAAAGAGGTAGAGGATTTGCATCAAGAGGCAGAGGTCAAGGACATGATAGAGGAAGGGGTAATAACACACCAAGGGGTAGTTACACTCCAACTAGACCACTAGCTGGTAATACATTTAAAGCAAATGTCACTTGCTACAACTGTGGTTTTAAGGGGCATTTCGCAAGAAATTGCCCAAAAGTATAAGTGCCTTTGTTGTAGGGTCGAACCCAGGCACAAGGGACAAGAAAGACCCTAAATTGATTGGACAAAGTAACGAAGTTGTTGTCAAAATAGGCAACAAGGACACGAAGGCTTTGTTAGACAGTGGCAGCTGTGTTAGCGCCATTAGTAGATCTTTTTATGAAGAGAATTTGTCAGACGTTACTATACGTCCATTAAAAGACCTACTTAGCATTGAGTGTGCCGACGGCAAACCACTCCCATATGATGGATTTATTGAGACAGACCTAGAAATATCTGAAGGTCTTCCAAGCTCGGCATCTCACAGATGTCTGTTTTTGATTACTTCTGACACAAACTATTCTCAGAAAACACCAGTATTGATTGGCACCAATATACTGGACGAACTTTTAGCCGAATGTAAACTGAATTTCGGACCACAGTGGCTTCAGAGAGCTGGTCTATACATGCCTTGGTACCTGTCATTCAGATGTATACACTTAAGAGAAAAGGAATTAAAGAGAAATGACAACAAGATAGCACTTATAAGATGTGCTGAAAACCATAAAATAGTATTAGGCCCCAATGAGACACGAGATATAGTAGGATATACAGACAAGGAGTTAGATTATGGTCAGACATATGCCATCATGCACGAGACAAAGAAAACGACACTTCCAACATATGTAGATATCACACCAGCAGTTATAAATTATAAACCTGGTAAAACCAAGGAAGTAATAGTCAGTGTGTCAAACCTTACGACTTACTCTGTCGTCATATCACCAAAAGTTGTACTGTGTGAACTGCAACCAGTAACACTAGAAGACAAAGAGCAGCAACACTTGGATGAAAAGAAGATAGAAGAAGAAATTATGAACTCCATTCACATTGATTCTCACAAGACATTGGATAACGAACAAACGAAGCAAATCTATTTTCTCTAAAAGGCAAATGTGACAAGATCAAACACAGACTAGAATCGCTAATGCGATATCATCGGTTTTCGCAAAAGCAATTCCATTCAGTTCACGAGTCACATGTTTCGAAAAACATATTTCTTCGTTCAATGGCTTTTTGAATACTGTTGAATACAGTGATCTTTCAAACATTTTTGTCGCAATGTTTAAGCAGACTTTTTACCAAGAAGAATACTTCTAAGTATTACCTGTCTGTAATGTAGTCGCAAACTTGAAAACTTTTTTTACAGACTTCGGGTACTGCAACATTATATGTGTGTGTTGCTTTATGAGGATGACATACGACAATTGTACTCGATAAACAACAATTGCAAACGACACACAACAGTATAAAATGACACGCGACAATGCGATATGCCACTTAACATTATAACGAACTAATGTTGCATTGAATTACTATCATTTTCATGAAATATCGCATAAAAATTTTAGTGTTGTTTCAAATTGATGTCACCAAGGAACAGAATGCAAAAAATTGCATAAAAATCAGACTTTAATCATTTTAGTAATAAAGGGTGATTTCAAGCCAAGCGCCCCCTAGCAGCAAAATGAGAAACAAAATTGAGTAAAATTTTACTATTAGGTACCTAGAAATGCAGCAAATGGTTCAATGAAGCATACAAGTCGCACTAGTCGAACATTCTATTCCTTATATATCACAATTTGAAGCATAAAAACTGATTTACAATTATTCCAAAAAAGGATCAAACTTTGGACTGCCGTAATATGACCAAATCAAGTCCGATCTTCAAAACCTAAACATCACTGGAAAGGGCTATTCAAGAACTAAAACTTTTGTTCAATACTCTCAATGAAATATTTTTTAGATTTGGAGCACTTTGGGGCCGAATAAAAACACAATTATCGTAATATGACCTTGACCTTTGAAATTTCATTTTAACTTTTTAATTGTGAGGCCCTTTAAAACATAACAATACATAACTTGTGAAAATATCATGAAGAATGAACTAAAAATAAAGTCAGGAGCGACAAAAAACATCTTTTCGAAATTTTAAATTTTCCTAAAATTTAGTGAAGTTTGACCGTTTCTAGAGGACAAACCATGCATTTATTAAATTCGCTACCCCATATATTTTGTGCGTATATGTCTTGCAAATCATTTGCAGCAAACAGAATTCTTCTATCTGGTGTCTAACAAAAACGGATAGGTTTTTCGTACACATACCCTCATCTGCACAGTTTTTTGCGAGGTTCGAACTTTCAACCTTCCGTTGCTAGCTCAAAAAGTTTCAGCCACTTATACCTAGAAACTATCATATTTTATTAGGCTATCAACAAGAAACATAATGCAATAAACCGCATTTGGATCAGGCTTTAACTTTTTGAGTTATAAGTAGAAGAGTGCTTTCAAGCTAAGCGCCCCCTAGCGGCAAAATGAGAAACAAAATTGATTACAATTTTTCCATTAGGTACCTAGCAATGCAGCAAATAGTTCAATCAAGTACGCAAGTCGCACTAGTCGAACATTCTATTTCTTATATATCACAATTTGAAGCATAAAAACTGATTTACAATTATTCCAAAAAAGGATCAAAATTTGGACTGCCGTAATATGACCAAATCAAGTCCGATCTTCAAAAACTAAACATCACTGGAAAGAGCTCTTAAAGAACTAAAACTTTTGTTCATATACTTTCTATAAAATATTTTTAGATTTGGAGCTATTTTATGCCGATAAAAATAATAATAATTGGTATATGACCTTGACCTTTGCATATTATGCTTGATTTTTTTCTATGAATTTATCTGTTTTATAAAAATGCATAAACAGTGAAATAATGATGAAGATTGAACAAAAAATAAAGTCAGGAGCAGCGAAAAAGAGGAAACGTAAAGATATACAATTGTTTGATAAGAGGATCAAAATTTGGACTGTGGTCATTTGATCAAATGAAGTCCGATCTTCAAAATCTAAACACCAATGAAAAGATCTCTTCACAGACTAAAACTTTTGTTCATATACATTCTATAAAATATTTTTAGATTTTGAGGTATTTTATGCCGATAAAAATAATAATAATTGGCATATGACCTTGACCGTTGCATATTATGGCTGATTTTTTTTCCATGATTTTATTTGTTTTATAAAACTGCATTAACAGTGAAAAAATGATGAAGATTGAACAAAAAATAAAGTCAGGAGCTGCAAATAACATTAAAAGTCATGCTTTGAAAATGTTGACTTTTCGAAAATATTGGTAAAGTTTGACCGCGTACTGTGGACAAACCATGCATTTCTCAAAATCGCCACACCATATATTTTGTGCGTATATGTCTTGCGAATCATATGCAACAAACAAAATTCTCCTATCTCATTCCTGAAAGACGTGGATAAATTTTTCGCAGACCTACCCTCATTTCACAGTTTTTTTCGAGATTCGAACATTCAACCTCCTGTAGCACGAAAGTTATATATACGCAACTTTTTGAAAACTATCATATTTTATTAAGTAACTGACAAGGAACGCAATGCAAAAAACCGCATTTCAATCGGACTTCAAATAACAGAGTTATTAGCCCTTATTCACTTTTACAAAACGCCCCCTAGCGGCAAAATTAAGACAAAAATGAACATTTTCTCGACGTTAGGATCAAATTCAGATCCTAGGACAAAACTGGTAAAAAAATCAGAACTGTGACTGTTTCCTATCTTGTTGATATGCCGTTCACAAAAAAGAGACGGAAAAATAATAATAAAAAAAAAAAAAAAAAATAAAACAGAAGAAGAACAATAGGTTTTCGCAAGCGATGCGAAAACCTAATAAAAATAAAACAGAAGAAGAACAATAGGTTTTCGCAAGCGATGCGAAAACCTAACTAGAACCGCAAGCGGTATCTCGGTTTTCGCTTTTAACCTAATCAACTTGAACACTTTATTTCAACTCAGCCACAATTTTCAATATGAAACAGAACGAAAAGGTTTTTGAAGACCTACTCTCATTTGCACAGTTTTTTTTTTTTTTTTTTTTTTGCAATGTTAGAACATTCAAACTCTTCTAGCGCAAATATTTTCCCATACCCTGTCCCTTGAAATCCATCACATTCTGTGGTGCAGTCAACATGGAACAAAATGCTGAAAACCGCATTTCAATCATACTTTAACATTTTGAGTTATAAGCAAAAGAGTGATTTTAAGCAATACGCCCTCTAGCGGCAAAATTAGAAACAAAATTGCAAAAACAGCAAATAGTTCAAACAAGTATATAAGTCGCACTAGTCAAATTTTTATTCTTATGTATCAGAATTTGAAGCATAAAACCTGATTTACAATTATTCCAAAAAAGGATCAAACTTTGGACTGCCGTATAATGACCAAATCAAGTCCGAATTTCAAAAACTAAACATCACTGGAAAGAGCTCTTGAAGAACTTAAACTTTTGTTCATATACTCTCAATGAAATATTTTTAGTTTTGGAGCTATTTGTGGCCGAATAAAAACACAATAATCGTAATATGACCTTGACCTTTTCAATTCTTTTTTATTTTTTTGAATTGTGAGGCCCTTTCAAACATAACAATACATATCGTGTGAAAATTCCATGAAGAATGAACAGAAAATAAAATCAGGAGCGACAAAAACATGTTTTTGAAATTTTAATTTTTCCTAAAATTTAGTGAAGTTTGACCGTTTCTAGAGGACAAACCACGCATTTCCTTAATTCGCCATCCAATATATTTTGTGTGTATACGTCTTTTAAATGGTATGCCGGAGACGGAATTCTTCTATCTGATCTCTAACAAAAACGGATAGGTTTTTCGTAGACCTACCCTCATTTGCACAGTTTTCTTTTTGCGAGGTTCGAACATTCAACCTTCCGTAGCTCAAAAGCTTTCAGCCACACGGACCCTCGAATCCTATCATATGCTATTAGACTATCAACAGGGAACAGAATGCAAAAAAAAACGCATTCGAATCGGACTTCAACTTTTTGAGTTATAAGCAAAAGAATGATTTCAAGAAAAGCGCCCCTAGCGGCAAAATGAGAAAGAAAATTGATTAAAATTTTACTGTTAGGTACCTAGCAAAGCAACAAATAGTTCAATCAAGTATACTAACGTTAGTCGCACAAGTCAAACTTTTTATTCTTATGTATCAGAATTTGAAGCATAAAACCTGATTTACAATTATTCCAAAAAAGGATCAAACTTTGGACTGCCGTATAATGACCAAAACAAGTTCGATCTTCAAAAACTAAACATCACTGGAAAGAGCTCTTTAAGAACTAAAACTTTTGTTCATATACTCTCAATGAAATATTTTTAGTTTTGGAGCTATTTGTGGCCGAATAAAAACACAATAATCGTAATATGACCTTGACCTTTTCAAATTTCTTTTAATTGTTTTATTGTGAGGCCCTTTCAAACATAACAATACATATTGTATGAAAATATCATGAAGAATGAACAGAAAATAAAGTCAGGAGCGACAAAAACATGTTTTTAAAATTTTAATTTTTCCTAAAATTTAGTAAAGTTTGACCTTTTCTAGAGGACAAACCACGCATTTCCTAAATTCGCCACCCCATATATTTTGTGCGTATATGTCTTGCAAATCGTATGCAGCAAACAGAATTATTCTATCTGATCTCTAACAAAAGTGAGAAGGTTTTTCGTAGACCTACCCTCATTATTTCACTTTTTTCCAAGGTTCGAACATTCAACCTCTCCTAGAACAATTTTTTTCCCGTACTCGATGATGAGATTTCCATCATATTTGATTGGGCTGTCAACATGGAACATTATGTAAAAAACCGCATCTAAATCAGGTTTCAAATTTTTGAGTTATTAGCAAAACAGTGATTACATGCATTGCGCCCCCTAGTGGCTAAATCAGAAACAAAAGTGAAAAGTTTGACCATTTAGGCACATGTTCAGATAAAGATGACCCAATGCCCAAAATTTCATAGCTGTAGCTTTTTTCGTCTGGCCGCTAGGCTGGACACAAAAATGGGTGGAATTGGAAAAATAATAAAAATAAAAAAAAAAACAAATCAACAGAAGAAGAACAATAGGTTTTCGCCCTGCAGAGGCGAAAACCTAAATAGATTTACTACCTGGACAGGACACACCCTTTAAACAGCCACATCGTAGAATTCCACCAAACATGATCGAACAAGTCAGACAACATCTAGAACAACTATTAGAGGCAGGTATAATTAGGAAATCTTGTTCACCATGGTCGTCTAATGTGGTTCTGTGCAGGAAAAAGAACGGCAAGCTTCGCATGTGCGTTGACTACAGGACACTCAACAACCGCAGTGTAAAGGACGCATATGCATTACCTAGGATAGAAGAGGTTTTTGACGTGATGCATGGAGCTAAATACTTCACGACAATTGATATGAAGGCCGGATACCACCAAGTTGAGATTGAAGATGAGCACAAGGAACGGACAGCTTTTACAGTTGGACCATTGGGATTCTGGGAATACATCAAAATGCCATTTGGACTGTCGAACTCGCCTGCAACCTATCAGAGGCTAATGGAAGAATGTTTAGGAGATTATAATATGACTATATGTATAATTTACCTTGATGACTTAATCATATTTGCTGATAGTTTTGAAGAACACCTGAAACGGATAGATTTAGTTTTAACCAGACTGAAAGACTGTAACTTAAAACTCTCACCAGAAAAGTGTTATTTCATACAGAAGCGGGTTAACTTCCTTGGCCATGTTGTAAGTGAGGACGGAGTCGAGACTGACCCAGCTAAAGTGGAGAAGATCAAGAACTGGCCATCTCCACAGAACCATGACGAACTTCGTTCATTTCTTGCCTTTGCAGGATACTACAGGAGATTCATAAAGGATTTTAGTAAAATCACGAGACCCCTAGCAGACCTGCTTCCACCCACTTCAACCAGAAAAGGCCATAAGAAACAGAAGAAAGAGTGGGTGTGGAACCAAGAACACCAACTTGTATTTGATCACTTGAAGATGATATTGACGAATCCACCGATATTGGCTTATCCTGATTTTGACACAGAATTCGAAGTACATACTGATGCTTCTAGTAAAGGTCTTGGAGCGGTTCTGTGTCAGACTCAGGATGGCCAGAAGAAGGTTATCGCCTACGCTTCCCGATCACTTAGCAGATCTGAAAAAAACTATCCAGCTTTTAAATTGGAATATTTAGCATTGAAATGGGCTATTACCGAAAAATTTTCTGATTATCTAGCTTTGAAGCATTTTACTGTTCTGACTGATAATAACCCGTTAACACATATATTGACAACTGCCAGATTGGATGCCACTGGACAGAGATGGGCTGCTGCTCTTAGCCAATACAACTTCGACATTTACTATCGTCAAGGCTTAAAGAATGCAGACGCGGACAGCCTTAGCAGATATCCAGTACAAGACCAATAAGGAGGGTGAAGAATTCAAAGTGATGAAAGATGAGACGGTGAAAGCAATCTGTAGCTGTAATATACAAACACCGTATATTGAAGTATTACCAGTAGGCAGGATTGACATAGTGGAAGCGACTTGTTTACCAGGAACTCCACTAGCAAGAGTGGAAGTTACAGAAATGAGGAAAGCCCAGAGAGAGGATCAGTTGATTTGGAGGTGGAAGAGATCAGTAAGAGACAAATTCCTACCTGATAAGAGCTTATGTACATCCAAGGATGATTTATTCATGAGGCGGAACTTTGATAACTTTAAAATTATAAGAGGTGTCTTATACCGGGAATGGAAGAATGGCGATGATGGGATATACCAACTTGTACTACCTGAGTGTTACCGAACAGATGTTCTGAGAGGCTTACACGATGATATCGGCCATCCCGGAAGGGAGAGGACGCTGTCATTGCTCAGGGAAAGATTTTTTTGGCCTGGCATGACCAGCGAAGTAGAAAAATGGGTCAATACTTGTAAAAGGTGTCAATGCCGTAAGTCCTCAACCAATACTAGGTCGGAACTTGTGAATATTGTCACCACATACCCATTAGAATTAGTTTCAATGGACTACATGACTTTAGAGCCTTCCAAGGGTTGCGGAAACATACTCGTCATCACAGATCATTTTACGAAGTTCGCCTTAGCAATACCAACGAAAAATCAGACAGCAAGAACAACGGCAGAAGCATTTTATAATCATTTTATAGTATATTACGGTATTCCAACGAAGCTACTCACGGACCAGGGTGCTAACTTCGAGTCGCATCTCATCAAAGAACTATGTACCATTATGGGTATCAAGAAGACGAGAACAACAATATACCATGCCATGTGCAACGGATGCACGGAGCGCTGGAACCGTACGCTCTTAAACATGCTAGGAACACTGCAACCAGATAAAAAAGCAGATTGGAAGAGCTACATACCATCTTTAACATATTCATACAACTGTACACGACACGAGAGCACAGGTATAGCCCCGTTCGAACTTATGTTCGGCAGGTCACCCAAGCTCCCGGTTGATTCTGTGTTTGAGTCAGTGCTGGAAGGTGTAGATGAGAAAATAACAGTGAGTGAGTATGTAGAACAGTTGAAAGAGAGAATGAAAGTGTCTCATGACATTGCGAGAAAGCACACTGATAAAGCAAGAGAGAAGCAGAAAAGGGAGTATGACAAACGCGCGAAAGCATCAAAGATAACAGTTGGGGATAAAGTACTGGTAAAAATACTAGCACATGGGGAAGGTAAACATAAATTAGCAGACAGGTTTGAGGATACACCGTATGAAGTAGTTGAACAATCGAGGGACGACATACCGGTGTATAAAGTAAGATCAAGTGAGGGTACAGAGAAAGTTCTTCATAGGAACCATTTGCTGCCATTCCAAATTAGAGATGATGGATCAGAAGAACCTGACTTAGCAAGGCCTATACCGAAACCTCGGAAGAAGATGACAAACTATAAGGAGAGAATTGGTGATACAGAAGTAGCACCAAAGACCATGGATATAGATACAACAGAGGATAAAGGTTGTTGCACAGATGGACATATTGACAGTGAGGAAGAATCAGGTGATGAGTGTGTAGGATTTACACGTCGAAATGGGGACGCCCACGTACCTGAAAGAAAAGTACATTTAACTGTCAGAAGAAGAGATAGGCATCTAAAGGAAAAGGTAAGTAGAGAAGACAGGCAGATGGAAGTAGCTGCTGAAAATACAGATTTACAGGATGTTCATATTGAGCGCCCTACTGAACCTGAAAGCGAGTCATCACGAGATGATGATAAAGAAATGGCAGTGGATGAACCAACTGAGGACACGACTGATGTAAAAGAGAGGAACACAGATGAAGCTACAATTGGAAAAGAAAATACTGACATTCATGAACACGAAAAGACAGATGAAGATGTAAGAATTACTGAAGCAGATACTATACCACCGGATAGACCAGCAGTTTCGATACCTAGAAGGTCAACTAGAGAACGGAAAGCTCCTGAAAGGTACCGAGACTTCATTATGCACCAGATTACAACTAGACCAAGAGATGCCAAAATACATGCGTTAGATGCACTCGTCAGTTCTGGAGCACTTGAAGATCTAGACACAGACTTAGCACGCAGAATAGTCAATACCATTATGATGTAACGAAGTTCGCAGTGTTCAGTTTTACCTGATTTTATCTGTAACTTTTATATTGATTTATCCAATATTTAATTAAATAAAGATGCGATTATATTTGTTTTATTTGAGGCCAAAATAAATTTGCGAATCTATTTCAAATCCTCGGCAAGCTTACAGAAGTAACCTGAACTACTATTTCTATTTTTTTATTAAACTTTAGTGTATATCTATGTATAAATTGTGAGGTCACAATTTTCGCAAGAGAGGGGGGCAAACGAGCAATTTACATTTTTTTATAAAATATGAGAACAATGGGGAACAGAGAATAAGAATCTGTAAGTTGCAAACTCCCGCCATTGTGTTTGTATTTGGTTCCTCTAACAGCTGTATATAGTGTAGCTGTATGTAGATATTAAATTTGTACTTGTAGTTGGACTTAAAGTTTGACTTTGACATTTTTGAAGACGAATGACGAGACGTCATTTCTCGGACAGGGGGAGTGTGTGACGGGGGTCGTTTATACTGGTGTGAGGTCGTTTGTCTATACTGGTGTGAGACCGTTTGTTTTTTGTTAACCTGTTTTGAACCCTTGAGTTTTGCATATATATTACTTACTCACTTTTGATTGGCTTGGACTTGCATGATTAGTCAGGTGGTCATTTTGACCGCGGAATATGAGCATTCCCGCTTTGTGCTTTGTGAAGACAGGTTGTCTTACGTTGTCCATACTTTGAAATAGTCTTTTATACGGAAAATGTATTGATATTTACGTAACCAGCACACCATGAACGTTTGCCTGTGAGAGCCAGATCAGATTGTGAGCAATACCTTATATTGGTCACGACTCATACCTCCCTTTAATAAATACCTTCGGGACATGTGAATTCCACGACTCCGTGAATTGTTGTTCTTTTTTCCCAACTGTGTGGAAAAAGTACGCAAGTTACAATGACATAGATAAACATACGATAAATGAACTATGTTTAAAATATGATACTAAAGTAAGTACATAGTACAACATGTATTTAAAACACTTAAAATAAGAAGAAAAAAAAACAAAAACAAAAAAACAAAAAAAAAAAAACGGTTCTAAATGTGGAGGCCTCCTCGTGGCTAGAACTGGGAACGTTTAAATGGCTAACATCCACATCAATCGTTTTAATGTATTGATTATATGTATTGAATTACATGTATTGCTAATTTCAATTTTTCGATCGGGCCCCCCCTTAGAAAAATGTCTAGATCTGCGCATGTATATGTTACACTTTAAAATGACCAAGACCTGTATATATCCACTATCCAAAGTAACTAACGGGCCACTGACATTTGCATAATTACTTCAATCTATAAATAGAGACTGTGATAAGATACCGAGTACAAATCAAAGCGTTGATAACAATGAGAGAACAGGATTGTCATATTTCTTTTGTTTATCAAAGTGAATTTAATATATGGGGATCAAATATTCAAACTTTAAGCAACTAACAGATTCTAATATTCAAGTGAACATTTTTCTTCACTG
The DNA here is from genome assembly GCA_021229015.1 of Solen grandis. Lineage (NCBI taxonomy): Eukaryota > Metazoa > Mollusca > Bivalvia > Adapedonta > Solenidae > Solen > Solen grandis. Next base: position 36,069,039 of record CM037794.1, read on the forward strand.
AAAGGGCAACAAAGCATAAGCTATCAGTTTACAAACTTACTGCAGCGTGTAGTTTATTTCTAGTTCCGTTTCGTTCCATTTATACCGGAAGTGCTTACTACGTCACCGGTTTTTGCAAGTCACGAGAAGAAGACTACTTCCGGTACCTCAACAACATAATTAGCGACTTCTTTTAATTTATCTGCCAATTTCTACCTTCTCAAGATGGCACTCAGCGACCAAGATGTTCAAAAACAGGTTTGCATGATTCGAATTTTGTACTTTTATCTTTCTTCATCACAATATGGGGAAAGTCTTTAAATACGTAAGCCAAGTAATAAGACTGACGTTTGTCGAAAGCCTCATCGACCGGCCTTATTTTGATAAAGCATAATATGATTTTTATATGACAGACTGACTGTCGGACCGTTTGTCATGAATCATATATAGAAAAATACGTTCTTATTTTGAAGTAATGGGTTGCTTTGGGTAAATTAATTCGGAAGCACATTTTAATCTTGAACATCAAAAGGCAAATTTCACACTCTACGTAATTTTATTTATTTATTTTTTTTTTTTTTTTTAAAGAAAGATGTTTTTTTTAACCCGTCATATTGATTGTATACTGAAAATGTTTGGACAAGGTCACCGTATTTCAAGGTGGTATCAGTACTCTACCAAGAGACTCTTAGCTGTCAAGACATCTAATCTCCACTGAGATCCATTCCGGTTATTTTTTTTTCATTATGGCCTCCTCAGAAAAATACGAAAAAAATAACCAAAGCGGATAATACCTGCCAGTAATACCCGAAAGGGGAGTTTGTGCAGTATATATAGATAGATAGATAGGATATCAGAAGAGATTATCAAGACATCTCTTTAGTCAGGAGTCATTTTGTCCATATTTTTTCTGCACTATTTGGGACAAACCCGAAACATTTTAATTATTTGAAATTTGTGTTTGAACCTCAGAATGGGATATGGCATATGGCATGTAAATATGTAAGTCTGTTTGTGATTTATTCTATCAGGAACAAAATTTTGAAAAGTTTTAAGCTTGCTTTTGGAGAAAATACATTATCATATTTGGACAAAATTATTTATAATCTAACCCAAGATATATGGCATAGGAGGTCAAAAGACTTGGGGCTCACCATGGC
>CM037794.1:36070277-36120277 GCA_021229015.1 Solen grandis
TAAATTAGTCACGGAATTTTGGGACAGCCCTCGTACATGAAACAAAACCAAATAGATACTTGTACTTGTATATTTCATTCTTAGTTTTTCTTCATGGACATCTGCTATAACAGTGGAAGAAAAATGAGCAGGACTTTAACAACCGACACAATGATTAGCAAGGAGAATATGAATCTGAATAAAATATTTATAACTTTCTTTTTAGTTTCCTTTCACAATAAACTTTTATCCATTGTTGTAGTTTACATGGCAACATTTGTCTTTTAACCCTTTCCCTCATAGAGGAAACCATGAAAAGACCTATGTGAACAACATAAAACCAGATCAGCCTGCGAGTAACTCGCAGGCTGATCAGGTTTTATGCTGTTCGCTGCTCCTCAGTGGTCTGGAAATGAGGACTTTATAATTAAATTTGGTATGGTTTAACTGTGTTTTTTTGCAGATCAGGCTTTATGTGGTACCTATTGAGTGCGTCAAAATGAGTCTATATGAGGGAAAGGGTTAAACAAAGTATAAGCAATTTGATTATGTAAAATTAACATTTATTTTTATTGTCAGTATGGAAAAAGGTGCAATCATTTTGACATTAGATTCAGTTGACAATTATTTTTAGCAATGCGCGGTATATTACCGATATATCGGTATATCGAGATTCTGGCCCGGCAAGATACGTACCGTTACGTTAATGGGGTCAAATCGGTATTTTTACTTTTTTCTGTAGGACGTTCTTTCTACTTGTCCTTTATTTTAACTTAACAGATACAAACACTCATTTTGTTGAAAGCTATACTTCAGATTTCATCTGTGTAGACTGGACTAAGATTAGGTAAGATTTTTCCAAATGGCCTTTTTTAAGCGAGTAACAATCTAACACTATTCAACGATCTATGTGCATTTCAACAGCGAAAGTAGACATACTTAATATATACATTTTGGTAAAATAAGATTAACTATACATACCCAACCCTAGTTATTTTAGTGACTTATAATATTACATGTTTATATTCCAAAATATAGTTGTAATTTGCATGACACTATTTTGTATTCAGTAGTTATATAGACGTAAAATAATGAGTTAACTTTTATATCTGTGTCAATTTCATGAATTTAAAGGCATATGCTATGATTCTTCATCATAAACGGTAGATTATAATGCTTTAATGAAAACCCGACATCTTGTCTATCGAAACGGAGTCAGAACTGTATTGGGATTACTGGTCGCTGGAGACCACAGTGTCCATCTCGTGAGTGCAATGTGCACGTGCCGTATGAGCGAGTGCGCTGTCTCGGTGCATTTATTATGTAAATGTGATATCTACATACTAGTGTTGTTTGGTTATTTAACATTAATGGTATTAACCCTTTCCCTCATAGAGGAAACCATGAAAAGACCTATGCAAACAGCATAAAACCAGATCAGCCTGCGAGTAACTCGCAGGCTGATCAGGTTTTATGCTGTTCGCTGCTCCTCAGTGGTCTGGAAATGAGGACTTTATAATTAAATTTGGTATGGTTTAACTGTGTTTTTTTGCAGATCAGGCTTTATGTGGTACCTATTGAGTGCGTCAAAATGAGTCTATATGAGGGAAAGGGTTAAACAAAGTATAAGCAATTTGATTATGTAAAATTAACATTTATTTTTATTGTCAGTATGGAAAAAGGTGCAATCATTTTGACATTAGATTCAGTTGACAATTATTTTTAGCAATGCGCGGTATATTACCGATATATCGGTATATCGAGATTCTGGCCCGGCAAGATACGTACCGTTACGTTAATGGGGTCAAATCGGTATTTTTACTTTTTTCTGTAGGACGTTCTTTCTACTTGTCCTTTATTTTAACTTAACAGATACAAACACTCATTTTGTTGAAAGCTATACTTCAGATTTCATCTGCGTAGACTGGACTAAGATTAGGTAAGATTTTTCCAAATGGCCTTTTTTAAGCGAGTAACAATCTAACACTATTCAACGATCTATGTGCATTTCAACAGCGAAAGTAGACATACTTAATATATACATTTTGGTAAAATAAGATTAACTATACATACCCAACCCTAGTTATTTTAGTGACTTATAATATTACATGTTTATATTCCAAAATATAGTTGTAATTTGCATGACACTATTTTGTATTCAGTAGTTATATAGACGTAAAATAATGAGTTAACTTTTATATCTGTGTCAATTTCATGAATTTAAAGGCATATGCTATGATTCTTCATCATAAACGGTAGATTATAATGCTTTAATGAAAACCCGACATCTTGTCTATCGAAACGGAGTCAGAACTGTATTGGGATTACTGGTCGCTGGAGACCAAAGTGTCCATCTCGTGAGTGCAATGTGCACGTGCCGTATGAGCGAGTGCGCTGTCTCGGTGCATTTATTATGTAAATGTGATATCTACATACTAGTGTTGTTTGGTTATTTTACATTAATGGTATTAATCAATATCTTAAATACATTTTCTTTTGGTGTCCGTACGCTGCGTCTGACCCACGGGGAAGAAAAGTGAATCATCCCTGTAGATCCATTAAGAACACAAACGTATAATTGATTAACGCTAAAAAAATGTTTGCATGTTTACATTATACGTATCAACTGTATAGTTATTTCTATCAAATGTAAAAACATCTCTGCATATTTATAGGCCTACATATTTAACATATTTCATGTGTGTGTGTGTGGTCCTTGAGGAAAATATAAATTCATCAAAATTACATTTTCATTGTTTTATTTGTACTGTGTATATACATGAATTTGTACTGCTGTTTCCTAGTATTGTAAGACTTATGCATATGCAATAAAAAATTATTGATTTTTCCACACTGATGACTTGACCTTTGTTTGGTTCATAGTGTCAAAAGCGTGTAAAATATGGTCCAGGAATCGGCTGCCCTCCGCGTCATACCACATTATTATTATTATTATTATACCACATTTATATAGCACTCTTTTCATAGCAATGTACGTTCAAAAGTGCTTTACAATTGCATTCAGAAACACAAACACATACACACAAATCACCACGCTCACTCACATTGTAATATAAAAATATATTAATAATTCTCCGTACATTTTCTGTAAGAAGTCATGGCAGCCATCTCGTCAGCCTGTACACTGACGTACTCGATATAACTTAATATGCACTGTAAAATAATTATCAGATATTACAAAACACTTTCCACAATGTAAACGTATGTCACTTTTGTTGAGACCAAAATATTGCATGGAAAATTATGAATGAAATGTAAAGAAAAATGAAATCAAAGGAGATTTAAAATAAAAGAGGACATACCTCCAAACACACTTAATGTTTATCTTTTGATTAATGAATTCTCTGTTTAGGATAACGGCTAAATTCAAAATTTGAGTTTTCAATTATTCAAAAGATTAAGAAATTTGATTTACTTAATACAACCCTCAGTATCGCGCTTTTACAAATAATGATTGTCCATATTTTAGAACGCTCCTTCTATACATCGCGTTGCTAAGGTAAATAACTTTTGATTCGTTCAAAGCAAAATGTAACACAGAGTTTCTACCCATTATTTATATATAGTCCTTCAATACAAGAAGAAACATTATAGAAACTGATGAGCCTGATAGTATTTTTCAGACAGGTATGACCTGGGTTTCTAAAACTCTATGATGCTTTAAAATAAGACAAAATTGATTCATATTACACCATGTTCTACAAACCTTTAGAGAAAATGTATCTATGCTTAACAAACAAGGCTTTAATTTCTTATCAACGATACTAACTGACACGGGCCTATTCTAGATTCGTCTAGTATATTTATGGAACTTTCATAGATAAGACCTTCAGGATGACTTTTGAGAACTTGTTTTATTTATTGGCCATATTTGGGATCATATACATCTCAATATCAACAAATCTATTAGTCTATGTGACCATAGCAGCCGCAACATACAAAGTCGTGAGGCACGTGATAAAGAGGTCATTCGGTCACATTTCTCCAAAAAGTCGGGCAATCTTAATCACCGGATGTGATACGGGTGAGTAGTTCCTTGCACGTGTAAATACTCATAATCTTTAATTAGACGAACTGGGCGAATCATTTTTCTCGTAATACAGTATACAAATTGATCAACATTTTTACAGTGTAAACACCATTGATTATAATCCGTTGTAAATAGCTTAAATTATGTCTTGCAAAACGCCATGTTCTGTCAAGTTGTCAGTCACCGCGTCGTATGTATGGACAGAACGCTCGCTAAAATAGAAAGTTTACGCTTGGATACGATTATTATTATTTTAAGTTTAGTTTTTTCATTTTCAAATATCATTCGTGGACCAGATTTATCATTGATAAAATAAATGGTGTTAGATATATCCTCTTACGGCATGATATCATTTCGCCTATACCTTGTCACCTTTCGTAATGTGTGTGTGTGTGTGGATGGGGTGATTACCTCATGCATATTAACTTATTTAGGTACAAACTTGATGAACATACAATAACTTTAAATGACATAATTATGGTGTTTTTCTTTGCCGTGCATACTATGTAGACATCCGTGCTTAGATATTGAATGAGCAGGTCATGTATGGCATGTGAAAAATATTGACAGGTGCCAACTTTTACAGGTACATAGGCAGTCCTGTATAGAATTAACGGATCAATTAGAGTTATCACCTTATTAAATATCAATAATTCCAGATAGGTTACTTATCATTTTGTACACAATGAAAGACAGTTCTGTGCCTATTTATCTTACGAAGCAAACTGTTTACATCCACAAACACTGTCAAATATGTGTATATCAAATCATAAATATGTCGATGTGTCAAACATAGGTATGTGGTCAATCGAAAGTAGTTACCGCTGTACATTGCCTTGTCATTGTTAACATGTACCTGAAGACATCTGAGCTTGACACGTGTGACCTGTATTTTGTTTCTAGAAATGCTCTCAATCGATCTCTGTGTGCCATATCTGTGATAAGTGGTAAATTTTATTTATACTGGTAGACCCTACACTACACTAATACTAAGTATTAAACATTTTTAACCCTTTCCCTCATATAGACTCATTTTGATGCACTCAATAGGTCCCATAAAGCCTGAACTGCAGAAAGCCAAACTCAATCCTTACCAAATTTAGTTGTAAAATCCTCATTACCAGACCACTGAGGAGCAGCGAACAGCATAAAACCTGATCAGCCTGCGAGTAACTCGCAGGCTGATCTGGTTTTATGTTGTTCGCATAGGTCTTTTCATGGTATCCTCTATGAGGGAAAGGGTTAACGATAAACAGGTGCATCTGAGCGTAAAAATAACTTCACAAAATAGTACCCCAACAACTGTTTTGAAATTAATTTGAAGGGTTCGGAAATCACCTTGCCAGACGTCTTGACGAGCTGGGGTGCACAGTGTTTGCTGGATGCTTACATCCGGACTCAAACGGAGCGGCAGATCTGCGGCGCACGTGCAGTGATCGTCTCCACGTGGTTCACATGGATGTCGGAAGTGACGCCATTGTCACCCATGCTCTTGAGTACGTCAGTGATCACTGTCCTAGCTCCGGACTCTGGGCCCTGGTGAATAACGCAGGATTCAATGTAATGGGGGACGTAGAACTACTCGGTGTTCCTCTCTATGAAAAGGCGATGAATGTCAACTTCTTTGGCGCAGTCCGGGTTATCAAATCTTTTATGTTCCTTGTCAGGCGCTCTTCAGGTATTCCTCAAACAATAATTGTATTTCTTATTTGAACTTCATATACATGTAATTTTCTTGTGATTTGACAGATATTTTACATTATTGCAAGGCACGATGTTTACAGATTATAAAAATAGTAACAAACTCTGCTCTCTGGCGACTGAGTGCTTTTGAGCTTAACTCGGTTCCTCAAGTAGATCTATCCTAAAACTTAATTAATGTATGTCGTTTGGTATCATTTTAATTATTTCGATATATATATTACATCATTTTGTAATTGTACTTCAGGAAATGTCATCATTCTTTCAAGCCCAAGAGCACATTTTCCATTTCCTCGCTACTCCGCATACCACGCGACAAAGCGTTGCCTAGACACATTAGCTGGCTCTTTACGATTGGAGATGCGAAAGTTCGGCGTGAACGTGTCAGTTGTCGAGCCTGGAAACTTTTCCACAGCCACGGCTCTTCACAATCCGCGTCAGGTATAATTTTATGTTAAACGTGAAAAATGTACAACTTACTAACCGTGTTTATTTACATGTACCAAGCTAAAATGTAATGATGCCACACAGTCACACCACGCTATTGACATAATTAGGACATGATACTTCACCGACACCAGTAGGAAAACCCTGTATTCAGCGACATATGTTTGGAGTAAAATGCTTGAAAATTTAGAAAGTGGGGGTTGCGAAACATTTTATTACTAATGCTTTACTGAATGAAGTGGAAACATATTTTAAAGAATATTATGTAGAACGATGCCGCTGTACATCTTCAGTTTATAAGGTATATGGATGAAGCAGACGAGATCTGGAAGTCTGCAACTCCAGAGATGCAACAGACGTATGGCAGACAATACCTGGACAGGCTGGTGGAATCCCAGGCAGCCGGTCTTGGTGATTCCGCAACATGCACGCGCCCTGTAATTAATGCACTGCTTGATGCCATTTTCTCGTGCAGGCCAGACACACGTTATGTGATTCGTGGCGGAAACGGCTGGATCGACAAGTCACCGGTAATAATTTAACAGCACTTTGTTACGGTAGCATTTTAATTTTGGAAAATTTATTTACTTCACAGGACTTTGATAAGACTCAATGATTGAAATATTATTATTTGAACAAATTAGTCCATCACATCATTTTAATTTTATATTAAAAAAGTGCCATGGTTGTGGCTCGAACTCGGTCACCAACTAACACAATCTAATACAAAAGATTTTGGCTCAAATTTACGATTTTGTTTTTTTAATAAATGTACATGTTTTGCTATTTATACTCTATATATGGGACATGTAAAATTGAAGAGGTCATTATTTTAATATTCTTTTTCCAGGCGTTTGCCGATGTTTATCCTTTCTTACCTACACGCTGGTCCGACGCCATTTTGATTCACTGGTCTGCATGTGACAAACCACCAAAGGAATAATCATGGATACGTTTCATCATTTTTATACATGCGTATATGGAATATTGTGCAGCTCAGACTAAATCCAAATGAAAAGATACCGATTATAAAAGATGTATTGACTGTACTGGTCTTAACGTGGACTGTATTTTGTCGCACGAAAGAATGATGACCTAAACTTTGCTGTTATACACACAGTTACACAAAGCTTCTACTTCATTTTTCGACATATCTGTCTAGTACATTGAGAGGATTAGTTCAGACTATGAACATTTCAAGAATCTGTAGATATTCCTTTACTTACGGGAGAAAAAGATATTCACGAAATCTGACTGAATTGCATATGTTTAATGAACTTCTCTTAGACGCTTTGGGCCGAACGTTACAAATGAATTATATTATAGTCTGTTTCACCGTCATAGACAGTCACAGTCCGCTCCATTAAAATAATATTGCAATGAAGGGATGCTTGATTTTATTTTTTTTTCTTCCAAGAAAGAAACACTTCCGAGTGATAATAATTCGTATATCTAACCCCATCAACGCCGATTGTCTTTTCTTTTTAGCACATGGCATTTTCCTCTCGTCCAATCAGGTATTTGTTTACAACCACCGTGAACTATAACGCATAGTTAAATACTTTTGTAAAAATCATCAGCACGTGGCATTTTCCTCTCATCCAATCAGGTGCTGGTATTTGTTTACAACCACCGTGAACTATAACGCATAGTTAAATACTTTTTTTAAAATCATCAGCACATGGCATTTTCCTCTCGTCCATCAGGTGCTGGTATTTGTTTACAACCACCGTGAACTATAACGCATAGTTAAATACTTCTGTAAAAATCATCAGCACATGGCATTTTCCTCTCTTCCAATCAGGTGCTGGTATTTGTTAACAATCATCGTGGACTCTAACATATAATTCAATACTTTTGTAAAAAATCTATAAGTGTTGACTATGCAACCATAATACTCACACTTTTGTGAGTTTTGCCGCTAGTGGAAGAAAACTGACATGTGCTGAATAGTTTAGTTCAGGCTCCGCCCTCGTGCTATATCATTTAGTTAACCCTTTCCCTCATATAGACTCATTTTGACGCACTCAGTAGGTACCATATAAAGCCTGATCACCAGAAAAACCACAGTTAAACCTTACCAAATTTAATTACAAAATCCTCATTTTCAGACCACTGAGGAGCAGCGAACAGTAACAGAGTTACTCGCAGGCTGATCTGGTTTTATGTTGTTCGAATATGTCTTTTCATGGTTTCCTCTATGACGGAAAGGGTTAAAGGCAACTATGTACTAACCTATACATAATTTCAAGTCCATAGTAAAATGACGTAATACAGGAATGATTCATAATGACGAAAGCACATCCTTGTGCTATTGTCGATCACGTGGTACAAGACATGGCTGTAGACATGCCTTTATGTTCAACATGTTGAAGGAAACTAATAATCAAGACGTTCATGACGCATGCGCTGACATTCAAAATATAGATATGTATAACAAAAAACAAGTATGTTAATTAATGTTAATTGCAATGTCAGCCATTTCGTCTACATTCAACGTAAACTAAGAAAGTTTTTTTTTTTTTTTTTCATGCAATGAATTTCATTTTTCTGTTGTGAAACTTACAGTCTTATCATCACCATATAAGAACCCGGACCGTCTGTAAGCGTCTGCTCACATCTCAAAGTGATTGGCTTGACAATATGTCACACCCAGGGCCATAAATCATCCCATCAATTAGTCACCACCAATTAGGCATCTCTCCGACACACACACCGGATCAGTTAACCCGGGTAACCCTTTTAATACCCCCTGATTAACCCCAAACAGGAAAATGCATAATCATACCAAACCAAAAAGTTAATTCTTATCAGTAGATATGTTAGGGATTTTACTCATTTAGAAACATGGTCTTTTTGGAAACCTAACGCAGATACAGGATTTTAACGGGAAATAGGAGGGATTTTGATATGAAGATATGTAAAACGTTTATTAACGTTACTCTTATTCAGGACCTTTATGTCAATATTATCAAATATTGTTTTAGAATACATCCTGATATGACATTTTTTTTCATTATGATCCCACCCCTATTACTATTCTGTACATAAAGCGACAGTTTTATAAAGTCCGAATGAAGAATATATCTTAATATATTTTTTTTTTTTGATAGGAATGTAAATTAATTAATTGAGCTACACATTTTCACCTTTATTCCTTCATTGTCATCTTGGATTTACCTTGAAATTAGTTAGAATAACTGTAAATTGTTCAATAAGATATATTGTGCTGGCAGAGTTTTGTCTATTGATGACGTCATAGCAAAGGGAGAGAAGTCAGTCAAACTTTTCTCACCTGGGTCATTTTTGCAACTTTCAATAGCCGATTTCATACAATCTACAAATAATTTTAACATAATGTTTGTACAGAAGGTCTTACACTAATGTTTTCTAACAGATAATAATGAAAATGAAATCTTTGTGGTTGACCTTTAATTTCCTTGTAAAATGATAAAGCACAGTCATTTGACAAATCTAAGCAATTCTTGTTTAAAAGTATCTAACAGTCGAAACCTGAATTCTAAAATAAACACGTTTACATCTCAATAGTTTTAACACATCAAATACATACGAAAAACTAAAGGCATTTAATATGTTTAACATTTTTACCCGCTTTTTTTTGTATAGCCTTTGTTACAATTAGAAACAGCTTGTTCATATATCGGTACATACTTCACTAAAATATAATCCGTGTTATCTAATTTAACCCAGTAATTCTCAGATATCTATTAATATACAATGGGTATCTACCTAATTCACCAAATACAGTTGCAGTGCATGTGCAAGTCTACTTTAAGAAGCTATTTTTTATTCTTTCTATTTCTTTAGATTTTGTAAACCCTCATATTTCTGATGTATAGTTTAAGGTAGATGAGACAAAAGAAAAAGTTGACAGAGTACTTATGGTTTTAGGTCGAATTGTTCCCAATTACAAAACAAAACATAAAACGATTTTAAGGCTTTGCCAATAAGTAAAATAATGATGGAAAAGTAAAATAAGGTTTGTTAATCGCATATAAATAATGGGCTCACTTCATAGCTATATACATGTGCATTTGTTAATCGTTTTTTTTTCTTGCCAGGCTTATTTATATTGAGATACTTCTACTTATACACAAGCTGCAATTTTGATATATTATTATATTGGCCTATTAAATAGACACAATGCATCTGGCTTTCATAAGTGACCGAGTGAAATACAAAGTATCGTTATATCTTTTGTCAAACCTAGCATTTATGCCATGTCAAATTTAAATATACCTGTCGGGACACAAGCCAAAATAGGGGGATATTTCTTCTATTTTGAGACACCAAATTGTTCTTAACACTTAAGGTCATTACACATATCACTGCTGTGGTTACTTCTAAATTTTTAATAGTCACTAATTCAACTGATACACCTGTTTACCACATGATGTAGCAGAAATTCAAAATAGCGGAATTTTAACGATTTAATCGAAACACCAAAATATCACGCACGAATTCATTTCTTTCGGTATGAGTACTGAAATACAGGTCAACCGACGGAAATATTTGGTTAGCACAAGGTAATAAAACTCATTTTTGATATACGTCAAATGTTATTCTCATATTTGTTTATACTACGGTCGACAAGTGATTTGCAACTCTAACAAGGGCCGGAATAAAGAAGGGGTCCCTATGGCTGTTTAACTGTGTGTCACATGACCAAGCAACATTTAAAACAATTTCATTGGACCGCCACTATATAAATGTCACCCTCGAGCATAAATCGGAGCGATTATTATTTAATTAATTCCTAAATCCAACTTCACAGTAATTGTTTCCTTGTCATGTTTAAGGTATGTCTGAACAGTTTTAATATACCCCCTGGAGTGACGTGTGTTCTTCTTCCGTACAACAGCCGTTAATCATAAATAGGCCACGAATTTGGATATTTATGTCACCTTCAGTAGCAGTGGTAGATGTGATTTGAAACGGGAAATCTTATAAATATAGCAAACATCGTTGATGATTCACCAGAAGAGGAAGTGACTTTATTAGTTGTAGTATTGAAAACAGCAATAGTGGTTGCCGTAGTATAAGCAGGATAGTAGTAGTAGTAGTTGTTGTTTGAAGGTGTGGAAGTAGTTGTGATAGTAGCAAAAGAAGTAGTAGTAGCGATGATAGTATCTGTTTGTTTGTTGCATTTAGCGTCCCACCGACAGTATTTCAGTCATTTGGAGATTGTCTTCTTGAGATGCCACGCTGCAGTATAACTGTAGACATGTGGCATGATACGATATCCAGCCACATTATCCTGACACCGGGCCAACCAGTCCTGGAGTGCCGGTAGTAGAAGTAATAGCAGTAATGCTGGCGACAGTAGCTGCTGTGTTGGTAGAAGGAAGTTTGATACACCACGCCGCTAACAGGTGACATGCCATCACATTGAGTTTATCATCAAGACACCGGATCGAACTTCAAGCTCTCTTGACACATGAAAAATCGGACAGAACTTTGGTGGTTAAACAGTAATCATGGTAACAGAAACAATACTTTTAAGGATACAGTGATAAAAGGGTATTATATATACTTACTTTTGATGATAATGTAAGATAAGGCCAATAAATGGAAATATTGGTTACAGAATTAATATCTATATCTTAGTTTTTTTTAGAAATCTGGAGCATGAAATGAAAGCTTATAGTTATTATAAAAACACACACACACACACACACACACACACACACACACACACACACACAACAAAAACAACAACAACAACATGGACATAACAGACGTTTTATTTAGCTGTCATTAAACCATGGGCCCTTTAAAGCAACGTTTAGTGAATCTTGACTCATCTCGTCATAATAAGAAAATGGTACGTTGTAAATATAACTCAGAAAGGTCCCTGACACATATTTCTGGTTTGTAGAGCTATATACAATAAGGTTTCAAAAACATTATAAATGATTGACCATTTAAATCAATTATTTCAGTACATAATATGAAAAAAAATCTCTAGATGCCTTCGTATAAATATAGAAACACAGTTAGCCAGTAATTCCTACTACTGTTTGAATTACATATAATTACAATGTGTGTATTACAAATGATAGCTGTGCAACGTTTTATTATTTGCTAATAGATATGTAATTGAACCCACGAAATTTCGATATAATGTAAAGAATTAGGTCATCTTTACTACAAATATGCTGCGTAGTATTTTAATTTCTCCCCATGTGGTAATAATTTCGCTCATATTTTGTTAATTACACCATTTTTATGTTATATGAAAGGACATAAAAATAGGACAACTATTAATATGTAATTTATCAAATGCTACCCAGATGTTGTCAAAATAACATGACTTATTTAAAGTAGGTTCGAGAGGAATGTGAAGAATATTTAAATGCACCGGCATTTATACTGAATTGATATCGATTAGTTTCCGTTGCTGCTGTTTTGAACACGTGGTTCTTACTTTATCTTTTATCGACCCTCTTAACCCTGTCCCTCATATAGACTCATTTTGACGCACTCAATAGGTATCACATAAAGCCTGATCTGCAGAAAACCACAGTTAAACCTTACCAAACCTAATTACAAAATCCTCATTTCCAGACCACTGAGGAGCAGCGAACAGCATAAAACCTGATCAGCCTGCGAGTTACTCGCAGGCTGATCTGGTTTTATGCTGTTCGCATAGGTCTTTTCATGGTGTCCTCTATAAGGGAAAGGGTTAACTCATTCTGATTATGTGAACGTTTCGTTTTATTTTAAATCATATTTGATGTATATATATCCGTAATTATATGCGCAAAAGCAAAGCGAAAAAAAAAAATGCATGATCTATTGCGTGTGTGGTTGGTGAGGACCATGTTTCTGTTGTTGTTGTTGTTGTTGTTAATGATGGCATTTTGATTTTTTTAAGATGTTACTATACTTAAAAGTGAGTTGAAACATTTCGATAATTATCATCTTGTGGGGTCGTGATTTCAAAGAGTTATACAGATGATATCATACATTTGATATCGACATCAATAAATCACATAAAAGTATAGCATGTTTGGAAGAATGGAAAACATTTTCATAGATTTATCGAATCATCGCACATAATCGCGATACATTTTGATCGGGAGCGTATCGTTCACAACTGTGTTTGTGTGCGCCATAACGAGGAATCTGAACCCCATCTTCCATTCATTTGTTGTACCAACTTACAAAGGTCTTTGCCATTTTAATTCCATTTCTATCGCTTCTGTGTGGTCATTTAACTTTGTTGCTTTGTTCTCATTCCTTAACACATTAGATGGTTAATCATGTCTCATTACTAACTGACAAAAATACTATTTAACATTGGACTTTCAATAAATGTTAAACATTTCTTACATCGAATGCAAAATTCTTACTAGAAATCCTCGGCGGCTGAGGATTGCGAAGTACGTTACCTGCATGGCTCAAATTTCACTAACCATACTTAGTGAATACTTATATACTTAAGGGCATCTTTCATCAGTCTTGTGTATCTAATTAAACGTCCCTTCTGTGTCCATTCTCATCAGATATTGCTTAGATGTTAACTTAGTACCTGATTGAACAATTTAGTATAATTTTGTGATAGACATTCTTGGTTCCTCTTCCATTCCTCTATATCTAGCGCTTAGTAATGAATAAAAAGCTCAGGTAGAAGTTGGAATTTTCCCTTAGAAGGATACCTAAGTATGTCATATCATACAATCTCTGTTGTTTTTAACCCTTTCCCTCATAGAGGAAACCATGAAAAGACCTATGCGAACAGCATAAAACCAGATCAGCCTGCGAGTAACTCGCAGGCTGATCAGGTTTTATGCTGTTCGCTGCTCCTCAGTGGTCTGGAAATGAAGATTTTATAATTAAATTTGGTAAGGTTTAACTGTGGTTTTCTGCAGATCAGGCTTTATGTGGTACCTATTGAGTGCGTCAAAATGAGTCTATATGAGGGAAAGGGTTAATGAAATTGTTTATGTCATAGTTCATGAAAACATTAACAGAAGAATGTGTTCTTATACTTTATTTAAGTACTACTTTGCACTAAGTATTGTTGGTTGAATTGGAACCTGTGGTTGAACTCTTAAAAAACGATACATACGTAAGACTCTCTAATTATACTGTTCTGGCAACCGATTCCCTCCTTTTAATTTTAAATAACACTTTGTTTCAAATCTCTTCATTTGAATAAATCAGTACGTATGCATCATTTTGAGGGGCCTCCGTGACCAAGAGGGTAAAAGTCGCCGACTTTAACACTCACTCAGCCCCTCACCGCGTGGGTTCGAATTCCGGCAGGATCATTCGGATTTTCATGTGAGGAAGCCTTCTAGCTGGCTTGCATTAGGTCGGTGGTTCTGCCTGGATGCCTCCGTGCATTCGGGGTCTTCCTCCACCTGTAATTAGCTGGATTCGCTATATGACTGAAATACTGTCGAAGCGACGGTAAACTCTAAATAGTCAAGTCAAGTCAACATTTTGAAGTAGATGTCATTTTTTTTCTATAAAGAAAATATTTACAAAAAGAATCATCATCATTATCATTATCATCATATCGGTAAAGGTGTTAACGTATTTTACGTTAATAGTGAAGCAAGATCATACAACTTGAGCAATAGATTAAGTGTGTGACCTTCCACATCTCTGACCCGTATCTCACCTCGGATGAGACGCTATTTTGAGGGTTGTTTACGAATTCAAAGTTTGGGACAGCTATTTATTACTTCTACCGTAAAATTGGATCAAATTATCGGACCTTATGAAACAGGTTTAGTCGTCTACTGCAGTATTTTTGTGCCCATGGGTGGTTAAACCTCTTTCCATTACATAAAACTAATATCATCGTTATATAACAAACAGAAGAATGAGAGACATTGAACAAGATGTGTTCGAAAACACTAGGCCCCCGTCTAAGCAGGTCAGATGTCAAATAACTGATGTCAATTGAAAGACATAAATCATTGGAGTAAGTATGTCAAATATAGACTTTATTCCATTATTTAATGGAATAATGCTTAAGACAAGATAAAAAATAATTTAAAATAAAGGGAACAATTAAAAAACGGATGGAGTCCTGTTTCGTAATCACTACACTTCTGCTATTCACTATCTATTTATATTATCGGTTTCAAAAACCTTAAAAATTAAGGATTTTTTTTATTTATGAGTTTTGCTCCAAAAAAAAATATTTAAAAAAAAAAAAAAAAAAATAAATAAAGATAAAAGAAATAAAGGGTAATAATAAAAAAGGACTTGGCAGAGTTACTGTTCTCGGTCACTGCCCTTTTCCTTATTGTCATCTACGTAAAATTCATGTCAATACCTTGTATAGTTTTCAAATATATATTTAATATTTATTCTCTGGACAGAAATCCATTGTAAAATTGAATAAAGGGAAATTATTTAAAAAAAAATGGCCCAGGTAGAGTGACGTTTTTAATTACTGCACTTCCAAATCCCACCATCTTATATTTTAAGTTTTAAGTCAATACCTTGAATAGTTTATAAGTTATGCTCCCGATAAAAAAACGGTAGATAATTAAAAAATAAGACCAGGTAGAGTTATGGTTCTTAGTCACTGCAATTCTTCTAGTCTCATTCTATTAATATTTAGGAAGATGAAGTTTCAAGTCAATACATTTATAGTTTTCAGGTTATAGCCAATATTAAAGTTGCTGTGAAACAAACAAACAGACAAGGCAAAAACAATATGCCGCCGACCACAGATCTCGGGGCATAAAAAATAAATCAACAACAGCAGAAATTATATATCGTTTTGTATTGGGGTTTACCGTCGCTGCGATAGTATTTTAATCATATAGCGACGTCCAGTTAATTACAGGTGGAGGAAGACCCAGAGTACACAGAGGAACCCGGGTAGAACCACCAACCTACCGCAAGCCAGCTGGAAGGTTTCCTCACATGAAAAATCCGAAGGTAGGGATTCGAACCCACCGCGGTGAGGGGCTGAGAGATTTGTAGTCCACGACTGTAACCGCTCGGCCACGGCGGCCCCGGAAAATTATATAGATATTCACATGATTTACATAAAATATGCAAATCATATATCAAACCATGGGGTATTGTACATAGCTATATTTACAATAGTGGTGGTAGTAGTTATAAGTAGTAGCAGTGTTATAAATAGTTTTCGTCGAAGCAAATCTGCGTACATGAATATCAATTAAAAATGAATTCCTTTACAATAATTATGAACAGAACAGAATCGAACAGAACATATACTTTATTTAAACTTGTACATACGTACATCGTTTATATTCACATAAAAAACAATTCATACTTGTTAACTATATTTATTAAATAAATATAGCCTGAGAAAAATAAATAAACAAGGCTGTAAAAAGTATTATGTCGTTTTCAAATCCCACGGATGATAATCAAACAAGTCTTCCTAGCAGTAGTTACAAGACAGGTTAGAGAATAGTATTAATAATTTTATTTCTAATAACATGTGCTTGTTGTAGATAAAGTGTAAGATTTATTAAAATTTTCTTATCTGACATTGTAATAATTGAACAAATTTTATCATACTAGCATTATGATAATGATATTTTTTAATATATTTCCTTCTAGCAGACATCTTACTGCGTATTTTGTTTCATTCCACACCAAGTTATGTACCCATATATATATACACACATAGTTATACAACTTGGCGTGGATTGAAATAATAACATTTTTTTTTGTAGATAGAAAATGAGTAATATAATAAAACTCGATCTGGAATATTGATTATTTTATTTTTACTTTTAATGTGTATGAATAAGGAGATAAACTGGAAAAATATTAAAAATGATAAAGATGTTGATGTGGCAGAGAACCTGAGACACTGAGACAGCCCGCGTACCCGTATACCATAACAATTTAACCAAGCTGGATCATATAAACACCCTGTCTCTGTAGTACCGGTGAACCCAAGGTCATACTCGGACTACGTCAATGTCCAGTTTGTGGTGCTTACAAAACAGATAATCTAGTGCAGGGTCAAGGCTGGTCAGCAACAATCTCCCCGACAAACAACTAAGCACAGGACTGTATTCAGGACACACAGCTGGACAGCCTAGAATTATAAAAACTTTACTCACCTTTCTTTCTGATTGCCTCTCCTCAAATATAGATATAATATTGACTGTACTTGCAAATAACAAATGAAATTTAAACATTTTGTTCATTATTTGTTGATTTTCCATCACTATGTTGAATTAAATACGGAATGGCGGGAATCTGGGTCCTGAGAAGGTTCACATTTACATGTATCTCTTTTTTTTTTTTTTGATTATTGTTTATACGGATCCATGTAAAATTGGCATCATTATCTAATGAGGACTGTTAAATGCATGAGTAAATATATACCTATTACTTAAAATATTAAAGTCTTGGTTTTTAAAAATGGGATTTATTTGCATAGTAAAGTGGGTTAAGTACAAAAACCGATGATTAAATAAATAAAGGAATGAATGGATAAGATCGATTGGTCACCGTTGAAAGGGAAATTCGAGTCTACTAAAGTAACACACACTTAAATCGATTGTTATCAAGCTTCATTTTTTTATTGTTATAAAACCTAAGATTATCGGTATGTGGTCGCAAAACCGGACATGATTTATCAGTTCAAGGACAACAGTATCGATACAGTCTTCAGAGAGTTATGACTGGACTTGTGTATGGCCCATGATAATGGTGTTGACCATGACTGCTGTACGGTAGATATCGACACAGTTGACCATGGGGGTCTTGTTTGTTTCTTGTAAGTGGTTGACTCTTTGGTAGTTCTAAAGTCTTGACTTTGAACTGCTGTACTACTTTGACCATAAATACATGTATGCTGGAAAGAAACCTTATAGAAAAGTGAAAATTAACAGCAATATTGAATGTAACACTAAATAATTGTTACGTTATTACGCGATAAATGATCATTTTAACATTGACAAAATGAAAGGGGGGGTCTCTTACAATATGGCATCATTAAAATGTTAGATGCAGATCAAAGGATTGTAAAATACAACTTAAATGGAAATGAATTTGAAATACACAATGAAGTGAAGAATGTTGATGACAAAATGTTTTCGTAAAACCATATTTTGTACTTCAGGTAGAGTCCCTGTAATGGTTCCGCTACATTTTGGACCTCATGGCCTTTCACGGAGATAACCAAGGTTTTCTTATTTTTCATAAGGGTACCTTGGTTATCTTGGTAGAGGTTAAGTGGTCCAAGACGTAGCGGAACCATTACAGGGACTTTACCTTAGTATAGATTAGCTAAATTTAATTTGATGAATTTATTATTGCAAAGTATACTCGTACATTGTAACATGATCAACTTGAAAATCATTTATGAAGCTCATGCGTCATATATTTCGAAGGTAATTTTATATTTTAACATTTCTTTTTAAAAAATTTCAATTTTGAATTTGTTACTGAAATCACAGTCTGATGTATTTTAATATAAAGGTGAAAATCAATCGTTTTTACGACAGTGTATGGGCCAACTAGCTTATAAGATGTTTATTTAGTTCTAAAATAAAATTTGATGGGATTATATAAAATGACTTTGTACTTGCAGGATCATTCTCGATTCTTTACAGAAATGTTTCATTTGAGGTGCCTTCATTTTGTAAATGTTAAAACGGAAGACGAAGAAGAAATACAACATGTAGTTTTCTTTTAACCCAGTTCGTTTTAAGATATCCACGTATTGGTAGCTGTCCAGTGTACTGTTTCATTCGAATTCCTTTTTTGAATTTAATACATTTTTAGCCTTGTGCAATGTTAATTCCTGAATAGCAAACAATGTCAGAATTTGAATTTTTCTTCCTTCTGGTTTACATTTTCAAAGTGAGAGTGACAACCAATAATTAAACAAGTGGATACTGTGGTTAACCCCTGTCATAAATGATACACATTAAGCGAAATGTCATACAACAGACTTCGGGAGGAGGCCAGCTTCATGTTACGCCTACTGCTGATATGACGACAGAAAGAGGATATCACTTATTCATAGCAGGAAATAATTAAGTGGGGTTATATAAAATACCACAAAAGACAAAGGCCTCCGACATGTGACACTGAAAACTAGGCTGTTAGTAACAAGGAAATCTCGTGGCCTTTGTTTATTCTTTATAAAACTTTTTCAATAAAATCCTTTGAAAGACGACCGATATAACCTTTTATTGTTGGGGTTAAATGTCACCCGGTGAGGTTAAAGCGTCCAGCCTTGAAACTGTAGCCCATGGGTTCGATTCCCGGTCCCAGCATACCAAAGTAAGTAATATGCACTTCCTGTTGACCGGCAAGTAAAGGTTATTACTGGCACACATTTTATTCATTGATCTTTAATAATTCTGGTAAATTATTACATCGCACATGTATATTGAGCAACTTAGAAGCTATTGTGTTTACAGGGTCATAGGCGGATAAGCAAGTTGTTCTATACCCTGAGCTCGCTGAGTCGCTCAGTGACTTTTGTGCCCGAATCCTCCCGTCCCATTTGCACACCCTCTATTTTTGTTATGAATTCGTGGATCCGCCACTGGGAATAATATTATTCCTTACTTTTCTCCATTAAGAGTGTACTTTTATTTGTTTATGGGGTGCTTGATGAAAATGTATTGACTGAAAAACGAACAGTACAAACTACATGTATGATCAGACTGCACGGATGTACAGGCTGACCTTGATTTGCATTGGTCGCAACGGCAGTCATAAGTGTTCACGTTTAATAAAAGAACAAAACACCTCAGTCCTCGGCTCACGAATCTACACCAGACCAACAATCAGTGGTCACTGCTGACAGCACACCGGTAATTCTCTTAAGACAGTGCGACGAAATTGCCTTCAGCTCTACTCACTGAGTGAGTAAATATTGACCACAGTATTACCTGTTTGAGGTATATTTTCAACATAATTTGTCATGACACACTTTAATATAGTAGACATGGGATGCACAGGTGTATTTCCATGTTATCTCGCATACTAATTAACGGGACAATAAAGATCAAAGAGTCGTGAGTTTGTCTTTCCAGGCCAGTAATTACAATAGCCTTGTTTGACGGTCGTGTAATCAGGAGACCGACCTTTGTAACTTTTAAGTATAAGTACATACAACTTGTATGTCAAAGGTCAAACTGCAGTCGTTTAATAAAGATGATCTTGTGATGATACTTTTTTTTCATAGTAACAAACTCGTCGAAATTACTGACAATATTTGAAATCAGCGAAACTGAAAATTCAATTAGAGGGAAGAGCATCAATATGCTTGTGCTATAAGTCCCGACTTCAATATTTTTGGAACGTTTTTTTGCAGGGCTGCCTCAGCCTTGTTGAACAACATGTGTAATACCAACAACATGCGGGGTATTTGATAACTAGATTCAGCTTGTCATGTACCATACCCAGCCAAATTGTCCTTATACATCAGATAATCTTTGCTAATAATACATTTTAACAACGTCAGGATAGAAACCAGATAGACCTCCCGATGCTCCGGTACCGGTAAGCATTGACAAGAAAAAATAAGTAAATGTATATTCTGAAGGGTATGGTTGCCTCTGCAAAACATCAGTTTTGGGAAATCCTTTGGAAAGAAAGCTTTGCTCCGGCGGTTTGTTTTAATGTTTAACTGGTTCCATTGTAAGAACTCGGTCCCCTACAACGTTGATTGCTAGTTCTATCGTGTCACAGGAGCCCCCCCCCCCTTCATAAAAGTGTCCTATGTCTTTCTTTATCTAAGAAATATCAGAAACGTACAATTTTACCCCGCTATGGGGTCATTTTAAACGCAACCAGTGAACACAATTCCCGCCCTCTTGCTCATGGGCAGAGTTTTATCTGTAATGATCTGAGGCTTGCATGCAAGTTGGCATTTATATACTTGACGTAATACAATCCGATCCATTGTCTTTTCTGAGTCTTTTTAACACACCGATATATCAAATTAACAAATACTCTGTGTTGTTTGTAATCAAGAGACATGAAAAGAGACACAAAAGCGAAGAGGTAAACAAGACAGGCCATGACCATGAGACAGTTATGATGCGGGTAGTAGGGAAGCAGAGACGTACTAACACCCACCCAGGTCAAGCTTTTGTTGCTGAGACGGAGGTTAGCGGGTTCGTCTCGAGGTTAAGTTCCAAAACAAGGGTTACCTTACTCAGGTTATCAAGTGGATATTTTTGAATAGAATTAACAAATTAAGTGTACCATATAGCAGAGTGTATGATAAAACTGTATATATAAACATGCCACCTTATGACAAGACAATATTTACATTAAAAAGACGAGGAAACATGATGTAGATAATATGTAGGAGTTTGCACCAAGTGGCCTACTAAAATTTTAAAAGGTATTACTTTTTTATTTAGGCAATTTATTTATTAGTAAAAAGACGCAGTTCACGCTCATTGTATATAGAGAGTAAAGGGGGGGGGGGGGGAGGTCAAAGGAAGACGAAAAGAATATTAAAGATGTTTATTAGTAAAAAGACGCAGTCATTTTATGTTAATAAGCAGGAAAAGGCTGGGCGTTTCCTTTCCTGTACAATAAAATACATAAATTATGATTATACCTTTGTGCTGAGGGCATAAAAAATCGTGATGAGATTAGTCGATATTTACCACAGGTTCTGATGATAAGAATGATTTATGGGGCATATGGTGCCTGTAGCACCTAGAATGTGTATGTTTATTTCATTCTGCTTTGCGCTGGGCACAACGTGGATTTATGTAGTCAATGGGCATCACACTTAGATAATTCGTTTTAATAGTTATGAGTGAAAGTTGACCCAAGAGAACGCAATAGTACAAAAGAAAACAGGGTTAGGTGTAAAATAAATAATAATGTGATATAAATGTATTATGAAATTAATATGAATTAAACTGGATAGGCTAAAATGTGGTTAGATTTATAGCATAATCATAAATACAAAAATGGAAGGCAAAAAAAAAAAAGAAAGAAAAAAGAAGAACAACAATGAATAATCAGGTGACGATGCTACCACATAGTTTATATCTTATTGCCTTTGTATTTAATTCAAATGCATTAAGTTCGTGTGATATTTAAAGTCCATCACATATTTTATTAGGGATTATAAAGATAAATGTAGCTATCCGTTAGGAATAAAAATTCGACAAACGATTATTTAAAAGTCCTAGTCAGATAAAAGGACATGACTGTTTATATACATATTAAGTGGTGGTAAAACATTAAGTTAATCTGCTTTCTTTGTCTTTAAACAATACAAGGTCATCCTTCTACGTATCTCCCTTGTGATTCTAGATAGACAACAAGAAAAACAGCTTTGTCGGCACTGCGAGAGAGTGCCAACCATTCGATATCAATTTCTCATTCTTTACAACAGTCACTTATCATATTTAAATCCTCTCATGTCACTCAAATGTCGTTTTTGTTTTCCTTTTATATCTTCTATCCGTTTTTACAAGCGCCCGGGTCGCCTCCTGGGTCGCGAATTAGTTCTCACGGGGGAGCTACTGGCAGATCAATCTGTTTTGTCCCGGGACACTTCGTACTTATTAACATGAGAGCTATTATTACAGAGCCGATACTTTCTAGTATATATTTAGTATTATTTTCACTGTCTTCTCATCTATTCATAAAAAATAAAAGTATTGGATTTCACTTGCCCTTTTCTGTTTCTAAAGTTGTCTTAAGGTTAGAAATTGTGTTAAATAATATACATGAAAATGTATGTCGATCAAATTTCCAATACAAAATATTAGACATTAAATGTATAGAAAAGATAAACAATAGATTTAAACTCACATTTTATTTTGTTATCAACTGCTTAGTCATAAATCATGGCTAAAACGAAAGCTAGCGTGTCAAAGATGATAAAAATAATGCTATGAAAAATATCAGATATATGGAAATATCTTTTTTTATTTAACCCTTTCCCTCATAGAGGAAACCATGAGAAGACCTATGCGAACAACATAAAACCAGATCAGCCTGCGAGTAACTCGCAGGCTGATCAGGTTTTATGCTGTTCGCTGCTCCTCAGTGGTCTGGAAATGAGGATTTTGTAATTAAATTTGGTAAGGTTTAACTGTGGTTTTCTGCAGATCAGGCTTTATGTGGTACCTATTGAGTGCGTCAAAATGAGTCTATATGAGGGAAAGGGTTAAGACGTATTTGACATGAAATTTCCTATATGCTCGTATACGTTCACAGGAGCAGGATTCCTCGGCATGAACATTACAGAATATAACCTATTTCTGACCAACATCATTCCTCACATAATCATATACAGATATTACTAAACACACACGATGAATATATTATTTAGAGGTTAAGTATTGAAATTCTTTTAAGATGAGAAAAAAAAGTTCAACAACTTGTTACTCAGCAATTCATTCCATTGTAAAACAATATTTTGATGAGGAATAAAAAGTTCCCCTTCATGTCAGCCGAGAAAGCGGCCAAGTCATTCTGTACTGATGGAAAAAGGTCGACCATGAAACAAGCAAGTCCGAATGTTATCTTTCAGCCCACTGCTTCACTAACAAAGTCGCTCTCCGCCTTCAACGTCACAGGGGATCCATTCGTCACGATTATATTTCACCTAGCACGCGATACAGGGGGGATCCGGTAGACCATTAGAATTTGTCGTCTGTCGGTCTATGATCACGTGACCGTACAGGTACATACTATATATACCTGAGGATTGATATTTTTAGTCTCATTGTTGTATTGCTCGTCATATGAAAAAGGTGTGAAGAAACACGGATATAACGTCAATATTTAAATTTAGAAACTATTAAACGACATCGTTTGTTTCTTGTGGACAGAGTGAAAAAAAAGGCTGGATTAAATTTGTTAAATAAAAAAGTGCTAATTGAACAACATGGTTGTGAAATCCGAGCAGCAGAGGATGTTGGTACAGTGTACGGTTGTCGGGGACGGGATGGTCGGCAAGACGTGCCTTTCTCTGGCATTCTGCAAGTCGTCGGCCCCGACGGATTATGTTGCTACAGTGTTTGATAATTACGCCGGCAAGATTGCAGTCAACGGCGATGACTATACCATCAGTATATTCGACACTGCTGGACAGGTAAGCTTACTGAAATTTATTTGTTCTTTTACAGCATTCTTTTGTATAGACAGAATTTAAGTTCATTGTTCAAATATCTGATAAATGTAACCTAATTGATAATGGTACTGTCTTTAATTTTTAATGAAAAATCTAAACCACTATGTAAATCTTTTTATACACTGTCGCTTTTGAACTGTAGACTGATATTTCTTCAAAATGCCTTGTTTTTTTTTTTATTTTTTACTAATATGTGGTCAGTTAGTACATCATAGATATGCAATGACAATAGGTTAATAGTTAAGTAGGCCTTCATATTCAACGTGTGCGTGTGTTAAAGATGATAAACGCACATTACCCTATGAAGAAGATACAAATTTCAGTATAATCTCATCAGCCGTTTTCCATTATATTCATTTGTATTATATATATATTTCTTTTTTTTGTACTGCTGATGTTTCTTACTGTTGTAGGACTTATGCATATGAAAAAAATAATTAAAAAATAGTATATCGCTATATTATATAAGCATGTGTATTAATTAGGAAATCTGTTCTCTCATTCCAGCATGACTACGAGAGTCTACGTGAATTCACTTATCGAGACAGCGAGGTGTACATCGTGTGCTTCTCCATGGTGGACCGCGAGTCTTTCGAGAGTGTCAAGGATTTCTGGCTGCCGGAGATGAAAAAATACATGACCAGAAAGAAGCCCATTGTCCTGATTGGAACCCAGGCTGACTTGCGAAACACAGCGGATTATGACGCTGACATGCCTGTCACTACGGAGGAGGGAGAGGCACTGGCAAAAGACATTGGTGCCACAAGTTACTTGGAATGCTCAGTGAGCCAGAACAACACTGTGAAGACCGTCTTCTCTGAAGTCGTACAGACAGCGCTTAAAAATAGAAAGAGGAAGTCAAATATTATCCACCGTCTGTTAGGCAAGTGAAAAACGCCCTGAAAATCTCTGTGCCCAAAACAGAGAAGGTCCAAAATATCGGCAATAATCCCCTCGCTCGCCTGGTCTGGAAGATTTAGCGGACCAAGAGGTATTTCGAAGCTCTAATTGGCAGACTGTGTGGTGAAGGAGGTGGACATTAGGTAAGGCTGCCTATTTCGGAAAAAGCTAGCATGGCACAATAAGGATGGGGCCAACTGACCAGTACAGCACTATATATATAAGAACTATGTGCTATGATTTTCTGTATTGTATTGATTGGATAAAGAGGAATGGTGCTTTAAGACTTTATCTGATTAAACATGCATCTGCTTAATTCAGAGAAGTTTCGCTGAAATGAACTTCCATACAAATGTATTGCAGAATTACACTCAGAATGCGAAAGGTTTAACATCGCACGACGTGATGCGTGACAAATGCGCCATTTACCAGGACTGATAGTGGTCTTTACTGTGGTCAGTTGAGAAAATGACAAAGTGGTATGCAATCGATTAGCAATCATTCAGTGCATTCCATGACATGTTGATCCAGGCTGATGGCACAATTACCAAACTGACAGATGAAATTGCGGCAGAGGTCAACGATCGCTAGTATGCCCTTGTTAGAAGTTAATTCACACACTAGCTGTCAATAAGTGACAGCCATTTATAGAGGTCAAATCATTATGAGATCAGAATAATGATTATACCTATGGGATGATTTTGATGTTTTTATGATGGATAGCTACAGAGATCGTATCTTTCTCTATTATAAAGAAAAAGCGTTGTAGCTGATAATCAAATACAATAATATGAATATGTAAATGATAAGTAAAATAATGAAAGAAAGAATAACATTAATAGAGAGAGAGAGAGGGAGACTAATTAGCTTAACTGTGTTCATTTTAAGATAACCTTTGTTCATGTCTGATATGTTATAATATTTATAATATTTATATTACTTCTATCATTTTTAACCTTATAACAAAAAGTATAAGGTATATCAAATTGTACATGTATCATTTGATAAACAGAAAATATCGATTTGAATTGAAACTACTAAACTGTTATATAAATATATTATTTAGCACATTAAGAAGGTCGCTTTTATATGATTACGAATGTATATTATGCGTATTTTAGATTATTCAAATCCAAAGTTTCATTTGTATTGTTAAAACCGAATAATAAATAGATCGAAAAATGTTATGAGAGTGTTTGTTTTAATGATATACTAAACCCCGTATAGCAAAATACCGACATCTAATGGTACCGTGATGACCTGGTATGGGATACAAGATATTGAGATGAAGGAGAGAGAGAGAGAGGGGGGGGGGGGGATATTAAGCAAGAGAGATGGGAGAAAAGAAACCGATAGATGAGTGTTTGTTTGGCCTTCATGTCTCATGAACTGTATGCTCGTTATTTAATAACTTTATCCGTACGCTAAATATAACCACTTAAAAAGACACCAAGTAAGCAAACAATGAAAGGGCCATGTATCAGTACCATTTTAAAATATGCAGCAGGAAGTATATAAAACTTACGACATTTTACTTTAACCACTTAGCTAGTGAGAGAAAAAAAGAGAAAATGTGTTTACTGAGCATGGAAGGAAACTATTTTTGTTTTAAGGAGTCAGATTTTAAAGTAAGATAGAAAATTTCCACAACAGCTGAACTATATTCCACACTTCGTCTTTTCTTTTAAAGAAATTAAAAATACCATTTCACTATTTCATAGCTTCTCTCGGGTTTCTAAATAATGATTTCCAGACCGCTGATTAATTCAGAGTTAATTGAACTGATAATTAATTCACGATGTTAGATTAAAGAAACATTCTTAATTATAGTCTCAACGTGGTTAGATCAACAAACAGTATACACATGTACATATCACATGATAAAATGTAAACCTGGCATTTAAATATGAATTATAAGAGACTATATACGTTGCCTGGTACGGGAACATTGACAGGCTCTGATCTTAACCAATATCTATCTCCTTTTCAGAGATCTTATTTCAATGTTAGACTTTATTCTGGCTATTCTGGCCTCTTCAACTTTTAAATGTAATTCGATTATGCATACAATAAATTGCCTGGTCTTACTAGATTCAACGAAAGAGCCCCACCTACCATCCATTTTTTTTCTCTGGCGAATGTGCCAAACAGCTTATCGAATCCGTCCATGTCGTTATTTGATACCTTATAAAATACGTCATCAGTACGCACACTCCTGCATCTAACTTGATATCAATAAAATTCACCTCTACAATAGAACAATTAATGGTACGGCTGAACAGAAGGTATGCCATTCAGGTAAACAAGCGACATTGTCGTGCCAGGGATGTTTACGGATATTCAGGCCAGGGTCTAACATACTCGTGTGAAAAAGTTAACTCAATACCAATTGAATATTTATCCTTCCTTTGACGTACGGTACTGACGTCCGATAGCTTAATGATTATGAGAGAATAAAGAGCCGTATTACAACAATTTATGCATATACAAATGAGAATGATATTCAGAACATGTAGTAGGAGTTCTAGTGACATAAACTGATCTGTATATGTTGAGTCTAATGCCCCATCGACAGTATTTCAGTCATTTGGAGATATGCCTACTTGAGACATATGCCACGCCGCAGTATCGTACCGTATATAAGTTGCAGGGTACAACTATCGGGTATCCTGCCACCGAGTCAACCAGTCCTGGAAATACTACAGGATGTCAAGCAGAGGGCTGCCAGTTCCATTATTTACGACTTTGGTACGTCGCAGCTGAGGATCGAACGCACGCCATTACGATGTAGATGCCCTATCCCCTCAGACACCGGGGACTGTCTAGTATTTATTTATGTCCCATCTGGGTAAACCATAGTATATGCACGTGATAAAATACAGCACAAATCGTATATATCCGCTGTCTTTACAAGAGACTCGAAAGACAAAAAATACCCCCACACAAAAAAAAGAGGTTATGTAATTTTGTAGAA
Organism: Solen grandis; assembly: GCA_021229015.1. NCBI lineage: Eukaryota > Metazoa > Mollusca > Bivalvia > Adapedonta > Solenidae > Solen > Solen grandis. The sequence continues at coordinate 36,098,448 of CM037794.1, forward strand.
GACAAAAACAATTTCATTAATCAATGAAACATGTAATGAAATAAAAGTGAAATGATGACAGTGGAGATGAATAAGGAGAAAATTAAAATAGATAAATAGGTGATCGAAATTATGATAACTACATTTAAAATCCGAAAACATATGAGAAATTATATACGTCATTTTATTGAATATAGGTGGGGGTTATTTTCTTTTCACCTTTAATAGTTATGGAATGTGGTATTTATTTATGTAAAATTATGTGAAATCAATATATTGTTGTGAATGTAACTGGACAATAAATCATACTCCAAAGGTATTTTTATCGAAGAGATGAAAAGAATGTTACAAACACACATATACAAAATTTGCTATCTATTTATTCATATATTAGAAAGTGATATTTGTATATGTAGCTGCCTATAAGAAATTATTTTCATCATCTTTTAGACTACGCACGTCGTACACAATAATATTGATGTCTTCTATTTTATATTAGAATATGAGTACCGGTATACTTATTTGCTTAATTTTAGTTGGATAAAAAAGCACCAATGCGGCATGGATATAATTCCTATGACTAGTCCCATATATAACTATATGGCGTTCTCCACAATATATCTCTATTATTACAAATGTATTTAATTTATAAACAGCAATGGGTTATCAAAATCAAATGCTTTAAACGGGAACAATTGTTTGTGTGGACACATATAATTGTATATGTGATATAATCACATATACAATCAAATATGTGCTAATAGAAACACTATGCTATTTTTTAAAATGTATTTCTATTCATAAGTTTAAATCAATAAAATGTCTATCTATCAACCAATAATATTTATTGCAATATTACATTTACATTCGACAATTTTTGAAACTCATATATAACTTTTAACAACTCCGTCTTATTAAAGTCAAATACACACAATGCAACGGCAATAATATAAGCTGTAAATTTGTTTTGTAAATTTGATTACCAGTATACAATTATTTTACATAATGCATTTTAGATTGATTATCTTAAAGACTTCACCGTATCTTATCGGATACGATCTTTTTGAAATTCACACAATTGACAACACCGATAGGTGCTATCTTAAGCCCCGAGGTTTCCGAATGAACTTCAAAAATAAGTCGGAAATATCAAAGGTGATGACAAAGGTCAATGTTTATTCTTCGATAGGGCGGTGGCCCAGAATTTAATTATAACAAATCAGTTGTTTATCTGCGTTAAGATTATTTAAAGCATTAAGATATGAAAGACGGAATTTTATTGTGTTTTTAAACTCGGTTCTCTTTGTAACGGTAAATTAGACAGTACGTAAAGTAGGGTCAATATCAAGCATGCGGAATGTTCATATCTATATATCAAATATCTGATCAGTTATCTGTTAATAATATACTGGAATTTCAAAACAAAGAATATATTTTTGATGTTAACGAATATCAGAAAAAACCTATGCAATATTGACATCTATATTTAACTTAATTGCCGAGCATGGTCTCTCTCTCTCTCGCTATGTGTATGTACCGTCAAACGCATTTAAATATGTAAACACATAAAACAATAAATGAATAAATAAATAAACAAATGAATGAATGAATTAACTCTTAAATAAAAAAACAGAATAAGGTCTTAATACCAAATATTTGATTTTGAGCGACAGGATAAAGGATTAAGCCTGGAGGAGTTATCTCCCTTCTATGTAACGGATGATATTGTTAAATTCAATAAATTGATAATAATAATCCGTGATTCTAACGACAGTTGTCATAATAAGGAGATTATATTACACCTGACGTAGCTTAGTCTAAAAAGTTTTCACGTACGTAGATACAACGCATCAATATACACACAAAATAATAGTTATTTAAATCACTGTCCCGAAATGCGTGGTAGAATTATCATGAACAACGTGGTACAAAAATCAGTACAAACATTGTACGAAATAGTAGAAACTATGGTACGAAATTGTAAAAATCAGATAGAATTACAAAATACTTAGTGCTATTTGATATATTATGTGTCCCTGTATTAGTTTGAACAGTACAGAATTATCATAAATTCATAATCAATTAAAAATTAGACTTGAAGTTTCAAAAAAAAGAAAAAAAAAAGAAAGAAAAGAAAATCACATAAAAACCTTCACTTGTATCCCCAGATACTCTTCAGAATGCATCTCCATCACAATAAAAAACCCTTTTTTCCCAGGGAAGCATGCGCCCGGACCCCCCCCCCCCCCCCCCTAGCACTCACATCGCATTCAGACTTTCGCCCCCCTCCCCCGCGCCCTCCCCCAGTGGAAAAATTCTGGATCCGGGCCTGGGTGGCTCATGAACATATCAAAGACAATAGGAACAGAAAAAGAAATTTCTGTAAAAGCTATTGGAAAATATTGTTTAGGCACACAGCATATCATTGAATATTGCAAACTTTTAAAAAGGTATGGACAAATCATGATGGTGTAACCATATTATAAAACAGTAATTTTATACAGAAATGGTATATTTGCAGTTTGATTTATTAAGAATAAAATCTTTAAAATTGTGATTTGAATTCAACTAGTGTAGCGGAAAACAATACATTACAACACATAGGTACCTTTCTTTTTACATATAACTTTTATTTTTCAAAATGTTTTTAAATACACAATGCATCATTTTGATGATAATGTAATGGTCTATTGTAAGATACAATTATAATTTGCTCTCGCATATCTTGTATAGAAAAGGAGATATTTTAAAACGCGATTTTGCCAGAATTGGACAATTTGTTACAGTCGCAAGTTTTGTTAGATTTATACTAGTTTAATGTCTCTGAACATACTTAAACATATATATGAGGTCATCTATAACATAAGGGCATTGTGGAAAATAAGAGACACATGAAGTAAATTAAATTAAATTAAATTAAATTAAATTACGCGACCGACCGAGCAGTCTTTGCAACCGCTAAAAATCCTTTCCAGTAGTTTATTAACGCCATACGAATGTCATACATGTTTTCATTTGATCTGATCAGACTTATATGTAGGTGATCAGCCATGGCGGCTGAAATAATAACTGTTTTCAGTGGTGAATTGATCCTGTTATTCCTGTCGCATGTCAGATGTTTTTATTCTATCCAGAACAGTTATTCCGGATCACCCCCGTGAACTTCGGGCGTTCTGTTAATTTATTTCATTTCGGTAATTCATTTTCTTCCGCTAATAAAAACACAGAAAGAAAGACTGTCAGCAATTGGTTAGAATTTGTAGCTTTGACCAATCAATTTTCTAGAAACAGAAATTGTCTCAAAATGGATTCTGGAGACTGGTGAGAAACTTACGTGTCAAATTATTACTGATTAAAACGCATAGTTCGGTAATTTAGATGTCAAAGTTGCCAAACAGGTAAATGAAAAGAAAGTACCTTTACTTTTTCCTGTTATCGTTCACTCAAGTTCTTACACAATTTCTTACGCCTTTAAACAACAAACTAAACAATTAAAGTAAAAGAGTTATTTAATGGAACGGGTACACAGCCAAAGGGATTTGAGGCTTTGACACGTTTGGAGGAACAAAAATGGGGGGATGGGAGGAGATATCATTAATAACTATATATAAAACATGGACTACTACTCCATATCGACCTGGATTTATACCTTCCCAGTGCTCCAAGAGCAGGATAGCCCGGGGCTCCTCTATTTTCAATCCGGGCCGGTCACCATTTTAAAATATCTTGCCCTGCCGGGCGCCTCTAAAAAGGCCGGGCGCATTGAACAAATTTTTAATCTTGCCCGGACCCTCTATAAGTAATCCATTTCATTATCATCATTTATAAACCTTGCTCGAGGCAAAACGCGCTAATCACAATAAATATCACCGAACGTGACCTTGTCATAGGGGTAGTTTACATTCTGGTTCAACCAATCGATAACCGCTATGGATACAAGCTACACAATAACTACGTCATGCGGTGTCAGTCTCTTTTATCCGAAAATAGAAACAGAAGCAATTGCCGAACGTGATTGGTCGCGATAAAAATTGACTTATGAATATTAATTAATTTATACATCATTCGGGTATCTACTGTACTTTTCTACTCTGCGTTTGAAGAGAAATTGTTGTTTTAACAAGGGTCTATTTGAAAGACCCTGTTTTAACGGATTAAGGCACCGATAAAGGACTCGTTATTAATTAACTAATTGTGTGATTAGCTACTGTCTGTGAGTCGACCAAACTGTCAAACCATCTTATTGTTAACAGGTAAGCAAACAATTAAAGATCCCTACTCGCGATTGACCAATTGTCCAACTTATTGTATTAATCGCTAATTGATTATCACAAGAATGCTTTTTAACAAAGAATAAATAAAATGAGTAAAATAATGGGAATTAAAAAATACAAAAAACCTAAGTTGATTCAGTATGTAAGTTTACTGTCAACGGAAAAGATGTTGAAGTTCTTGCTTAAGCCTCGCGATAAAGGCGAAAACGAAAGTAAAAAACGTAAGGCAGAAGAGCCCGACAAAATCTACGAGAGTAGTAAACGTTAACGCGTGACACATTGCAATCACTGATGATGATCAAGTCACAACCAAAATTGACTCCAGAAGCTATTGACAGTGCAATAGGACACTGGGTCACATCTGGCCCTGGTGGCAAGCACACACGAGTATACAAAATGTAAATCTGATTGTGTCACTGTGATTGACAAAATTTAGTAACTGACCATTTTGTTTATTACATGTAACTAAGATAAACTTAACAAAGACTTAAGTGACAGTGAGATGTGCAAGAAACACAAAAGTTGTTAAAGGTAATTAAATAAAAGAATAAACCTCAATTATAATATGCTAACTCTACAATTATGTTATAAATATTCCTGATTAAATCTTTTTGAAATATATAAATTTATAGTCAATTGCTCATTATCTACAGTACTACTGTTATACAATACAAAAATAATAAAAAAAAAAATTTTTAAAAAAAAAAAAAAAAAATTATATGAAAAATAAATAAAATACATTAAACAAATTGAAAGACTTGTATTATTTCTTAAATTGCTAGTCTTATAAGGCCCCCTCCCTATAGTATAGTTTCAATGAATTACAAACATAATCTTGACAGCGCTTAACAGAATAACGCGCTTTATCAGGGCAAGTAAGTTTTCAATCAGGGCAAGTTGATTTTTTCAATCTACTTGCCCTGGGCTTGTCTGTCATTTTAATTTTCTTGGAGCACTGCTTCCTCGAAAAAATGCCGATATCTCAGTAATTTTAATGTAGTGGTGTCCGGTGGTATCGCGGGTTCTCTGGTATCACGGTAAAGTCAGTTTGTTGGGAAAATTTTGCTGATTGCCACCTAGTGACACCACTTTTTTTAACAGGAAGTATTTTTTTTTAAGTATGAAGACAGTTATCCATCTCTGCAAATGATAAGAAAAACATATCCTCAAGTATTCAGTTCTCGCCATATTGTTATTCTCAGGTTTAATCTCTACTGAGATCCGCTCTAGTTGTTCTTTTTCATATTGGCCTCCGCTGGATCTCTACCAAGGCCTTATATAAAAGCTTTGGGAAATTTACACCGAATACCCCTACCTCGTTTTGGCCGTTCAGATCGATTGTTTTAGGATGCTCACCTAAAAATCCATGCAGATTTGGTAAAAAGACATATTTTTCTTTCCATTTCATTCATCATCATTGTCTTAGCTTACAGCTACGGACTCAGGAAACCTCCATACTCGTCGTTTAAACTGCCATATTGTTTACATGCCAGGGTTAGATTGGATAACTACAGTTAGGTTCAACTCCCGGGTTATGCGGTACAAAGCAGTATGTGGTTTTCTCGATCTATAAGTAAATAGAATGTGTTTGATCTTGCCAGGGCAGACTTATTAATGGCAAAGAGCATTTACCTTTTGTTGTTGAACAGTCGTAGCTGAACAGAGCTGTAGTTTAAACTGCTTCGCCTATAGTCACATGATCAATATTTACAAAATGTCTGTTTAAAGCTAAGAGGTGAGCAATGTGGTGCTTTCTGTCACCATATTTCATGAAATTGGTAAGCTAAGACAATGATGTTGAATGAAATGGAAAGAAAAATATGTCCTCTTTCCGTATCTGCGTGGATTTTTAGGTGTGCATCCTAAAACAATCAATCTGAACGGCCGAAACGAGGTAGGGGTATCGTGTAAATTTCCCGAAGCTTTTATATAAGGCCTTGGTAGAGATCCAGCGGAGGCCAATAGGAAAAAAATAACCAGAGCGGATCTCAGTAGAGATTATTCTAGGGCTATGTACACTATTGCAATATTTTACCTGAAGTGTGACGTAATTTTACAGGAAAACCACTGACAATTGACTTAATTTATTGATGCTTGTTTTCAAACTGTTTTTTTCTTTATTGAAAATGTCTGGGAAACAGATGAAAACATTCATTTAATAAAGAAGTACCGATTTTACACCATTTTCACTAATGCTGTTAAATCTACCGATAACAGTCAGCAAGCAGACAATGACTGATTTATTTAAACCAACTTCTATTCTGAAAATAGTGTATGTTTGTTCAGAAGTCATTTGAGCCATAGTTGTTATTAATCTGACAGCGAAATTAACACTTGATAATTATGATACAGCATACCCTATAGAGGGTTTTTTACCCCCCATAATTGGCCATGTACCTCCAAAATAGTAGGGACTGTCTATATGAAAGGATATAAAATTAAGGAAACATAGCAATTGTACCCCCAGTTACAAAACTTGGAGGGCACCCTATACTAAAATAGACACTGTGAGTGTGATAGTGTTTCTTGTTCTTATTTGTATCATCTTAAATTTTGCACACTAATCTGTGCTGTTAGGAATAACACAGAACTTCATTGCAACTGTTGTTTGTAAATTTGTCTCTATTTGTGCACCATACTTGTGACAGACTCATTTTGAGTTCATTGTCGAGAACTAGAGACACCATTTTGGAAATAATTTTGACAGATTTTGGATTTTGACAGTGATTTTTTTTAATTTGTTTTCAATTACCACTGACAATTTTATACATTTGTTGTTGTTGTTGTATTGGAGTTTTCCGTCGCTGCGATAGTATTTCAATCATATAGCTACGTCCAGCTAATTACAGGTGGAGGAAGACCCCGAGTACACAGAGGTACCCGGGTAGAACCACCGACCTACCGCAAGCCAGCTGGAAGGCTTCCTCACATGAAAAAATCCGAAGTCCCTACCGGGATTCGAACACACAGCGGTGAGGGGCTGAGAGATTTGTATTATACATTTGAAAGGGAGATATTGATGCAGTTGATGAAAAAGACACCACCTCATTAGTACATTTTTTTGTGTTTTATTCAGTTGGTGGTACAGATATAATCACTGGTCAGTAATGTAGTTAACCAAAAAAAACCCCAAAACAACCAAAATACACTTCCAGAGGAATTAAGATAATGATAAGTTGAAAGTTCTCTATGATCTGCCCCAAAATTCTGAGAAAAGTAAGGTTTTGGGACTGCAGTAACTGGTGATTCAATAGTGAAACACAATTAGGAATTGCTAAATGAACATAGATAATTAGTTACTACGTCATGCAATTGACTTTTCCAATAATTTTACATAGATAAAACTGCGGTCGCTTTTACTCTTACTGTAGAAAACTAAAGGCATTGTGTATGCCAATCAGAACATAGCTCTGCCCCTTGGCTTACTGGTTATTGATTTTGCTCAGTTCTCTGTTAACTTTCGTGATGGAAGTGTCGGCCGAGACAGACTTTAAAAAATCCTTATCCATATGAAGGTTGTCAGCGGTGTGTTTTGGAAAGGTTTTGAAATGACATTTGAAGATTTTATATAATTCCTACTGTCTACATGAAGAACCGCAATTAAAATGGCTAAATGTTGTTAAAAGCCACACGTTCGTAGACCATGATGACAAGTACAAATATCATGCCCCGTTTGACAGTAATTTGCTGTGTTTTATAAATTCAAGACACAAAATCACTCTTGCTAAAACATCCCGAATTTAAGTGCCACCTATTTCGTTTGAAACTATATAGTTGTCTATTTGAACTCATTCATTATTTCCTTGCAAGATTACACGTGACATATATGTACCAGCAGTCAGTTCATAATTCCGCGATATATAAACTGCAATGTGTCAACACCGGTCTGAATGAAGCTAGTGATGTCGCAGTCTCTATTTATAGATTGATAAAACTGTGCACTTGATTCCTCTTGCTAAGGAGGCGTGGTTTATATTCGTCAACCTAAGTGACGTTCTATTTGACAGGCAATAAGGTTGAATGGAATATCGATTTTTTGTTGAAGTGTAAAGTGGAGAAAAGTCAAAGTTAATCGCACGACATAGTATCTGATAGCATATTGCCTTAAAATGAAAATCTATATTTGAGAAATCCAATATTGAAGGTAACATTTATCATATTAGTAATATATTCACCAGCTTTCAAAAAAAAAAGAAAAAAAAGAATGATAATAAATTGAAATTTTTCAATAAGAAAAAAAATCTATATATTTTTCTTTAGCACTTTGCTGATATTAATCCCTTCAATTACTAAATATTTTCAATGGGTTTTGATGCCTCTTTGAAACAGATCCTGATATTTATCCTTTTTTTCACAACTGGCTAACCCATTATTATGCTCACATGCCTGTGTCATTAACTATTTATCAAGTTGTTTTTGTTTGTTTTAGGTGATGTTTTCCTAACACCGATGATGAGGATAGTGAACAAATTCAAGATGTCAAAATTAATGTGGACTTATTTTATTTTGGTCAACTTGTTTCTATTTGTACAATCTGAATCTATAAATGATGAACAGAAATCCCAGTCCCCAGTGACAGAGGACAAACCACCACCTGTTATACAAGATCAGGAAGTAGACAGCAGTACAAATAAGAAAGGTAGAGATGATTTAGATAATTCCCCTGTTAATGCTGCTCATGATAGCAAAGTTGTTCCTAGTAATATTCATGATGGTAAACAGAACACTCAAAGTTCTATCTCACTTGTTGTAGCCCAATCCCAGCTAGGATCTTCTGCTGTCTCTGCTTCTAACTCTGATACAGATGCCACAAACCAAGGGAAATCCATACCTAAGTCTCAAAATGATATCGCTCAAGATGCAGATAAGATAGAAAGATTGGATCCTTCAATAAACAGTGATAAACATATGGAATCACTTATGTTTGAAGAAGTAGGTGATCTAGATGAGTCTCTTGTTGAACAAGTGAAACGCTTAAGTAAAAAAATTGCAAAAGGAGAAGCTGTTCCTGTACAAATGAATATGTTTGAAAATGATCTCAATACAGAAGCAGCAGAAAACTTGGAAACAGAAGAATCTCATAGCAATGTGGAAGATATGACATTTGAAAAAAAAGAACTGTTTGTTGATACTGATAAGGGGTCACTACCAGAGGAAAAAATACTTACTGATAATTCTGGTGATAAAATTGAATCTCATAGTATTAAAGGACATGTTGTCAAAGAAAATGTGCCAAACATAGGGCAACCTAATGATCTGTTAAATGAACAAAAGGCTAGTATTAAAGCTGATTCAACAACACTTCAGAAGAATGAACACATTGAAATTAAATCAAAATCAGATTTAGAATCAGATGGAAGTCTTTCAGACAAAATGAAAATTCTAGGACAGAAGCTTGCAAGTAATGCACCTGATGAAGTTATAATTGCTGAAGAAGATGATGCATTTCCAGAAGAAGATCAAATTGCTTTTTCCAATGAAGATCAACAGCTTGATGAAAATGGAAAGTCACTAGATGCTAGACTAAAAGCTAGTGTGACGATAGATATAGCAAACACTCCACCTCCAGTAGCATCCCTTGCTCCCTCCGAAACAAATTATGGAAACAGTAAGCTAAAGACAGATCAGACACCAAACTTGGTGATTGATAAAACAGCTTATATGGTAACACCAACACCCTCTGTAGTTCAAAACCAGATGACTGACAGTGTTGTCAGAACTCATCAGCCAGCTACAGCAGAGGTTCATGAAAATGTTGATACATCTCAGAATGACGAAACAGAGAGGTTAGCTTCTCATTCTGTTATAGCTTCAAGTGATCATACCCAAGAAGCTGATGCTTCTATTCTTGATATAAAGGCAACAGCCCATCACTTTGGCTCTCTCTCAGGCTCTATTAGTGATCTAAATATTGAACCCTCTAAGACTGTCCAACAGTACCAAGCAACTGTGCATGATAAACAGATCTCAACAAACCAAATAGATCCGTCTAAAGATTTACCAACAGGGACGGTCCATGAGACTAGAAATGACCAGCAACCTGTTGTGTCAGTAGAAAGAGACAGTAGTGTTTATGTGAGGACTGAAACTTCCAAAACAACCATGAATGTGAAAGGTAAACAGAAATGATACATATCTGAAATATGGTGTGGTAAAAAGAATAAGCACTAACAATAACATGATTGCTTACAAATTTTACTATAGTATATGCCTAGCTATCATATTATGGAAAACTAGTTAGAACATTTGATTATTGAAGCATTTTAATATAAGAGCTTAAACATCTGTATTTCTTGATATACTGTACTTACGCTTTTGCTCGTCTTTGTAAGGTATTACATTAGACATAGTATTATTAATTATTATTATATTGTTTTGCTTAAGATGACTGGAAAGTTAACAAAGTTTCTAGATCTCTTACAGCAGGTGATAGCTTGTTTGCATGGTGTTTTTTAATTGCCTTAATTTTTTTCTTATGTAGACATTTTAGGAATTGAAAGAGCCAATTTTCTTTTTGTGGTGGGGGGGAGGGTAGGGGAGAGGGTGATCAAGATTTTTATCAAGTAAACAGTCTTTGATGAATTCAGCTGCCAGATTGCAGACTGTGTCACCTATAAATGCAATGAAGAATGAATCTAGACTAGAAAATAAAGAAGTAACTAGATGGGTGTTCCAGTGAAATTAAATCAAACATATAGTGATACTGGTATACTTGCTAGATTAGGATAGATATTTCATTATTCAGTCCAGTAAAGTACATGAAGGTTAAGTGGGTTGAATTTTCATATGTAAAAGATATTTTGTGAAGAGACAGGGTTAAATATTTGTGATTAACCCTTTCCCTCATATAGACTCATTTTGACGCACTCAGTAGGTACCACATAAAGCCTGATCTGCAGAAAACCACAGTTAAACCTTACCAAATTTAATTACAAAATCCTCATTTCCAGACCCCTGAGGAGCAGCGAACATCATAAAACCTGATTATAGAGGACACCATAAAAAGACCTATGCGAACAGCATAAAACCAGATCAGCCTGCAAGTAACTCACAGGCTGATCTGGTTTTATGCTGTTCGCATAGGTCTTTTTATGGTGTCCTCTATGAGGGAAAGGGTTAAAAACTAATAGTGAGTAAGATTAAAGGGACCTTGAGCTGGAAAGACAAATTAAAACCAGTGTTGGACCATCTCAAACTCCATCATAGGACAGTAGATTTCATTACATATATATACACATGCCAACATTGTTTCAGGGGTATTGGGCATGATGGAATCTCACCTATCTAGTCACATTGTTTCACTCAATGTTCAAATGGAAAATAAGAATAAAGATACCCTTTATCAGTTTTATCAATGGATATTTGATACCTTTATGTGAACATTTCCTGATTTTTTTTCATTACACTCAAAGTTATTTGCAAAATTGTGGCCTTTTTAAGTATGTGACTTAGTCATTTTTAACAGTTCAGTCAGAATAATAGAACCGGTATTGCTTTAAACTCATGACTTACATATAAGTCTGCAACAAATCCTGGACTGGTTGGGCTCTAGTTCATTACACCCATTCTTAACTGTGTTGACACTTGCATGTATATTTTTAAGCAAAACATAAGTTGTTGCAATTCCCTAGTACATGTTTTATTTTGGTAGTTTCTTATATACTTCTTGTCTAGTATGTTCTGTGGCTCACAGAAATAGATAGATGTATAGGAACCATTATTAAATAAACCATTGGTGGCATAGATGACTTGTTTAACCCTTTCCCTCATATAGACTCATTTTGACGCACTCAGTAGGTACCACATAAAGCCTGATTTGCAGAAAACCACAGTTAAACCTTACCAAATTTAATTATAAAGTCCTCATTTCCAGACCACTGAGGAGCAGCGAACAGCATAAAACCTGATCAGCCTGCAAGTTACTCGCAGGCTGATCTGGTTTTATGTTGTTCGCATAGGTCTTTTCATGGTTTCTTCTATGAGGGAAAGGGTTAAACTATAATAGCTTTAGAATCTGGACTTACTGAACAGAATACAGAGTTTTCCATGAGACACAAGTGTCCATTTTGACCTTCAAATTGTCTAAATGACCCTTTAATATTTCATCTTTTTGAATCACCCCCATTTGAAAAAAAGGGGAAACCCTTGAGAATATATTCATAGATCTCACTAGGATTAAGAAAAAAAGGAATCCATTTGAAAGATTTGCTGAAAATGTGAGTTCTCTCTTGATATTGACTCATGAGCTGCTCAGTAAAATTTGTATCCCTTCCCAAAGATTTGAGTCCAGGAATCTAAGTTAGGAGTTAAAGCCATTTGAGCAGGCTTTTCTAGCGGACAGATTTTTCTAAAACTTTGCACATAGGTTCTTTAGACTATATCTATAAGATATATAAATCCAAATTTGGGTGTCAACATGTTTGTTTTAGAGATTAAGCTTATGGTAGAACATGCCTGTTTGCTAGAATTTGTTGGAAAAAAAATTGATCAATACTTTATTAAGTACTTCAGGAGCATTAAGCCAACAAGTAATATATCTCCTGACCAAATTAATGCAAATGATGAACCTTTTTGAATTTAGAATTTTTTGTTTAAGTTTTGCATGCAATATACTGTCATGCCTTTATCTCAGCAATCAGTGGGATTGACTTGAAACTTCTTTTAGGTGTTCAGGGGCATCAGACCAATAAGTTATACAACTCTTGACTGAATTAAATGTAAATTATGGCTCCTATATTGGATTTTCAAATACAGTGCAGCTCCAGTATAACGCCTTTCTGAGATTTAGAGGCATTATATTGTTTAAAAATACACCTGAAGTCAGCTAAACAAATCATAACATAAAGGTGTGGGGTCCAATTTTGGACTGTGATACATGTTGGGTTTCATGTTATACTGGATCTATACTGTCCTACATGTAGTTAGCTGTGTGTGGAAATATTAACAGAATATGTTGTTAAATGTATATGTTTGTGTCATCTGCTGTACGCAGAGGTGACACATAAGGATCACTTTTCCGTCGTCTGTCCGTCACTCTTTATTCTGCAATAACTCCTGCTCTTATCATGTTACTGAAATGAAATTTCATTTATTGACAGACCTTGACATGGGGAATTGTCAAGCACAAAATCCATAACTTTGGTATCAATTTGAATGAGTTATTCCCCTTTTCATTCACACTTCTTTCTTTGCTCCGTCACACGTCTTTATTCTACAATAACTCCTGTGCTTATCATTCTGTTGGAATGAAATTTTATATATGGACAGAACTTAACACGGGATATTGTCATGAACAAGATTCATAATGCTGGTATCAATTTGTTTGATTTATTCTCCTTCCATTCACTCCTCTTTCTTTTTAACCGTCACACTTCTTTATTCTGCAATAACTCCTGTTTTACTCATGCTTTTAAAATGAAATTTCATTTGGAACTTGAGAAGTTTTAAAATTTTTTTTTCCCTTTTTTTTTTTTCAATAACTCCTGCTCAACTCATGCTATTGAAATGAAATTTCATTGATGGACAGAGCTTGTCATGAGGAATCATATTACACAATGTCATTAGATCTGGTATCAAATATTTTTTACTTATTACCTTTTTCTGTCTGTCTGTCACACTTTTTCCATCATGCTTCAGCAGGTGACACATGTGTTCCAAGGAACACTCTTGTTTTTTTTTTATAGTAATGATAAGTGTAATTATTTCTGTGTGTTATTGTTGAGAAGATTTAAGCTGGAATGAAACTATGTCAACTATAGAACTTTATTATACTGATAGATGCATAGTGCTTAACTTTCATAGCTAATAGTCTTAGTGTATCTTTTTAATCCTGTGCCTCTTAAATATTCATGTGCAAATTCATAAATGCCAATATGAGGTTATCACCATTTTGGAGTATTCTTAGCATAAGATTTTGGTATATTATGTTCTTTGATAACTTCCTTCTCTAAAAACAGATGTTGATTTACCTATTTGATATTAGATCACAAAAATGTATATTTATAATCATAATTTCAGAAGGTAATTTGGATAATGCACAGTCTCCTTATTAAAGATCTTCAGTTGGCAGATAATTCTTTTCCATACATGTGTATTGTAGAAGCTGAAGCTCCTCTGGTTGCTGAGACAACAGCAGCAGACCAGCCCTCAACCCCGCAGGATCATTTTGCAGCCCCGGAGGAATCTCCAGCACCTCCTGAGGAAACCCCGGAAGAAAAACAACGGAAACAAAAAGGTATATTGATTGTTTGTGAAAGGCACCATTGCTATGTTCCTTTTTGTGTCATCTGCTGTAAGCATAGGTGATACATAGGGATCACTTTTCCGTCATCTGTCTGTCCTTCCGTCACACTTTTTCTGTCACGCTTCAGAAGGTGACACACTGTTTACCAGAGATTTTTGTTTAAAAGAATCTATTGAAGATAAAGTGCACAAAGACATTTATAAGACAAGTTGTCATAATGATAATATATTGGTTACTTTTTAGCAACGTTTGTCCATTTGTAGACAAAAATTGTATAATTTAATCTCATATCTAGTGAAATCCTGTTTATAATCAATATTTTTTCCTTGTAGCTGTACAGAGAAAGTCTTACTATGCTTATTTTGTAATCAACAGTTATAAGTTCAAATATTTGAGGAAAAGGATAAGCTATGTATCCAACCTGGTGTCAGCGTCTGCTTCCAAAGAAATGTTAAGGTTTTGTTTTTACTTAATGGATGTCCCTCAAACTTAACACATGTATTTATCATCATTAGTCCGATCAGTAGAAACAGGAACAGTAACTCTTCCAAATATTTTTGCATATTTATGGCCCTTTTTGGACTTGGAAAAAATGTTTAAGTTTGGTTTAACATTGCTATTATTTCCAATTTCTTTCCATGGATGGCCCTCATTATTCACACATGAACTTGCATACCTGTATTGGGGGTCAGGCAAGAGTATATAACTATTGTCATGGATTTTAACATAGTTATGCCCCTTTTTAGCTCGACTATTCGAAGAATATAAGAGCTATTGTAGTTGCGTCGGCGTCGGCGTGCAGCTTGGTTAAGTTTGCGTGCAGTACTACACTTATCTCATAACGTTTGGATGACTTGAAGTTTAATGTTCAGGCATGACAACAAGTAGTACTCTTGACGAATTATATGATTGCCCTTAACTAGAAATTTTTGGTTAAAGTTTTGCGTGCAAGTAACTTCACCTTTATCTCAATAACCGTTCATGGTATTGACTTGAAAGTTTTAATATGTTCAGGGGCATCAGACAACCAAGGAGATAACTCTTGATGAATAATTAAATTATGGCCCCTTTTTAACTTAGAAATTTTGGTTAAAGTTTTGCATGCAATGAATTGTTATTTGGTGCAGCTACATCTAGTTTATCTCAATAACCATTCATGGTATTGACTTGAAATTTTGAATATGTTTAGGGGCATCAGAAACAAGTAGTAACTCTTGATGGAATATATTACAAATTATGGCCCTTTTTAACTTAGAAATTTTGGTTAAAGTTTTGCATGCAAGGTACTTTCATGCTAATATCTCAATATCCAGGCATGGATTGATTTGAAACATCTTTAATATGTTTAGGGTATCATACTTCATGTAGATAACTCTTGATGAATATGTTACAAATTATTGCCCTTTTTAACTTAGAGGTTAAAGTTTTGCATGCAAGTTACTTTCATGCTTATATCTCAGTATCCAGGCATGCGATTGATTTTAAACATCTTTAATATGTTTAGGACTATCATACAAGGTAGATAACTTTTGATATATTAAGTTATGGCCCCTTTTTAAACTAAGAAATTTGGTAAAGTTTTGCATGCAAGGTACTTTCAGCTTATATATCAGATTCCAGGCATGGGATTGATTTGAAACATCTTTAGACTATAAAGGAGATAACTTGATGGAATATATTAAAAATTAATGACCCCTTTTAACTTAGAATTTTGGTTAATGTTTTTGCATTCAAGCTACTATCCAGCTTATATCTCAGAAATTGCTTGTGGAATTGACTAGAAAGTTAAGGAGTGTCTTCAGGGGCATCAGAAAACTAAGGAGGATAGCTTTTGGACTGAATTTTATACAAATTACGGCCCTTTTCTAACTTGGATTCTTGGTTAAAGTTTTGCATGCACAGTGTTATTGTGCTATGTCTCAGTAACTAGGCATGGGATTGATGTTAGACCTCATAAAATATTAAGGGGTATCAGACTATCAAGGTATATCATTTTTGACTATTATTATGTACAGGGTATGTGAAGGGCAAGAATTGAAATAGATTTCATTTGATTTACCAACAAGCATTTTGAATAGTTGCGAGCTGTCCTCTGAGCTCTTGTTTGTTTATAATCTTGGCTATGCTTTTCATACAACCGCATTTTTTTTACTTAACCATTTGAGGTATTGCTTTGAAACTTTGAATAGCTGTTTATAACCATCACCTCTACTTGTACATGGCAAGATTATACAACTCTGTCATGGATTTTGCCATGATTATGCCCTTTTTCCGACTGATTATTCTTTTGTTCAAACTCAATTTTTATCTGAACCCTTTGATATATTGCTTTAAAACTTTGAATACATGTTCATTGCTCTTGTGTACAATTTAATTATACAGAGATTTGTGTTTGCCTTTTAGTTTAATTCCAATATTTATTTTTATTGACAAGCAGTAGAATAGTCGAGCCTGCTGTTTTTTTTTTTTTTCCTCCGCTTCCATTTGCTTTCTTCACACTTTTTCATCACATTTTAGCAGAGAACAATCTTGTTTTTATATAGATGCTAAAAAGATGCTCTTCTTGCAATTTCAGCTCAAGAATACTTTGAACAGGGGGAGAAGCTTGTCAATAATTCTTACAAAAAAGATTTTCTACAGTAAGTCTAATCTATTTTTTCTTCTTAATTTTTTCAAATACCTTCTATTTAATTTATGATCTTATTTTTTGGATATAGGAAACTGATAACATTTAAGTTCTTTTATAATGTTACGTAGTGTCAAAGATGTGGTTTAATGAAATAATTGTATTCTTTTTATAGAAAAGGTTCTAGTTTAGTGTTTTCTATGTACAGGTAGTTTCATTTCCACACAGAAAATGAAAATCACATAGTTTCATTTCGCCCATTAAATGAACAAAGTTATGTAGAAATACTTTTATAAAAAGCATATATATTTTGTGTCTCTGTAATACCAATACAATTGTCTTGTATTATACCTTTTTTTTTTAATTGAGTTGATTAGTTTGAAAACTTAATATCTCGGAGTGAGAATGTAACTATGATCTTGATATTTCATTAAAGCAATGAAAACCTTCAGATAAAAACCTTCAGATAAAAAATCTCATACTTTCAGAGCATACGAGTGGTTTAAACTTGCAGCAGATCTGGGTCACAGCCAGGCATTGGAATATATTGGTTTCGGTCATCTTCTAGGGGACTATATTAACTTGGACCCTAAAAAAGCCCTGAAAATATTCCAGGAACTCAGTGATAAGGGTTCACCCAGAGGACAGCTGGTAAGTATGGGTCTGTCCATTAGAGACAGCATCTAGAAACACTAGTGATTAACATAGTACATGTAGTCATTCTCTGGTAAAAAAAACTTTTACAGCTGTTGTTCTTTGAAAAAGCCTATGGGGGGGGGGTGTATCCATCACCCTTATTGCTAGTTCTTGTTTTGTTTCTATTAAGATATTGACTTGGATTGATAAATTCAAATTTATATGTTTTACACAGGGTTATGCACAATCAGTGGACCATAAATTACTCTTTTATATATTGTTAAATTTTATCAAACTTTTGTACTAGACCCCTTTGGCATTATGATAACATACATGTATAGGTAATGATGTAGTCATTTTGTTGTCCAAATCATTGCATATTTGATTTTTCTTCTCTTTTCAGGGTCTTGGCTTCTCTTACAGTGCTGGACTGGCTGTTAATTCGAGCCAGGCAAAGGTGTTTACATATTTTGACATCTTATCTCTTCAGAAATTGTAAATTACTTTATTTTGGGCACATTGAAGAGGGATCATCTTCAGTGATAGCATTGTTTTATTTCAGAAATAAACTGATGAAAAAATATAAAGTAAGTCAGTGTGGTTTTGCTGTAATTTTATGTTGCACTTTTTTTTCATTTATATAATACATATGATTGTAGGTTTATAGTAAATAATGTTTTATTGATATCAATGTTTTCCTTTATTTATAGGCATTGATCTACTTCACATTTTCGGCCCTTGGGGGTGACCCTCTTGCTCAAATGGTTCTGGTAAGTGAGATTCTGCCACATTATTTATTAATCATCAAAATTACTAGTGGAGCTTACCAGTATTTTGTGCTTATTTAATTAAATTGAATTACCAAAATCTGGATCTGATTTAACTCGAATACACATGTGTTATTAGAGGTATATGTGGCTTGATGACATGTTGTGTTACAGTTTTTGTGGGAAACATTCTTTAAACAACAGCATCACTGGAACAGACACCACTTGGCTTTGTTATCAGAGACAAGTTTTCAGAATCTGTCTGCTGTGATTTAAAGTTCATCCCTGATTCTTGATCTTCAGTGTTGGTCAGACTCCTGCTTTGGAAAGGGAAGTGGGACTATTAAGGAATCAAGTGCAATGCACTGTCACATTCCAACCAGATACTGAGTCAAATACGGTGTAGCATGGGTACTCATCACCTTCAGGCATAGCTTAAATGAAATATGTGTACCATATTTATTATCTGTTAAATGTGATACCATTTTAATTGGCGAGGTGGTAAAAGTGTCTGCCCAGAGAGAGAAAAAATTTGGGTTTAATCCTTGAATGTTACACATATTTCAAACATTTGTACACTCTTGATTGTCCTTTTGAAAACATAAAAAGGTAGTGCTGGTTGGCATGTCATGATAATGTTTCTTGGTAGATCTATTGCTGTATAAAGTTAAGTGCACCAAAAAACAAATTTGACTTAAATACTGAAGGTAGGAATCAGTATGTAGAAAACAAATATTGTTTTATTATATTTTTCTGAGTGTAATTATTCTGTAAGTGTACACCTCTCTGTTGCCAGGGTTACAGGTACCTGTCCGGTATCGGGGTTGAGTCCAAATGTGAGACTGCCCTGCAGTTCTACAGGAAGGTGGCAACAACAGGTAAAACCTTTTTCATCTTAACAGTCAAGTCTTTTCAATCATTTTTAGAACAGAATAATTAAATACTCTTTCTTAGATTTGTGGTAATTCCATATATTGTACTAATAAGGAAGACTACCTGTTTTTGCCTTATACAAGAGAAAGATCTTTGAATGAATTTATGTAATTTGGAAAAAAAGGGTTCCTTTGAATAACTCATTGTTTACTGTTGTATGTAAGCTCATATTTCTTATGACTCATTAGATTTTGGGATACAAAATAGAATATGAGTATTTTATATCTGGCCTGAGGATTATATTTTTTATGAGTTTGTAAAACCTGGCACCTTTACTTATGATTTGAAAGGTGTTGTTTAGTTGCCACCAATGATCTAAACAAGTCAAAGGGAGATAACCAAAAAACTGTTTATCAACTATCTACAATAATTGCTCATCTTATATACTTCTTTTTAGCTCACCTGAGCACAACGTGCTCATGGTGAGCTATTGTGATCGCCTTTTGTCCGTCGTCCGTCGTCCGTCGTCCGTGCGTGCGTGCGTGCGTGCGTGCGTGCGTGCGTGCGTGCGTCCGTCGTCAACAATTTGCTTTAAACAACATCTCCTCATGAACCGCTGAAGGGATTTTGACCAAACTTCACAGGAATCATCCTTATGATGCCCTCTATCAAAGTTGTACAAATTATTCAGATTGGTTAAAAAAGTAGGTCACAGGAGCTAAAAATAGATTTTAAAAATGCAAACTTTGAAAATCTTCTTCTGCAAAACTGCAAGGCCTAGAGCTTAGATATTTGGTATGTAGCATCATCTTATGGGCCATTACCAAGATTGTACAAATCATAGCCCTACGGTGATAAATGACCCCGCACCAGGGGTCACTTGTTTTACATAGAGTTATATAGGAAAATGTTTAAAAATCTTCTTCTATGAATCCATTAGGCCTAGAGCTTAGATATTTGGTATGTAGCATCATCTAATGGTTCATTACCAAGATTGTTCAAATCATAGCCCTACGATGATAAATGCCCCCGCACCAGGGGTCACTTGTTTTACATAGAGTTATATAGGAAAATGTTTAAAAATCTTCTTCTATGAATCCATAAGGCCTAGAGATTAGATATTTGGTATGAAGCATCATCTTATGGTTTATTACCAAGATTGTACAAATCATGACCCTATGGTGATAAATGACCCCGCACCATGGGTCACTTGTTTTACATAGAGTTATATAGGAAAAACTTTAAAAATCTTCTTCTATGAATCCATTAGGCCTAGAGTTAGATATTTGGTATGTAGCATCATCTTATGGTTATTACCAAGATTGTCAAATCATGCCAGGTGATAAATGCCCCCGCACCAGGGTCACTTGTTTACATAGATTATATAGGAAAAACTTTAAAAATCTTCTTCTATGAATCCATAAGGCCTAGAGATTAGATATTTCATATGTAGCATCATCTAATGGTTCATTACCAAAATTGTTCAAATCATAGCCAAACGGTGATAAATGCCCCCGCAATAGGGGTCACTTGTTTTACATAGAGTTATATAGGAAAAGCTTTAAAAATCTTCTTCTATGAATCCATAAGGCCTAGAGATTAGATATTTGGTATGTAGCATCATCTAATGGTTCATTACCAAGATTGTACAAATCATAGCCCTATGGTGATAAATGCCCCCGCACCAGGGGTCACTTGTTTTACATAGAGTTATATAGGAAAATCTTTAAAAATCTTCTTCTATGAATCCATAAGGCCTAGAGATTAGATATTTGGTATGAAGCATCATCTTATGGTTCATTACCAAGATTGTACAAATCATGCCCTATGGTGATAAATGCCCCGCACCAGGGTCACTTGTTTTACATAGAGTTATATAGAAAAACTTTAAAAATCTTCTTCTATGAATCCATTAGGCCTAGAGCTTAGATATTTGGTATGTAGCATCATCTTATGGGCCACTACCAAGATTGTACAAATCATAGCCCTACGATGATAAATGACCCCGCACCAGGGGTCACTTGTTTTACATAGAGTTATATATAGGAAAATCTTTAAAAATCTTCTTCTATGAATCCATTAGGCCTAGAGCTTAGATATTTGGTATGTAGCATCATCTTATGGTTCATTACCAAGATTGTACAAATCATAGCCCTATGGTGATAAATGCCCCCGCACCAGGGGTCACTTGTTTTACATAGAGTTATATAGGAAAATCTTTAAAAATCTTCTTCTATGAATCCATAAGGCCTAGAGTTTAGATATTTGGTATGAAGCATCATCTTATGGTTTATTACCAAGATTGTACAAATCATGACCCTATGGTGATAAATGCCCCCGCACCAGGGGTCACTTGTTTAACATAGAGTTATATAGGAAAATCTTTAAAAATCTTCTTCTATGAATCCATTAGGCCTAGAGCTTAGATATTT
>CM037794.1:36120377-36170377 GCA_021229015.1 Solen grandis
ATAGACGGTATATTTTTAACGCAGGTACATTGCAATTCACATATATTATCTATAAACTTAGTATTTAACATTTCATTAAGTCATTAATAAAATATTTACTCTAATTACTTTTAAATTCTCGTCTGAATTCCCGGCGAACGTCAATTTAACCGCATAATGTTTTGTTTATTTGTTTGTTTATTGAATTTAACGTCCTCATATTGTTTTGCATAGGTTTGAATAAATGATGTATATTTCAAATATGTGACGTTGTGCTAAAAATCATGTTAATGTCTTCTGATATTATAACGTCATATCAGAAAATTAAATAGAGAGTAATTGTTTTTTTTAAATAAGATCGATTAATAATTTCACTGAGTGAACATAAAAAGTGAAAATGTATCATTTTATGTTCACGAATGAAATTATTAATCGATCTATCACCAAAACAAACAATTTTTCTTTTAATTTAATGCTTTAAAGGCCAGAAATTAGTTATTTTATTCACAGAATACGTCAAAATTGGCGGGCTTACGTCGCGTGCGTGACGTTATATATGGCGTCATTTCTTGCGTTAAACCCGACTCAACTGACGTTCCGATCAGTTTAATGTAGGGTCGGGTTCAAGTTCGTGGTAATTTCACTGTTTTATAATATATAATATACTGTTATTTCCCTATAATCCACCGAAAGGCACTAAATAAAATGATAATGTCGACGTCCGAAGAACGCGCCGCGCAGCGGACAGTTATCCAGTTTTGTTCGGACCTCGGTTGATAACTGTAAAGACTTTACAACAAATGCATATTCAAATTCAAAGAGAAAGACCTATCTCCATTGGTGATGAATCATGTGATCTGGTGAGAGATTGTGTAATGCTGATACGGGACTTACATCGCCAACCGCAGTTTCCAAGTCTTCTTTGAGACTGTTTTTGACGAACCATGGGTGAAGTGGCATCGTAAGTGCATGGAATGCCATGGATAGTACTTTGAGAAAGGCGCATTTTGTAGATATGACCTCATCTTTGACGTTTGACGTGCGCCGCGATTGACTTAGTTATCATGGAATTTTTGTCATCCTTAAAATGTTATTTGTTTAAATTTTTCAATCAAATTTTGTAAAAATGTTAGATCTGCGGCTGTCCGGTTAGCGTAGTGGTTAGCGCACTGGCTTCTTACCATTGCAGCCCGGGTTTGATTCCCGTCCAGGACAGTATGTGGGATGGTAGGTGTTCACCAGATCAGGCAGGTGAGTTTTCCCCGGTTTCCCACCACTGTCAGACTGTGCGGTCGGTTCACATGTCGGTTAAGTTCGCATGTGCTTATGTTTGTTGTTGTTTGTATTTTGCCGACTTTAAATAAAAAATATTATTATTAATATTATTATTCAATTATATATGTTGATAACATGTTTTAATCTGTAATTCTTACCAATTTATTTTAGCTTTTAAACAGTCTTGTCACAGAATATTGGGACAGCCCTCGTATGTATTGATAATGAAATATGTTTAAACAAGATGCCTATCTCTGTTTGCCAGTATATAAAATAAAATGTAATTTGTTATTGGCTCGCCAATCATGATTAAAACATTTTTTTTATTCTGCTTTGAATATATATTTGTTCACTTAAACTGTTAATTTTCAGTTTTATAATGATTAAAGTCAAATATTTTATTTGACAAAATGCAATCACAACCTTGTAACTTCATGATGTCAATATTTTTTTGGAAAATATCGGAAACATAATATACAATGTTTTATGTCTTATTCTAACATTTTTAAATTTTTTTTTTTCTTTATTTCAAATCAATATAAACAGATTTGAAAGAATATGTAGACATGTAATGAATTTAGATAATGAACTTTTCTTAACCTGTCGGTTTTAGTTGTTTTTGTTGTTTTTTTTATGTAAAAAAAAATATAAAGAGATGATAAAAAGGTCCCTTGCATCAGTTAGAATTTGAAAAATACATGATAGCGATTAACTAAATTTAATTAATTCATAATTAATAATTTTAGTTAATAGTTAACTCATATGTTAAACATTTAGATGTATTTACAAGCAAATTCAGGTAAATTCAAGGCAAAAATATGTTCATATAATTAACTTCTGAGCAAGTAAGCATCCAATGACTTATGAAAGTAAACTATATCTTACTATAGATTATAACATTACTATCAAACTGATACCTTATGTATTAAAATAAGTCAAGAAATAAAAAAAAAATCATGTAAAATAGAAAAGTAACTGCATGATGATAACTATGAAAACTGGAGTTGTATTTCTGCTACACTGGTTGCATTTAAATCATACTTTAAAAGAATTCTTTAAATAAATCAAACTAAAAATAATTCCTTACAGTAGAGAAATGATTATTTTATAATATGGTTACATTTTCCTCTTTGATTTTTCCATTCTTTTTTTAAAGTTTGCAATATTCAATGATCTGCTGCGTGCTTAAACAATATTTTCCACTGGCTTATAAAAGAGTTTCCTATCTCTGTTTAATATATCTTTGATTGAGAATAGTAATAAATTAGATACATTTTGTTATATAGAAACTGTTTAGAGATGGAATCATACATTCTGAAAGCGGGTAATCCTTGACATATCTATAAATCTTGTATTATGAATGTTATAGAGAATATATCTTATTTTGCTGTTGTTCGTCCTTTCAAAGAAGAAACATTAAAATCTATAACATTTAAACATTATTGTTCTTGGCTAAGAATTACTAAAATTATCAAACATATGTTGTTAAAAGATTGGCTAAGTTTGTACACTTTGCCTTTACAGAAAGAAAGTTTCTTAGAAATTTCAATATTGAATGTAGATATACTAAATACATATATTCAAATACATGTATTCCAGTTATGTCTGAACTATTAATTGATAGTTCTCCAAAATGAGTTTTAAATACAAAGATGTAATTATCTACAAAGATGTAATTATCAATAACTGATCCACTAAACTAATTGTATTAAATAATTTATGACATAAAATTAAAAAAGTAGGCCTGATTTAAAAGAAGATAAGTGTTGGTTTCAGTTGTATATCATTTTTAAATCAGCGAGTGAAAGAAAATCAATATTTTCACGAGTGGCGCGGCCACGAGTGAAAATTTTGATTTTTTCTCATTAAAAGTGATATTCCTCTGTAACTAGTATTTTTTCTTTTTATTTAATGTCTTCTGCGATGCTTTACACATTTTTGCTAAGTTCATCATAAATTTATTCGGTCAAGAAATTAGTCCAATAAATGAACACAAAGAAGACGTGTAATCAACATTTATTACAGGTATTTCTTGAGGAAGGTTTATTTCACTGTAGAAATTCTTGAAAAATAAGATAGTGTCTTTTAGGTAATATATAAACATAAATTTTTATTTCATACTCTTCCCTGACATGTATAAGTGTTTGTGACACCTTAACTTGTACGGTAATATACTTAAACGTGTTAATCATAAACGTGTTTATGGCTAATTAAATATTGAACTGAATTGACAATTAGGGTATTTTAGAAACGTTAACAGTGTGCGCCAAATTTAAAATAAAACAGTTTTTGTGACAGTGGCTGTGGTTCAGTACATGGGAGACAACTCCTGTTGTATAATATATTCTGAAGTTGTTTATAGATTACTGTTTTGAAAAAGAGGGGATAGAACAAGACGAAATGTAGCGGTTGTTCGTTATTTCCGCAGTATTGCAGTAATGTTCCCCGAGGAAAAGATGGCGGTTAAAGAATAAAGAATAGTTTGCTAACATGTAGATGCATTAATTACAATATCTATAAAATTGTAATATTCAACGTGCAAATGGTTTCTTACACTTAATTCATTTCTGAATATAAATTACCACACAATCAGCAAAACACGTTCAAAAGACAACCACTGACAATCACGACTATGTAATTATACAGTTAATATGTATTATTTAAAAACATGATATATTTGGTTGATAGCATTGTATTGTACATAGGCCGTATACTTGCCACACAGGTCATGCATAGACTTGGTAGTTGATGAATATTTTGTTCACATCACAACTTACACCATTCCTCAAAATTGGAATCTTCATCGAGCAAGTCTCTTGCACTTAATTCATATACTGAATATGAAATTCCTTATAATCAGCGACACGGATTCAAGTTACAACCACTGGCAACCATGGTCTTACACTGTTGATATATGTTTAACATATTACCAGAAACCTTCCCACTGGTATATATACATTGTACATGTATCGTAGAACGATTCACCCAGACTAAATGATGGTCAACTTAGTATTTAGTATATGTCGAGAATTAAAAGCTTATATAGGTTTTTTTACATTGACATCCCCCCTCTCTCTCTCTTATAGATTTTGTATCTTCATCTTCACAGTGAGTTTATATAATTTTCTCTATTAAAAGGAAAACTTCGGATCAAAGCGGTGCAGTATCCTTAATCTTATTGCTATCTTGGATGTCGTTTTCCTCATGCTCTTGTAAACGTTTTATTTCCAACAGGGTCTTTGTGGGCAGATCTTTGCGCATTTCTTTTAAGTATTTCTTCATCTGTACAGCCGTGTTATGCTTAATAATGCTCCTCTGCTCGGAATGATGGGCACCAATATGCTGGCTCTTACGTCCATCTGGCTTCACAGTTGTTCGCGAACCAGTTGGAACTTCACAAATACGGGGTTGCGTCTTTGTTTTTATTTGCATCCTTTGAAGACCATATTCTGTGTATTTTTCATCAAGACATTCTTTAGTTTCTTTGGTATTATCTGTATCTCCTCCGTTATTTCTTCCAAACAGAATATCCACCTTAGCACCATTTTCCAAGTCTTCAGAATACGCAGTTATGTCTTCTGCTGCTCTTCTATTATGATTAGTGATACCATTTGTATCTGACAAGGAATATTTTCTTCTGAAAGAAAAAGGTGTCTGCTGGAGCAGTTTGTCTGAACTCGAGTCCTTTTCGTGAAATTTGTGATGGTCCGATCCAATTTCTGATTGAACCTTTGCATCATATTCTGTGTTTTTAGTCTCGTGTTCAGCGGGTAAAAACTTGCCACTGTTTTCTAAAAATGTCTTTCACCTGTAAGGAGCGATTAAAATCCTTATGCAGTATTTTGGCTTGGTCATTTGCCCGTTATCATATTCATCAGCTGTGTTAGTCGATGGATTAGAGTTTCTTCTTTGCACGTATTTTTTCTCTCTGTCAATTTCTTTAATCAGTCTTCGTGCAACATCAACAAAGTTTGATACTTTGTTTTCTTCAGCTTTTACCGACGCTTTAATCGGTATGGCGAAGTTTTTGGGTGAGGATATTCGTCGCTTATGGCAAACCGAGTCTTGAAACCCCATAAACAGAATATCTTTTCTTCTTTTCTCAAAGTCAATTTCTTTAATTGTGACATCAGAAGGACTGATATTCTTTTCATTCACCACAAAATCCGTTAAACAAACTGACTTTCTTCGCAAGAGCAATGATTTCCTTGTTTTATCCTCACGAGGAGAATCATGACGGTGTTCACGTTGTTCAGAAACTCTCCCGGCTACCGTCGTATCGATTTGTTTATTGCATGCCCGCTTTAGTCCATTCAATCCTTCAATATGAGTACATGTATTCGTCACTGAATCACATGAGGCTTTCCGTTGTGCAATATTTATTTCAGATAGACTAGCTATGAACTGTTTGTATTCTGTACTCTTTTCCAAAAGATCCAAGCTCAACCTACGGTAGCTATTCCTATTTTTTGATAGTTCTTTCTCCATTTAGTATCACTGTAGTAAGTGAACTGATCAGCTGTGAAAGACCTACTTGCCCAACACGCTATGAAGCTATGGATTCCTCTACATCGGACCCGGTAAATTGTTATAAATTAGAGAACTATATCACCGGTGTTTAATGTTTTTAGCATCTTTGACGTTAATCGTCATATATATATAATACTAGTTTTGAATGTTGTTACTCACAAGTCTTAAACAACATTTTGAAATTGCGTCATTTGTTTATTGTACCTTGTATGTTTATTTCACTGCGTCAATATTTGTAACTGTGCCCACTGGCAATATCAGTATAATATTTGGTGAGTCAAAAACTGACGAATTGCCAATAAACAGTCAATTGTATGAAGCAATAAACTACAATAAGCGTAAGTTCCAGAAAAAATACAGACACATATGTCATACCTTTCATAACATTTGCCTAAAAAAAATTAAGCAGTAGTGGTCAAAGAAACATACATATTTTTTTTTCAATTTCATATATTAGGATTAAGGAACTGAGTGCATTAGTGGAGCAGTCTGAAGTGTTATAAAGAAGATACGTTACTGGCCGTCACAGAAAGCGAAGTGCAATATAACTATCTTCAAAAGACAATCAAGACATACTTATAATCATGCTTAACTGCATAGGAAACTACCACCAAATGTTTTGGGAAATGGTCGTATTTCACCATCAGAGGCTGGGACAAACTGCCGCCGGATACAGCTCCAGCTGAGCCGCTTGAAAATATCACACCAAAGTGATATCTTTCACAAATAAAATTCTTAATTATTACCATGCGCGATTTGGCAATATGTGTGCAGTAAACGAAGGACACACATGGACTTTTTTTAATTTTTCTACCAGCGAGGACGGTGCACACACGTTGCACTAATGCTCCTAGTCAATTATATATGACTCATATAGCCCACAGATCAAACGACAGCAAACATCATGCAAATACGGCAGGCTCGGATTCTCCGGGGGAGCAGAGTGGGCTCAAACTCAAGCTCCCACCCCCACCTCCAGCTGGCCTGATTATACATTTTTCTAGCTGACTGACAAACAATGTGGTCAGTAGTGGAAATCCTTATTGTGAGCCCCTTACTGAAATAAAGGTAGCCAAATGACCAGTCATCCACCAAACCGACCCCTGCTGAGAGCGCACCCGCTGTCATTATCTCCGCTGTCACCTTGGCAACAGCACTGTGTCTGCTTTAATCTGAACCAGTCAAACGCTTTAAGTAAATTAATGCACCAATAGCGATAAGAATAAAATGGAGTCGCATTTATTGTGCATATTATAGTAAAATTTATAAACGAGTATCAAATCAAACCCATTGTTATAAACACGGCTTTGAGCTGCGCAAACACTGCTGTAACAAAAAAATCCTAATATTTTTTTTATGAACAGCTTCATGAAGCTCTCTCTCTCTCTCTCTCTCTCTCTCTACAGATTAAATGATTAGCATAAATATATGTATTTAATTCAAAAGGAAACATATTTGAAACAACATATAGACAATAATATATATAATAATATATCTCAATGAAAATAAAATCTAATAAAATATAACACAACAATACTATTTTGATAAAGCCCAAAATATAAATGTAATACTCCATTACTATATTTTGCCAAGGAAATAATGACCTTATCATTCATTTTCATTTTCATATTTAAACATTTTCTTTTAATTTTATTGAGATTTAATATAACAAAAAAAGTCCCCCATCTGAATCAGAACTCGCAACCTAGCCTTGCTGCCAGTGCCATAAATTCGTATTAATGACACAATATATCATAGAAAAATATTTTCAAGGATCTATATATTTGTTAAGTGGGCGGTGGGTTCGAGCCCCGGCTACCGACCACTGGTCTTTCCCATGAACGATGCCCGCCTGATACAACAATCTCCAAGCAGAATCATTTGAGCGACTCAGAGGGTCGTGGGTCAAGAATCTTATCAAAACAGAAAATAATAATATATATTGAAGTTGATTTTATGGACCAAAAGCATAAACATGAAGAAAATTCAGCTCAATGCTTAGATTTCAATATAAAAATTATATATCTATTTAAAAAAAAAAAAGCTATCACCTCCCCCTCCCGATACCCCTCAGATTGCATCTCCGTCATCCTAGAAACATTTTTCTGGGGAAGCCCCGGACCCCTTATCACTGACATTACAATCATCTTTTGAGCACCCCCAGTTGAAAAATTCTGGTTCCGAGCCTGTACGGTGCACTAGTGATCATTAATATTCCATTTGAATTCCTTTGTTTACCATAATGACACAATTATATGACAAGCAGAATAAATAATACAGCAGATTATATTCCAGCTGGAATATGAATACTAGTACATTATCAATATGTTTAGAAATGATTGTCACATGAGCAAATACAGGATACAGTAGCTGATCACAAGGCACAGGGGCGAGTCGGGGGGGGGGGGGGGATGTAGATGGCAGGGAAGTGAAGCACATATTCATTGGTTGAATATAATTTTTTTATGATTTTTTTTTAGAAACGAAAGTTTCTAAAGTCAGACAGTGGATTATCTACTTACATTCACATTTCCGCCACTTATCCATACATTCGCGTTGAAAAATAGTACCACTGGTTGTAGAAGTCAACATTGCAGTTTCGATAAAAGTTTTGATATTGCAGGATTTTGAAAGCATTGGGTATAATCACAATGTCTGTGCAAATAAAACTGTAAAAGAAGCAAGTGTCCGCAGTTTCATTTATTAAACTGCCTATAAATAACCTTAATTGCACCACAAATTTGCGGCTGCGGAATAAGCTCAATTGGTGAGAGCGTTGTTCAGTATTTCAGTATTTTGTTCTTACAAGGGACCGTGAGTTCTAGTCCAGCTGAGACGGGTTTTTTTTTTAACACTTATTGTTTTATATTCTTGGGTTATATATTTTGAATTTTTTAGTTCTAGTTTTTATACTTCCATTATTTTTTATTATTTATAGAGAAGTCGATTTTTTAAATATGAGGGTCCTGCGCATAGACAGGTTCGGTTATAAGGTCAATACAGTAGGAATGAGAGGCGGACAATATGTTTAAGGTAAGCCGTCATTTGAAACATTTTGTTTTTAATCCTTTCTTGTTAAAGTCTCAAATGAGTGTAGTGTCTCTAGTCGCATCTGTATGTCACAACTCAGAAAGTACTTTAGGGATTGGGTTTATACTTTATACAATAGCCAAACTTTACTTACCAAGAACAATAACTCTACCTTGCTTTATATCTATTACTTCCTTGTATGGTGAAATTATATTTTTCTAGAACATATTTAAACAAGAAATATCTTTAAAAAAGATATTCGGCGTAGGATGAAAGAAAAACGAGATTTCCAGTCTTCTTGAACATACCGAGGAAAAGCGCGCGAAAGACCCACGCACAACAAATTTAGTACGCTCTAGAAATATACTTTTTGGTTAAAGGCTTGTTTGATATTTGTTCATATCATTATTGCATATGACAATTATGATATAAAAGCGTTATTAGTTGTTTTGGTTTTGGCGAATTAATTTTCAATGAGAGCATCTCGGCAGGCTGGAAGAATTCAATATACATAGTAATTAAGGGGTTTCATGTCATAACACGGTGGATTCTTTTTTGTTGTTTTAAATCATTTTCACAAAGTAGCATTCCTCAGTTGATGGAAAAGGATTGTATTTAACTTACTGGAATCACTTTCATGTTTACATCAAAAAGAAAAGTAATAACACCAAGCTGAATGATATATACAAGCTGCACCCCTTATTTACAGTAATTTTATAGTCCATAACGATGCGTTAACCAATAACAGGAGTCCTTTTATTCAGCTTAGAATTATTTACCGCTGTTAGCGTACATTTGATTGGTTTAAGATGCGAGTTGAAATCGAAATTATACAGCTACGCCGAAAAACTATTAAGGGCATGTATATCATTCTTTACAAATGGGAAGGATGTGAAGTGACAAAGAACAATAACTTTATCATGTCCCATTTTCTTGCTATTATATTAAAATTATTTCTGTCTACAGCAAATAAATGAAGTATTAAAGGTATTGAGAGGATCAATACTAAGAGCCACTATTCCTTATCCAATTTTGTTTAAATTGACAGAGACCAATAAATAAAATAATCTATCTTACCTGCTGTATTAATAAGATTTAACTTACCTGTTTTTTTTACATGCATACCACAAAAAAAATTAAAGGCATTGACTTTATAATTCACACATTTTAACTTTCGCTTCTGACAGTGCTCTCAATGCTTTGATTGTAAAAATAACTTCATAAATGTGATACTGCTACGCTCCTCTGGAGCTGCGACCAAAAATGTTACGCTCTTCTAGAGCTGCCACCTTTAATAGTTTTATAGTTTTATTTCAAAGAGCCAGAAGGTCGTCCGACCCATGCGGCAAACAAACAATTACATAATATGAACATGACGGTAATGTACAAATGTAAAACAAATGCAACACAATACATGTACAAATCGATACAAACGTATATAGATCACATAACATAACATACTTGATTGATTAAAGAATTAATTAAATGAATTAATCCGGGACCGGATTCCCTTATCCAAACGAAATATAAGGGAAAGTGCCGGAATATAAAACAAAGTAATACTATATATAGCAATACGAAAAATCAGTATTATAATATAACAATAACACTGTTTAAACATGAATATATTAAACCAGTTTCCCTTAATATCACGTGCTCTCTTGGACTCTCACAAGCTACTAATGTTGTTTGTGTGAGTGTGTGACTGTATATGTGTTGAACTCAAGAAAATGACTAATACCAAAATTAGGGATAAATAAATTACGTGACACATTATAAATTAAATGAATTAAAATTTGATAAACTAGTATCATAAAATTCTATTCATATCCACTCTAATTCACAGGCTAGTACAACCTCAATGCTTAATTAAAGTAAACAAAAGATGTACTTATATTTAAACAAATTCAGCTTTTTCTAACAATTAACAAACCCTGGAATAAAGCTTAATATTTCTCTAAAATAAATAAATAGCCCCTAAGTATGTCTCCTATTATGCAATAATATATATAAAGATAAAAAGAAAAACTGAAATAAAGAAACAGTCTAAAACCCTAACACCTTACAATTTCTAGAAAATTTGGAATCCTGGAATGAAGAGAGTCTGGGGTTTATATACCCTAGCAGACTTTCACAGCTATGGAACTGTGGCCCACAGAAAAATCTGTGGAGTCCCACACTTAAACCTTTTGTTTCCACAGTAAAATTTGTGGAACCATTCCACCAAAATTGTGGGGCTTTCCCACAAAATCTGTGGGAAGTTATTTAAACAATATAAGTAATTATTTTACTGCTTAAAGTGATTGCATTTAATCCTAAAATGTACAAAATATCATTTTACTTAAAATAACATAAATAATACCTCAAAAATTCTTTTTTTTTTTCCATTTAAGTTGAACATTGTGGAATGTATCAATCTAAAAATAGATTACTTCAGCATCAAGATGGCTGTCAATGTCAGCATACATATTTAAACCATAGACGTATATATATATATATATATATATATATATATACGTCTATGTTTAAACTTTACTAAAGTTTACACAACAAAAAGGAGGATTTAGGATAACAAATTTGGCAGAACTATGAAGAATCATAAACTTGTACAGGAAAAGTAGGACCTGTGCCTATACAAAGATGTATTTGTATATAATTAATGAAAATAGCTCTCGTGAAACTGAATATATTTATACAGTATGGAGTTCTGACATAGAAAACAGAAGAAGACAGGAGGACAAATAGAGTTAAACACTGGCAAGAATACCAAATGAGGATTTATTGTTCTGTGTTTTTAATCAGAACAATGATCTAAATCATGCATTAGTGCCAGTAAAATCATCATTTAATAAAACTATGAAGTGGCTAGCCAAAATCACACGGTAAGACAAATTTTGAAGAAAAAAACCCTGATCATTACAGTATAAATCGTAGATGACAGAACGACTAACCCTTTCCGTCATAGAGGAAACCATGAAAAGACCTATGCGAACAGCATAAAACCAGATCAGCCTGCGAGTAACTCGCAGGCTGATCAGGTTTTATGCTGTTCGCTGCTCCTCAGTGGTCTGGAAATGAGGATTTTACAATCAAATTTGGTAAGGTTTGACTGTGGTTTTCTGCAGATCAGGCTTTATGGGGTACCTACTGAGTGCGTCAAAATGAGTCTATATGAGGGAAAGGGTTAAAGAGAAGGTGGTAGGGGAGCCTCAAGTTAGTCCTCAGACCGGCAATGCTGGTCAGTGACCTCGGTGTCAGACCCTTCATGCCCACCAGCCCCAAGTTATGGGTTTCTATATCCGTCACTTCACGAGGCATGCCTGGTAATGGTTTAATTATCTTCTTTTTACCCATGTGACATATTTGGTATGACTACATTGTTGAATTTTGAACGACTATTTCATAAATACATAACATAAAATTCTACTATTAAGCATAAACCACGTAAAAATGTCATACGAATACATAAAATACCACATGTCCAATACCATGAACGATATAGTATCCTTTCTTTTCCAGTGATATACAAAAGCAGTATATCAAAATATCATAGGAAAGTCAAAGTGTTTCAAAATGTGGCTTGGTTATGGAATTCAATAAGGGTGTCCGAAAAACTTCGTAATTAACGCAACTGTGTCTCACCATACCATGTAGGCTTCGTCCTTGACTCGTGCGACGTTCTCGTAGGTTATGGCTATTTGGTCGCCCGTTGGCTCGCTGTAAAAGATTATCAAGCTATTAAAAAAATCCCTATACCATGTGCATTGGAATCATGCACAGATCCAGCCATATTCTACAAGGGTGGAGGGGGTAAGAGGGTTATTTTCTTCTTTACTCTTAGCATAATCCCGGGCGGGGGGGGGGGGGTCATGACCCACTTCTGGATCAGCGCATGGGAATAAAGTGGGTTTGTGTCGCTCTATATATTGTATATGTATATGATGGGTGTAATAAGTTATTTTCAATAGCGGGAGTTGAAAAATATTGCAGTGCATGGTGTATTCTGGGGAAAAACTCTATGCAAACGTCACAACAGAAAATGATTTTGCTCTTGTGTATGTGTTTCATTGATAATAGTGTATGTGAATAACGAAAGGAAAATATCACAATATCTACACACCTTCGAGTATAATAGTTATATGTATTATTTCCTGGTTTAGGTTTATTTAACTCGAAATGTGTATATTTTTCAGGCACTACTTAACTACAGCTTCTAACTAAAGGCATTCCTAAGAATTCACCAACACGCTATGGAACAGAATTCGGGCAAAAAATACATTTTGCCTTTGGCATCATGTATATTGCTTCATTTGTCTAAGTGACAAACATCATTTTGACTAGTACAATACGGTATAATTGTTGTCTGCGTTATTTGTATTTTACATTAAACATTAATTATTCATTCACATCATAGTAAACTATTGAAAATGCATCTGCTTTTATTTCCATTTCATCACCGTATAGCACTGTGTATAGCTGAATAGTCCAGTTTGCATTCGTATTAAAATGGAATTTATTTAGTCGGTTTTACGAATCGATAAATGACACATGCAGCTAAGCAAAATAACACATGTACGCAAGCAGAATGACAAATGTCAAATGTGCACCTAGCATTATGACGCTGGAGGGCGCTTATCTGGTTTGACTCGGAGCGAGTTCAGTTTACCTACTAGAGTTACCAGAGTTGCAATAAAACGCGCGGGGTTTTTACCCTACGAACTCTAGGTTTACCCGAGTTCAACCTAGCGAGGTAGGTGGGTAGACTAAAAAGCAATATGGCGAACGGAAAGCATCTAAGCAAATTTATAGAAAAAATATAAATATCTGTGATATCCTGTCTTTAAATAAGCCTTAAAACAAGCAGTAAAGCTGGCAGCTAATTTATTCAAGCCTAAGCTCGAAAAAGTCATAATAAAAGATTTATTGTTTTAATCTATGTCTGTTTACAAATTACGTCACAAGGGGTAAACCTCGTGCGTTTAGTTGATTGCTAACTAGAGTATATTTATTACGTCATCAATACGAGTTAACTCGAGTAGTGTTTGTTTGTTGGGTTTAACGTCCCACCGACAGTATTTCAGTCATTTGGAGACGATGTCTACTTGCGACAGATATAGTGCTGCCACATTGCAGTATCACGCCGTAGATATGTGGCATGATACCACACCCAATCACATTATCCTGACACCGGGCCAGCCAGTTTTGCAACTACCCTTATATACTGAGCGCCAATCAAGGGAACTTTAACAGTACCATTTTTTTGCGAGTTTGGTATGTTACGGTCAGGGATCGAACCCACGACCCCCGCACCCGAGGCGGACGCTCTAAAATTCGAGTAGAACTATAGTTGGTCAACTGAACTCGCTCTCGGTAGTTCGAGAAGAATCGGCAAAATGAAGTACGAAACTGGCTGTTTTCCAAATTCGAAAAAGTTATATCTTTTAAACAAATTGTTTGAAATAGAAAGTTTATCCACTGCTTAAAGACATAATTGCACTTTACATAATACTTTACAATGTTTTTTTTCTAAGTGCAGGCCAAACATTTCAGATATTTATATGAGCTCAGGCTTACAAAGATGAATATTTAGATGATGAACGTCACGCAAAAATTTAATATACGAGCACATCTCTTCGATCTACATACTGTTCGTAGTTTCGTAATTCAGTCCCAGATTCACCGGGAGGCTTTGGGGGTTCAAGCACCCACCCACCCCCACAACCCAGCTGGCCCTGAAAATACAATTTTCTGGGTGACTGAAATTGCCTTGACTGGGTAAATGGAAATCCCAATCGTGAGTCCCTTACTGAAATAAAGTTAGCCAAATGACAAGTCACCCAGGCCGACCCTTGCTGAGAGAGCATCCGCTAGCTGTCACTTATCTCCGCTGTCATTATGGCAACGGAACTGTGTCTGCTTTAATCTGAATCAGGCAAACGTCTTTAGTATTGCAGAACATACTATTAATAAGTTAATTTTAATACATATAACAAAAACGTCCCCAAGCTGGATCAGAACTCGCAACCTAGCATTGCAGCCAGTGCCATAAAATTCGTATTTATATAACTATAAATCGTGTAGAAAAATAGTTTCACGATCTATGTAATATTTTCATATTTCCTTCAGATACCCCTCAGAATGCATCTCCGTCCTCCTAGAAAAAATATTTCCCGAGGGGCAATGCCCCCCTCCCCCACCCACCCACACACACACACACCTAAAAATGACCCTAAGTGAGAATAAAACTATTTAGCCCAAAGCTTAGATTTTAATGTATAAAACATATATCAAATTTTAAAAAAGCTATCATATTTCCCCCAGATACCACTCAGATTGCATCTCCGTCATTCTCTGTCTTTTATCCGGTGTAGCAAGCCCCCCCCCCCCCCCCCCCCCCCCCCCAGCACTGACATCAAACATTTGTGTTGAACAATTCTGAATCCGAGCCAGAGTATCACAAAATATATTTGCTTAAAAGAGTTTTATATACCTTATGATAAACATATTTAGTTGTTTTTTTTTCTTAAAGTCAAACTGCTATATACATTTATTGTATTTCAGCTCCTGTTATGATCATATAACGGAGATATACGATCTTTCCGTACTTTCCCGGAGTTCCGAGTATTCAGTTTCCTCCACTGTGTAAAAATGAAACGCAGGATTTTGATTCTACGAATTAACTTCTCTTTGATTATTCTGCACCTAATGAAGCAGTAGACAATTTAATGTAAAACAAATGTCACATTGATGAAAAGAATTTTAAAATATAACAGCATTAAATTATGACACATGAAAGCCAAATCATTAACTGATGCAAAAAACACAAGAGCATAAGTCAGTAGACAGCATTGATAAACGCACGGCATATCACTTTTGTCAGTATGGCAAAGGAAGATCATGGGCTTGTTAGACAGCAAGATGTAAGTTTTGCCCTAATTCTGTTCCATAACACGCTTTCCTATCAGCGTGTCTATAGGTATGATACCGACACATATATACCAGTACAGGTAAGTTCGCCAAGCACAGACGCTTCCTGATTTTTCCAGGTGTTTTTACCTGGCGTTGAACATAAACCTCTCTGTTAATCAGCGTGCCAAATCTGTCTCCGTTGAGAATTCAAACTCTGCCATTGGTTATTTATTATTACAAATTGAAGTCAGTGATGGTATGCATGAGCAGTAAAGTGTGTGTATACCCGTGTGTAGTGAAATTTTGTTAGAAATCTACAGTATGTGTGCGTAATTGTTCTTCCTGATACTCAAAGTGCGGAACATTCATACTCGCATTGTCCTATTTATAGCTTTTGTTGAAAAGCTTTAGCAGGGACAATCAACTACGGAGTGGTTCGATATTATATACTTTGGATTTACTAATACAGTGTAAAACATCACTGAATAAACAAGATGGAAAACGTGTTAGGATCTTTAGAAAACGGCCAGATTCTACGAAACATTGGAATGCTGGTATGGATGAACCAGAATGACCCCGAGTTGCTCCGGACGATAACAAGTGCAGAGATCGGGTATTGAACCTATTATTGTCTGTGCGTACTCTCGATCGCAATTCTAGGTTGATAATGACAAATTAACAAGCTTATATATGCCATATAATATGGAGAGGAAGATCATGTTGTACATGTGTCTTTAACAGCGTGTAGCTCCTTTTACGATACCGTACGCAATATAGAGCTTTATCCCGAGAGATAAGAAAGAAAGACATGTACATTGTATTATATGTCATAATTTGATAAATTGCAGAAGTAGCCTATGTTATTTTTTGACGCTTCTAAGAATTTTGGTAGTTTTGAATTAGTTTAACTTGAGTTATTTATTTTATGTCGATTGGGAAACATGCAAGTTCTTGCCACTTTACTCATCCCTCTCGACGGTTCTTACGTAGAACTAATACATTGCGCCTGTGAAGGTTAATAAAAATCATTGTCTCTATAACGGGGTTCGAACTCATACCGTCGGATCCGCAGTCGAATATGTTACCACAGAACCACGAAGTCTATCTGCTTGATGCTGTAACACGATGGCGTGATTACGCTTGTTAATGGATATAAAATGATAACTAGACTAGATCTTAAAGGGGGGGGGGGGGGACATGCATGTACACATCAGGGTATGTATGTGTAGAAACCCTGTACGCATACTTCTATTCTAATTTATTGTAACCCTATATCGTCTTATAGATCTTTAATTCTATGGATTTTCAACTTACACGTGTTTCCCAAACGAGCGAAAACAGTTTAAATCATTATCCTGATGATGTGATGTTTAATTATGATCCGTCCTCGGGGATGTACATGTACATATGTAACCCAAGAGTGTGACCTTCAGAAAACGAAAAGTTCACTCCTTAAGTAAATACATAATTTTAAGTTACCAAAAGGGTCAAATTTTGAAGTACTACCTTAATATAAAGTATGTTATATATTTCATACGCATTTAATCCAATAAAGGTGTTAAGATTTGGGATAATAGTTATCCGTAGACGACAGTTATATTTCCGGTAAATTAACTTCCGAGTCACTTAACGCTTGCGAGGATAAATGCAAGCGTTCCATCCACACAGAGTAGGTTATTTACATTTTGCAATATTTCGCTAAAAGAGAAAAAAACTTAAGAGATATTTGTATCAAGATGGATCTGAATTCGTGGTCAATGAGCAATGCAGACATACTTCAGGGAATTTCTAATCTTGTATGGATAAACAAAAATGATCCAGAGATGGCTAAAACGTTCACAGAAGCCAGAATTGGGTGAGTCTAAGACAGTAAGCTTCTGATTACTGCTAGTGCTAGGTCAATCCCCTAAACATGTTTCCTGTGGAGCCCAGAATGAAGACTATAACCGGAGCGAATATAGATCTCTATATAGAGATATACAGAATCCTTAATCTCTACTGAGATCCGCTCCGGTTAATAAAATAACCGGAGTCGGATCTCAGTATCGATTTAAAGAATCTTGTATTTTTACTCAGTTCTACAAACCTTGTTCAACAGATCTGTAATTTAAATTGAAGAAACTCCTCCCTAGCTCTTGTGGGTTATTTTCAAATATCCATATATGATACTAAAATGTACCCGAATGAAGTAAAATGTTTTAATGTAATAAAATTATTGCTTTCATTATTCAATCATTTATGCTATTTTTTTTTAAAGAGAATTGTAAATAATTTATTGAAATGGGCCAACTTTTTGCAAACAAATAAATCCTTAAATCCTTGCAGAGTCTTAGTAATTTAAGTAATATCATTCTGACAACTGTAATTTATTTATTGTTGCCTAAATTATCAAATGGTAATGTAAATATAAATAATAAATTATGTGTAAATAAATCTGACTACAAATGTACACAAATTTTAATACTAAATTGATGCATGATATCCTCATTTTTTTTTATATCATTTCATACATGTGATGCCTTAATCAAACATACTTTCAAAATATATGATTTAATGATAGTCACATCAAAATAAAACAATCTGATTTCATTTATTTTAACAACCAAACATAGGGAAATAAGAATTCAAGGCAAGTGGGAACAGCATAAACACCCTTAAAAAACCATTTAAGACTTACACTAACAGTTTATCATTATGATTAAGTTATTGTAATTTCTTCATAAATTATTGATTTAATGGTATATTATTTATTGTAAGTTAATGAGTTACACTGTTTTGTTATCCAGTATCAAACACAGTAAAATAAATAAAGTATACATCTTGTTATCAAGTTATCATAAATCAGTATCTTAAATTAATATTTTAAATTCAGACTTTAATTATTGTCGCTGTATTTTTTCCGTAACTTATCAATTTATTAAGTCTATATGAATTATTTTTCAGATTATCACTGGTTAAGCCAGAATTAAAAACAAAAAAAATATTTGTTCTTACATATTTCAAATAAAATTTTAATAACTTTTCAAGCCAAATCAGAAATAATAACCAGGGTTACCTACATGATCTGAAAATATCAGTACATGTACTATGTTTATTCAGACTCGTTTTAAGTGACTGTCCATGGGATATTGTAAAAGTAGTCTATTAATGAAACGGTCTTTGAATAAAATATCTGTAACATTTGCTTTTTATGACATTGTAAAAATGGTGATAATAGTATAAATAAATATCTTCATAGTATTTTAATGTAACAATTTTTAAATAAATGAAAAGTCAGCAATTATTTTCATGACAGTGATGACAGAAACTAGTATAAATTTGTGATTAGGTTGTCTCTAAATACTCAAATTCTAGCTATTAATTAACATGTTCTTAATGGGTACACAAAATTGAATGCCAATCAGCGCTTTTTTTCCTTCTTTATCAGGGGCCATTCATGCCTTCCCCTCTGAAAATTCTTTAAGTAAAATCAATGCATCTTTCCCCTAATTTGAATCTTACTCCAGGATTTTTCTTTCCCCAGTGAAAAAAAAAAGGTCATATTTTCCCCAAATATGATGTGAAGGCCCCTTCCCAGACATCTGAAAAAAAGGCCTGCCAGTTCAACTTCAATTGTACTGCCCTTTATTAAGCCATTTTCGTTTCAACATGTTGACATATTAATACATTATTGAAATGGTGAGATTAAACGGTTTACCATACAAAATTCATTAAATAGCAATCATATTAAATTTGTTTCATTGATTTAATAAGAAACCGGTTAATTTGCATACACCTTTGAGTTACCCAGTTGAGAAGGTATGGCTACTTTCCGTTTTTAAGGAGTCCGTACCTATTGACAATTTTTATGAATGGCTTATATATTTTTAGATTATACGTGCAAAAAAAATGTATCAAACAGTTGGTTAATGAATTGACATGCAGCTTATCACTTAATCGTGCCCTCCTGCAAATGACAGGGTTTTTCTTACCATTTTGGAAACATGACCCGACCCTCAGAATTGAGAATGTTTTACATCATTTTAGACAAACTTGTGAAAAACTCACATCGTATTTTATATATATATATATATATATATATATATATAAAATCAAATATTTGGTTCATTCAACCCGTGTATCAAGAAACATGTCATAAAATTAAAAATGGCCATAATTTCTTTTTGGTTTTCTTTGTGTGTTCCATGAATTGGGAACAATCCAGTCCAATACTTTGTTTGGTGTTTCTTTTCGATTAAATGACTATTTTACCATTAATTATAATGGTAGTTTTGTGATTTTTTTTTTCATGAGACTACCATTTTTCGGTTTGACCATTTTGATAGAGATTCCAATGGAAGTAACTAGTTTTTTTATTCTTTTCCATGAAATTTACCATTTTTTGGTTCAGCCATTTTGATAGACATCTAACACTTGATCTTTATATTTTGTGGCAGCATGTATTGTGGCAGTACTGGCACTCTTGTTAACCGTTTATGTTCTCTTGACTCGTTCAGTTTATTGATTTGACCACAAATTTGTATGAGGTCTATATGATATTAAATTAATTGTATATTAATTAACACTACATATTCATTCATTCAATACTAATTTTTCTTTTAATTGTTACAGGTATGAAATGTACCAGCGGTTGAGTGGCCAGCGTGAGGTGGATGCTCTCAGGAATCAGACCATTGCTGCCATAGCCAAATATGTAAAGGACCATCCAAAGGCAAAGAAAGAGGACTTACAGAAAGAACTTGCAAAACAGATATTTGCATTTGCAAATAAAGTGGATCAGATGTAGTTGATCATGTGATACACTGAATTTTTTATTCATAGTATTGTAATGTCAATATACAAACTGCTGCTTTTGAATTTATTTTTTGACTATGTAGAATACTGAATTGAAATAATCACTGCATATTTGGCAGCCATATTAGTGGAATGATTACACAAAAGTAAAAAGAGCAGGTTGATTATACACAGAAATACTCAACATATACACAGCAGTGTGTAAGTCAGAATTATTCGGTAGCATTATTTACAATATCAATTTCACAGTTAACATCTAAAGTTTCATAATTTTGTGTAGAACTGCATAATGTTATTGCATATCTTCTGGTAGCACTATTAAAAAAAAAAACATTAAAGATAATAACACATTATAGGAAATATTGATACTTTCTACTTTCTTTGTATGCATGTATAAGGAAATGCATTATTTGCTTAAAAGTGAAATTTTCCTTAACATCATGTTTGTTTTACCATTTTGATTTTCTGCAAACAAACCTGTGTTTATAATAGCAGTGTGTTGTCAGTCAGTGATACCTGTAATAAATAGTGGGTATATATTGAATGTGATATCAATCATATTTCTTTTACTTTTAATATTTGTTAGAATAAAGATTGTAACTACACTGTATATTCTTTCATGTGTGGCCATACATAGAAAATATGCATTTCCTATGTGTGGCAATAGGAGAAAGAAAATTTAATCTTCTAATGAGATCAAATATTCTATTTATATCATGTTTTTCACTCTTTCACTCATATCTTTGAAATTCCCATTGGGAGCCTGAATTGTATGACAAAACTTCTCAGGTTTTTCACAGGAAGCATGAAATAAATGACTGAATTGTGAAGATGGCTGTGTATTGGATATCTACTGATGTAATTGTAAATCTTTCATGTAGACAGTATTTTTCTTTGTAACATTACTGTTTTACTTTGGTTTTTATTTATCCATATTTTTCATTTCAAATTGAATTATATCGTTATAAGTATGTATTGTACAAATAAAAAGATCAAATATATTTTTTAACTTGTTGAAATTTGTTAAACTGACCATTTTCATTTTCTGGACATTCAGTTTACGGTAAAAATGATATACATGTAACTCAACTGACAATATGATAGGGTGAGCTTTTAGACAGAGATGTTCGTTCTTAATCATAATATATTATTCTTGCATCTCCATTTCTGGGAAAAAATGCTTTTGGCCATAATTTTTAA
Source organism: Solen grandis (assembly GCA_021229015.1). Lineage (NCBI taxonomy): Eukaryota > Metazoa > Mollusca > Bivalvia > Adapedonta > Solenidae > Solen > Solen grandis. The sequence goes on from CM037794.1 coordinate 36,142,095, forward strand.
GATAAGTTCAATTTTTGCTGTTATCAAACCATTATCTCATGAAATGGTCATTGAATATTCCAAAATGCCAGATTTCACTTTGTTTGCACTAGCTTCCTATTTCTGAAGCAGTTGTTCAAAAATGGTATAGTATACCTCCCTTGCTGAGCACTCGCCATATAAGGGTAGTTCCAGGAATGATTGGCCCCGTGTCGATAATGTGACATGGTTGGTTTCATGCCATAGCGCTATACTGCAGTGTGGCATCACTATATCTGTCTCAAGTAGACATATTCTCCAAATAACTGATGTTAATCACAATTAACATAAGCTCTCGGCCAAGAACAATCATGACTAATTTTAGACCAATAGGCCTACCATCAATCTTGAACTATGATTTTTTAATGTTTTATATTATTAGCTCACCTGAGCAAAGCTCAGGGTGAGCTATTGTGATCCCGTGAGCGTCCGTCATGCGTCGTGCGGCGTCAACAATTTTTAGTGTTTACACTCTATCACCTTTATTTCTTAAGCAATCATCTTCAAACTTAAAGACAATGTTTATGACCATCATGTCTCGATTAAGTTCGATTATGGCTGAGATCCATCAATTAGGTCAGGAGTTATGCCCCTTTAAATATAAAAAAATGCCAGATTTCACTTTGTTTACACTCTAGCATCTTCATCTTTTGAGCTATCATCTTCAAACTTTATGACAATGCTTATGACCATAATGTCTCAATTGAGTTTGATTATGGCTGAGATTGGTCAATTAGGTCAGGGGTTGAGCCCCTTTTAATAAAAAAATGCCAGATTTCACTTTGTTTACACTAGCATCTTCATCTCTTCAAACTTATGGCAATGCTTATGACCATAATGTCTCTATTGAGTTTCATGAAAACTGAGATCTGTTGATTAGGTCAGGAGTTATGCCCCTTTAAATATAAAAAAATGCCAGATTTCACTTTGATTACACTCTAGCATCTTCATTTTTTTAGCAATCTTTTTTAAACTTTAAGACAATGTTTATGCCCATAATTTCGCAATCGGGTTCAATTATAACTGATATTGACTAGTTAATTTAGGAGTTATGCCCTTTTCACCATAAAAAAAGCCAGATTTCACTTTTACACTCTAGCATCTTTATTTCTTAAGCAATCATCTTTCTCAGGTGAGCGATCAATGGCCATCTTGGCCCTCTTGTATATTCTAGTATCCACATTTATGGAGGCCATTTCATGACCATGTTTGATGAATTGATGGTAGATTTTGAGCCATAATTGTTTGTCTATGGTGACTGAAGTGAACAATACCGGCCGAAGATTGGGCAATTTTCTTTTTCAAGATCAGCATATATATAAAATATATGAAGAGTTATTGTTTGTTTGAGCAAAGAAGAAAAGGAAATGTGTCTCTGTGACACTGGTGCCCCACCAGCATATGTTGATTAGAACCAAATATTTGCTTATATTTTCAAACGTTTTTTGGTCACAGTCGTAAAATTGCATAATTGATAATAGTTAATATATTGATGTACCATAGCTTTTGTATGCCAAGTTTCATGTATTTGTGAAGTCATCTTTATATACTACTAGTATATAAAACAAGAGGGCCATGATGGCCCTGAATCGCTCACCTGAGTACCATTGCTTCAACTGATGTCAAGGTTTTTAAACAGACAAGGATTCTGATATAACTTAATCTAAAACATTTTACCCCTGACAATACTACACACCAAATACCTAAGCAATGGGCCATATGGTTTCAGAGAAGACTTGGGCGCAGGGTCATTTATCACCGTAGGTCCAAGACTTTGAAAATCTTTGTAATGAACCATTAGATGCTACTACATACCAAAAATCTTAGCTCTAGGCCTTATTGATTCATAGAAGAAGATTTTTTAAGATTTTCCTATTTAACTCTATGTAAAACAAGTGACCCCTGGTGTGGGGTCATTTATCACTATTGGGCTATGATTTGTACAATCTTGGTAGTGGCCCATAAGATGATGCTACATACCAAATATCTAAGCTCTAGGCCTTATGGATTCATAGAAAAAGATTTTTTAAGATTTTCCTATATAACTCTGTGTAAAACAAGTGACCCCTGGTGCGGGGGTCATTTATCACCATAGGGCTATGATTTGTACAATCTTGGTAGTGGCCCATAAGATGATGCTTCATACCAAATATCTAAGCTCTAGGCCTTATGCATTCATGGAAGAAGATTTTTTAAGATTTTCCTATATAACTCTATGTAAAACAAGTGACCCCTGGTGCGGGGTCATTTATCACCATAGGGCTATGATTTGTACAATCTTGGTAGTGGCCCATAAGATGATGCTACATACCAAATATTAAAAGGTTAGGCCTTGTCGTTTCGGAGAAGAAGATTTTTTCAAGTTTTTCCTATATTAGCCTATGTGAAATCAAGTGACCCCTGGGGCGGGGCCAATTTTGACCCCAGGGTCATAATTTGTACAATCCTGGTAGAGAGTCATAAGATCATGCTACATACCAAAAATCAAAAGGCTAGGCCTTGTGGTTTCAGAGAAGAAGATTTTTTAAATTTTCATTTTTAAAATCTATTTTTAGCTCCTGTGACCTAATTATGCGATGGACCAGAACCATTTATACAACTTTAGTAGAGCTTCATCCAAGGAACATTCCTGCAAAATATTTTTCAAATTGGCCAAGCCGTTTAGGAGGAGATGTTGTTTGAAGCAATTGTTGACGCCGGACGCACGGACGCACGCACGCGGAACATTCCTAAAAATCTTTAAATTGTAATATAAGAATAAAGTAATTTAAAAAAAGGTGAACGTAAAGGTTGACCTGAGGTGTAACAGATCAATTGTCATGTTATCTAACCATGAAATATAAGTCACAATCTTTAAATTGAATAATATTAAATAGTTCATATCATGATGTACATGTGTACCAAGCATCGTGAAGATGTGGTCATCTTTATTTAGAAAAAAGTAAACCTGTGGCAGAACAAATAATTTTACCATGCTCATCCAACCTGAAATATTAAATCGCAGCTATGAAATTGCATAAATATTGAACAGTTCATCTCAAAACATATATGTTTATCATTTTTCATGAAGATATAAAGAAATAAAGCTTGAACACAAAGGTGAACTTGTGGTGTGATGGACCAATTCGATCACATTTATCCACCATGAAAAATAGGTCAAAGACATAATATTGCATAAAAAGTTTATACTAAGATGTACATTTGTGCCAAGTTTCATGAAGATGTGATGTCATGTTTATAGAAAAACAGCTTAAATGCATGCCAGCACAGGGGAAACCTAAGGTGGGACAGAAAGATGCACAGACCAAAAATCTATATAACCCCAACAAGGATGGTGGGACACAAAAAGACTTGTGTTCAGATTATTTAAAAGAAATTTATTTCTTTATTAACTTCCATTAGAAATTTTAGATTGGGTTCTAAAATATATGTTATGTATTCTATTTAAGTCATTGTGTAATTCAGACTGTATAATTATTCAAGGACGGTAAATCAGAATTCTCACAAACTCCCTGATTTGATGTCCAGGACCCCCAAATATTTGAGAAAAGGGACACGTGTTCTTCTGCCCCTCTAATATCACTTTATATAGGAGGACTCCAGCTTTATGGTGAATCTTCTTTCAGGACTCGACTTTCAGAATCCAGTGAGAACACAGTAAATGTCAAGTGTAAACTTGAGGTTGGTTAACCCTTTCCCTCATAGAGGACACCATGAAAAGACTTATGCGAACAGCATAAAACCAGATCAGCCTGCGAGTAACTCGAAGGCTGGTCAGGTTTTATGCTGTTCACTGCTCCTCAGTGGTCTGGAAATGAGGATTTTGTAATTAAAATTGGTAAGGTTTAACTGTGGTTTTCTGCAGATCAGGCTTTATGTGGTACCTATTGAGTGCGTCAAAATGAGTCTGTATGAGGGAAAGGGTTAAGTGATTAGTCATGAAGTATAAGTTGATGGCTATATTATATTGATCATCTAGTTCATTTGTGAGAGGGGGAAAAAAAGATAATAAAAAAAAAATGTGCTATAAAAAATGATTTAATGTGGAGAGATCTGTTTACATGATGATTTCATTATGTAGTTCATTGCGTCAAAGACAATAAATAAATCCTATCAAGCAGTTGACAGGTTTTGCACATGGGTACCTCCAGAGTACAACTGAAATTATTTCATCTAGATATTGATCTCTGATCCAGGTCGTTTTCCTTCTTATACTCTGCATAGTTCTGTCGGAAATCACACACAAAGTTGTATTGCTGAAAAGAAATAAAAAGAAATGTAAATCTGGAATGCAACATAATGTCTAAAATAAATGACACAATTAAACATGAAACAAGAGGCCCTACATTGCCTAGATAGCCTAAGACCAACAACTTCAGTCAAGAAAATGACAAATTTAACTGAAAGCAATTCTCAGAATATGTTTATTAGAGTCACCTGCTCAATTCCAAGGAACTGTTGATGAGTACATAATAGTTGTACTATAAATCTTGATCACAGTCATAATTCATCAATGTTGTAAGTCTATATTTTAGACTCAGACTCTTTCAATGCGATGTTCAACTTAATCTGTAAATATCACAGTGACTCTTTATATTTCTTTTCAATTAACCCTTTCCCTCATAGAGGAAAACATGAACAGACCTATGCGAACTGTGGTTTTCTGCAGATCAGGCTTTATGTGGTACCTATTGAGTGCGTCAAAATGAGTCTATATGAGGGAAAGGGTTAAAGGAAAACCATACCAGATACCGTTGGGTTTTGTTAATTCATTTACTTCTGGTATATTAGAAGAAATTAACAGCTTCAAATTTTAATACATGTATATAGACTCGGGAGATATTCATTATCTCCCAAGTCTATATATTAAAATTTGAAGCTGTAATAAGGTTTGACTTAGACTTAATAAAAAAAGCAGTATCAGGTGTTACAGAAACTATTGATTGTTCATGACATAATGGGTTCACGGGAGGAGTATGAAAAATTCAGGTGATTTTCTAGACTGGAGAAGGTGTGAATTTTTTAGTCAAGCTTCCTCTTGTGAAATATCAATGCTTTAATTTTATCATTTAAAATGTTGCAATTTTGGCTATAAACATGGGGAAAAGGATGCCAATAAATGCATTGTTTATTTCAGGATTAATATTTGCACCAACTTGGATTACTTTTTTATGAATTGACAGAATCTATTGAATGCCTTTCATTTACTAGGCCAAAAGATGTTTGTCTCAGGCTAGGAACACATCTTGTTCATGGAGATTTTTCTCTCACAGAATGTACATTTTTTTTTGTGGGAGCAGACCCTATTTTGGTTTCTGTTGTATTAAGCAAAACCCTGTTATATCAATGCTTACCTTGACTGACTGTATTGCTCCAGGTCCCCTAACGTCTCTAACCCTTGTAATGGCTTCCTCTGGCTGTAAGGACTCATCAATGACCAGCATTGTACAGACTGCCACTGTCAACAATAATACTGAATATAACAAGAGGCCCATGATGGCCCTAAATCGCTCACCTGAGATAAATAGGTTGACTCAAGGAACATCTGTACCAATTTATTTTAAAATCTGGCCAGTAGTTTTGAAGAAGAAGATTTTTAAAGTTTTCATTTTTTTTCCTTTTTGTTGCCATGGCAACCAGAGTTCTATATGGATCAAGTTTATTTTAGCAACTTTTCTGAATATTGACCCAAGGATCATTCCTGCTAAGTTTAATCAAATTCTGTCCAGTGGTTTCAGAGGAAATGTTGATTAAAGTTTTCCCTATATACATATAAGGCAAATAAGCCCCGCCCCTGGCGGCCATGCTTTTTACGGATAGGAATAATTTTAGCAACTTTGGTAGAGGTTGACCCAAGGAACATCTGTACCAATTTATTTTAAAATCTGGCCTGTAGTTTTGAAGAAGATGATTTTTAAAGTTTTTCATTTTTTTTTGTGGAGGTTGACCCAAGGATCATCCCTGCAAAGTTTAATCAAATTCTGTCCAGTGGTTTCAGAGGAGATGTTGTTTAAAGGTTTCTCTATATACATATAAGGCAAATAAGCCCCGCCCCAGGCGGCCATGTTTTTTTACGGATCGGAATAATTTTAGCAACTTTGGTAGAGGTTGACCCAAGGAACATCTGTACCAGTTTATTTTAAAATCTGGCCAGTAGTTTTGAAGGAGATGATTTTTAAAGTTTTCAAATTATTTTTCTTTTTGTAGCCATGGCAACCAGAGTTCTTCATGGATCAACTTTATTTTAGCAACTTTTGTAGAGCCTCACCCAAGGAACATTCCTGCCAAGTTTCATTAAATTCTGTCCAGCGGTTTCAGAGGAGATGTCGTTTAAAGCAAATTGTTGACGACAGACGACGACGGACGCCGGACGATCACAAAAGCTCACCTTGAGCACTTTGTGCTCAGGTGAGCTAAAAACCAGTCTTAGATATAATGCGTGTTTGTAAGTACCAGTAAAACTTATTTCTTACACATAAATTGAAATCCAAGTTTTTTTCAACTTAAAAAAAAGAAAATGTGGGATGAAGCAGTATTTTGTATCTGGACAAAACTAAAATCCTCAAGATGTGGGGATCAAAATCTATAGCCTAATAACAGTAGACAATGAACACTTACACTGGAAATACACTCTCTTATCCTAGATTCATATTGATTTGAGTAAAACTAGAACTTCACTCAAGGTGATAAACCTGCATACAACTTTGTAATCATGTAATAAGTGTAGAATGTAATGAGACATGTCACACAAGAGGCCTAATGACTTTTTTTGGCTTGAATTCTCTGTGGTTTCTTTTCTCTTCATTCCATTGAAACTGAGACTTCAGCACAATAAAGAGGGAGTATGCTCAGCATTACTAGATCTAATATAGATACTTTTTTTTTTGCACACACTTTCTATAGGTTTTCTCTTCCTGCACTAAAATTAAACGCCTGTAATTTACCTCCAAGTCCATAGACAGAACTTCTCACCCCTCAACCACCAGAGCAATTACAAACTTGGAAGGATATAGGAACTGAAAAGATTAACTTACCTAAACATGATCTTCCCAGCCCACCATAGCAGCTAAAACAGTTAAAAAAAAACATTTTAATAGATCTGCAGCATAGTGTCACAGTAAGACAGCAGTTGATGAAAACTCCTACACTGCCTTGATGGCACAGTAATATGACAAGAAACACGTCAAGTGCCTTAAAACTAGGTTTTTAAGTGTCGCCCCAGGCAACTAGACTACGGTTTCTCTTCAACCCTGCAGTAAAAGTAAACATACGACATTACCTATTTTTAGTAACAATGACATTGACCCTCTTAATCTGATAATCAATCACAATCTTCCTTTTCTCATAAGGTATTCATCTGCCAAGTTCACGCGATAACTCTATTTCAGCTTTTGATGCAAAACTGTTTACAGTAACAGTGACCTTAACACAATTGACCTGAAAATCAATCCCAAAATTCCTTTTCTCATAAGGTATCTACCAAGAAAGAAAACTGAATCTCTATTCTAACAGGAGATATTCAATGGAAACGGGGGCCTCCGTGGCCAAGAGGGTATAGTCGCTGACTTTAACACTCACTCAGCCCCTCACCGCATGGGTTCGAATCCCGGCAGGGTCATTCGGATTTTCATAAGAGGAAGCCTTCCAGCTGGCTTGCAGTAGGTCGGTGGATGCCTCCGTGCATCAGGGTATTCCTCCACCTGTAATTAGCTGGACATCGCTATATGACTGAAATACTGTCAAATCGACGGTAAACTCAAATAGTCAAGTCAAGTCAAGTCAATGGAAACGACATGTTTGATGCCCACTCAACTAAGTACCCCATTCTAACAACCAGGATTGCAATGAAAACCTAGTCAAAATGATATACCAGTAGGTTTTTTTTTTGTATAGTACGACAGGACTAAACTGGACAACGCATACCATTCCTGTGAAATACACTTCCCCCAACCCCCACATGTTTCACTTTGTGGAATTAGGATATGAATAATTTTGCTTCCATCAGCTGAACCTGCTTGTTAATTTCAAGTTTTATGATAAACAGAAAAGAGAACGAGTGATATAATGTTTTACCACAGGGACTTGCTCCCATACACACACACACACCACACACACACACACACACACTGTACATACACTATCAACAAGGGTGGACATCTTTTCAGGGGTCGACTCGCTTCAACTCCGTTTTTTCAAATCATTCAAATAAATCTATGAAGTTAACATACGGAATCACTCAAATATATATTTCTCTATCGAAATATACAAAATTGTCGTGAAAATAATCCTCCTTTGTATGTTTATTTGTTTGAAATATATGCGAATCCGAGAAAAGGACAACAACCTGGACCAGCAGCGCAGTACATTTCGGGATGATTCGGATTTTTACGCTGCGAAATTGGTCAGCGATATTGCGATTATTTTCCCGCAATCTGTCAAACCGTTAAATTTAAATTATTAAAGGGCGAGGAAATTTCAGTAGAATTTAGTATTCCGTATATATAAGAAAAAATGTTTTGTATGTATGGAGTACTATTATTTTCAGAATTTTATTTTAAATTACTGAACTTCAAATTCATGTAATAAATATATAAGTTATGTGAAAAAAATTTTTTTTTTTTATTTCATTTACTTTTATCTATTTATTTTGTTTAGCAATCTCTCCCAACCATCCACAGACAAACACACACACAAAATAATAAGAACCAAAAATATTAAAAAATAAAACAAAAACAATATAAAACTATATGTTCCTCCTTTTTTTTCAAATTTTTCAAAATTTACATGTTGAGGTTGAGGTTTGAACTGACAACCCCCAGCTTCACTGGGATAGGTACCAGGGGACAAAATGGCATCTTAATTTAAAAGCTAGATATATAATTTTTTTTTGTGGGTGGGAATGGAAACTTTCTTTATCCTGTGCTAGCTTGTTGGGTTGTAAATTCCTAACATATTCTGAAATGGAGATTTTTTCAAGGATTTTTCACACTATGTGACAGAGGCCTATAAAAGGCTACTTCCCAATCCAAAACCATGCAGTTTTCCCAAATAATCAAACTTACACAAGCTTCTTCACTTCCCAATTGGGTCAAATGTTTCCCAATTTGGCAGTTTTAGCTGCGAGTTTTTCCCAAAATCAAAGGTCTTGGCCTCTTCCCAATTGCAGCAGAAAAAGCCATGTTTTTAAAGGATATTTATTAAAAAATCAATCAGTCTTAATGATCTTTTCTAATTACTAGGCAAACCAGCTTGTCACAATTTGAATGTTGCATTGAAACTGTGTGTGTGTTTTGGGTTTACCGTCGTTGTGACAGTATTTCAGTCATATAGCAATATCCAGCTAATTACAGGTGGAGGAAACCCCGAATGCACAGAGACACCCGGTTAAATCACCGACCTTCTGCAAGTCAGTTTGAAAACTTCCTCACATGAAAATCCGAATGACCCTGCCAGGATTCGAACCCACAGCGGTGAGGGGATGATCGAGTGAACAGCTGATTTCTCCATACTGCCTGGGTTTTTTTTTCTTTCAACGCCCGAATAGTCAGCCCTTTAATAATTTAAATTTAACGGTTTGACAGATTGCGGGAAAATAATCGCAATATCACTGACCAATTTCGCAGCGTAAAAATCCGAATCATCCCGAAATGTACTGCGCTGCTGGTCCAGGTTGTTGTCCTTTTCTCGGATTCGCATATATTTCAAACAAATAAACATACAAAGGAGGATTATTTTCACGACAATTTTGTATATTTCGATAGAGAAATATATATTTGAGTGATTCCGTATGTTAACTTCATAGATTTATTTGAATGATTTGAAAAAACGGAGTTGAAGCGAGTCGACCCCTGAAAAGATGTCCACCCTTGTTGATAGTGTATGTACAGTGTGTGTGTGGTGTGTGTGGTGTGTGTGTGTATGGGAGCAAGTCCCTGTGGTTTTACTATAGGTATCACTGAATGTCTTTAATATCCCCACATCTTTGGTTTAAGTAAACACCACACCAGTGCAATACCTGAAGCCTGCATTTTTTGTAATTTTCTATATAAGGTAAAGTCCCTGTAATTGTTCCGCTACATTTCGGACCTCATAGCCTTTCATGGAGATAACCAATGTTTCCTAATGTTTCACTAGGGTACCTTGGTTATCTTGGTAGGGGTTGTGTGGTCCAAGACAAAGCGAAACCATTACAGGGACTTAACCTTAATTTATAGACCCAATTTGCCAATGATTTTGAATCCCTATCAATGATACTGTTTTCAAGGTATTATAATGGTCAAACCCAAATCCTGTTAAATTTTTTTTATTATATTTCAGAAAGAGAATGTCACTGTATTTGGCTGTCCAAATATTGAAGCAATCCAATGAAGCACACGAAACTTATAGCAGATTAATCAAAATGCCCAGATGCTGCTTTTTCATTAACAGTAGGTCAAGGTCACAAGGTCAACTGCATAATGCAAAGGTCCATCCATTTGAGAAACTGTATTGGAGTAATCCAATGTCAATGAATAACATAGAAGTAATAACAGATAAAAAAAAAAAAGATAAAAAAAGGTCAACCTGAGGGATGCTTGCTGATATCCAACACCTGCCCGAACATCATCAATTAACGGAAAGAATTTTTTGTTGAAAAACAAGTCCAAAAAGTAAATCTTAAATATTTAAATTCAGATCAACCTTACTCAACCTCCCAAAAGACATAGTATGATATTTCAACTATAAACTTTTTTTTTCCCATTATTTTTTTTCTTTAGATACACTGGTTCCCATAAACCTCTGGCATCTGTCAAAAACAGAACAACATAAACATTCAACATGTTTAATTTGTTGGAAGCGTTTAAGACAAACGACAAATAAGTGCTGATATGTTTCACTATTAACACATATAACAACTCACATCCCCTCACTACTATATATATTAATTGGGAACATTTATAAAATGTAGTAAATACCAATCCTTAAATTTTACCTTCTGCACTGGTCAATGTCTCAATACTAAATGAGCTAGAACTGCCATCGTCATGGCACAAAGATCCCCCGCATGCTGTTTTGTCACAGTGATTTTGAGTTACATTTTTGAGTTATGAAAATTTACAGAGTGCAATAACTCCAAAATAATGCAACAAAGCGTTATGGTTCTTGGTCACTGCACTCCACCTCAATGAGATCAATCCACATATGAAGTTTCATTTTAATAATACCTTTTAAACTTTTTGAGTTATGGTCCGGACAAAAATTAAGTATGAAATTTTACCAAGGGCAATAACTCCCGTCCAATATTACGCAACAGAGAGTTACAATTCCTGGTCACTGCACTCCTCCTCAATGAGATCTATCCACATATGAAGTAACATCTTGATACCTTTTATACTTTTTGAGTAACAGCTCCGACAAAAATTAAGTATGAAAATTTACAAAGGGCAATAATTTAATGTAGTGTGATGATTGTAGAATATACAAGTCCAAATACCATGTTTATGCTGAAAACATTATTTACACCTAAAGTCTATGCTTATCAAGAGATACAATGATCGACAAGCCATGTATCTAACTCAGCCTTGGAAATCGTTAACCCTGTCTCTCTCCAACTTCCCTTCTCAAGTTAGAGTCCCGACCAGGACTCTCCTTGGCTCGAGTCCCTGTGGACTCTCTCTAGATTTCTGTATTTCTACATCTTATATAGTCTAGGTGATCACTTACAACTCATAAATCATAGTTCCCCACGAAGTGACATGAGTATAACAGGTTGCTTGCTTTCACACATGTGATCAGGGCTGAAGCTGAATCAGTCCATCTAATTGTAAGTGCATTATAAGTACAACTGTCAATAGATGTGACCTGCTATGTCACAATAACTCCAAAATTACATGTCATAGAGTTATGGTTCTTGGTCACTGCATTCCCCTTCAATGAGATCTATTCACATATGAAGTTTCATCTTGATATATTTTATACTTTCAGAGTTATGGTCCAAAAACAAACAAATAATGACAGACAGCCGGACAGACAAGCTGAATCCAATATACCCCCCTTACAACTTTGTTGTGCAGGGGGGTATAACTATGGCCCTATAGTGCATGTGAATCCCATAACTAGCCAAAATACATCCAACAGCTTTATTGAGACTACATCGCCTATAGGGGAAATTAATTTTCTACTAATTCGTAAACTCAAACATAGAAAATAATATTATCATATTAGAATTAACATAAAAGGGTTGATAAATCTGACACATACTGCACCAAGGGTTTCCGTCCATTTTGTATTGCCACGTGTATCTCATCAATCATCTTGAGAAGAGATGTCATGGTCGGGATCTGACCATCTGGGAATGGATAGTGATGTACAATAATGTCTGCTCCAGACAACTCGTTCAGTAACCATGGCACCCGAAACTTGTTCAGCTCACCTTTTGTGCACAGTGAGAAAATCTCATCCACACCCTCAGTTTTCAAACATTCTGGATACAGAAATATCATGGACCTAAGTAAATGATTAGCAGTCAACAACAGACAACAATTGACAAACTTTAAAATATTACAATATTTCTACAAAATAATCATATTTTATTAATACATATGTCATAACAGGTGTCTGACAGACTAATACTGACCATTCACAATTAATGAAATACCTAAGTTCAAACAAGTTTTTATTACATATAAGAGGGGTGTTCACAAAGTCGCAGAAAAGTGCTCACATTTCTTTATTGCACAAACGTAATATCTGAAAATTCTGACCAGAAAAATTTAATACAAAACAAAATTTCACATAAATCGCTTGCATACATGCCATACAGTTGTACCAATAGTAACATCGTCAAATGGATCCTGGCGCAGCACAAAACAATGTCAAAGTCAACATTCAAACACATTCACAACGAATGAAGAATACCGTTACTGCTTAATCCTATTAAAAATATACAAACAGGCACATACATGTCGCATATACATGTACATATATTGGTGGTCAAAACTAGTTGAAGACATCCATTGCTACATCATTCTGTCATATTCGGAAATCAAAATGATTAGTCCATTCTGTTCATAATTTTTGCTCCACACTTATTTTTGCATCAGTCAGCAGATAATGCATTGTTTGTTTATATTTCTGATGTCGGAAATCAAAATTACACCATGAATGACATACCAAATGCATTACGTATATGTAGTTTGAAAGATGTGCGGAAAAAATTGTACATTTGAGATGCTCTAATTTGATACCGTTTTCATCAAAACGACAAATTTTGGGCCAAGAAGATGACAATAATTACTACGGAAACCATATTTTATTCCACGAGAGGGGTACAGATCTAATTTTTGCACATTAAAATGACAATATATCAACCTACATCATAGTGCAGTTTCATAAACCTGCTGTCTTAAATAAAGAAATGAGAACACTTTTCCGCAAACTTTTTGAACATCCCTCGTATGTAATAAAAAAAATGAATTTTTTTTTTATAAAAAATTATACATAATATAAATAAATGGCCATTATTCTCAAAATATTGCGTTTATGCATGATCATTATTTTTCTTGGGTGGTAATAGATTTACTAATTTGTCAGGTTAATGGTTTAATCTATGTATTTTGATCCAAAAGAGTCCTTGAAATTAATTATGATACTATTATGCCCCCTCCCTAGAAACCCCTTGGTCAAATTCTGATACAATGATTGATGAAGCCAGTTGGGTTAGATCAGTTGTTAAATTGCTTTTATATCTAGAATACAATCATTATATTACTACTTATGTCATTTTCCAAACTTCTCCAGGTATCTTTAAACTTACAACCTGAAAAAAAGGTAAAACAATATTAGAGATAAATGCTTTATTACTAAGATAGGATTTTTCTCAGTATCTCTTAATGAGCTTTCAATATTTTGTTTGAATTGTTTCATGAAATTAATACATAATGTATCCTGAAGAAACTTTACAGTGAAGCAATACTGAATATAAAAGATAAATTTGGCAATCTTTAATGATTTAAGATCATTACAAAACAGATCAAACTGAGGGCAAGTCTAAGTCTGAAGAGGATATTATAATTAACATTTATTTCTTATCTCATAAATACTATAAGATGCAAATTGTATACTGGTAAATTCAAATAAGCCTGCAAGTTAATCAGAGGCAGAATAACTCTTATCATGCTGAATACATATGAGGGAATGATTCCTGGACTTAATCACGGGACTTTTTTCAGGCTTTTTGGAAAAAAGGCCACTGCCAAATTTGGGATTTTTTTTCTATTAGTAAAATTGGGGAAAAATTATTGTCGAATCGATAAAATAGGGAAATTTTACCCATTGAAATTCATACAATAGTTCACTTTATACATCATAAAACAAACTTTTTCAACAAGAACCTTAACTATACTATACCATGACCTCAGGCAGTGCATGCAATAATTTTACCTACAATAACTGTCATTGTAAACAAAACCAATTTACTTGGGAAATATTTGTAAAAAAATATATATTTCTTGGCTTTGGGATTTTTTTTTCTTGATAGGGAAAAAATATACCTAGATTGCATTGGGGATGGGGCCGATATTTGACCCCTTGGGATACCTAAAAAAAAAGCCCTGAATCAATACTCTTCCCCTTGAGAGACTGAGAAAGGGTTTTGCCCAAACTAGGGTTTGAACACCACAGTTCACTACAATAAATCCCACAAAAGCAGTTCTTTGATCGATGTACACTAATATGATATCACAATAGGTTCATTTACATCTCTTACAGTTTACCTGGTAATCCTGATACAGCCAGCTTTTCATCAATGTTCTCAGGTCGAATGGCTAACCTAGAAGTTAAAAGTTCTTAGTAAACTAGGTATTTGCAGCATTTAATCTCTTGCTTTTCACCATTAAAACAGTAATTCTCATATCTCTGAAGGTTACCTAAAACTGAATGTGCATTATTAATGGTAAACACACATACTTTTCAACAATGAATTCTCGTTTGACCAATGTCAAGACACACAACAAGCTACAGTGGTATAAGACAGGTACTGTCACTAGTGGTCACCCATACAACTGATTTCCTCTATGTAATCCAGTTTCCCACAATATAATGACATAATAAATTACATGTCACACTCGTACACCTGTACTAAACAGAATCAAAACTCTGCTAATATTGGTTATTTGATTTAGATAAAAACGCAATAATTATGATAGCTGTCAGGTTAGTTAATGTTATAGTTAATTATGTCTGTTTATTACCTTAAATGTCCTGCTGAAATTATTTCAGTCATTCGGAGACTAACTGTTTATGTGAGACAGATATAGTGCTGCCACACTAGCTCCAGTATCACGCCGTAGACATGTGGCATGATACCACACCAAGTCACATTATCCTATCACCAGGCAAACCAGTCCTGTAACTAGCCTTATATGCTTATTGCCAAGCACTTGAGCTATAACCAGTACCAATTTTTATGACTTAACCCTTTCCCTCATAGAGGACACCATGAAAAGACCTATGCGAACAGCATAAAACCAGAGCAGCCTGCGAGTAACTCGCAGGCTGATCAGGTTTTATGCTGTTCGCTGCTCCTCAGTGGTCTGGAAATGAGGATTTTGTAATTAAATTTGGTATGGTTTAACTGTGGTTTTCTTCAGATCAGGCTTTATGTGATACCTATTGAGTGCGTCAAAATGAGTCTATTTGAGGGAAATGGTTAAATTAAATAGGTTGTCAACCCACAACCTCCCACTCCTGAGATGACCACTCTAACCACTTGGTCACTGAAGACAGTAGTTCTGTCTGCAGAACATAAATTATGTCATTTCAAAAACAGATCTGTGTTGCTCCTAAAAATTTGGTTTCCAGGTAAGTGCATGTATGTATAGATCTGTATTACATTGTAGTATCAAAAGGTTGAGCTTTTGCACAACAGTAAGTCATACACATTAAGCTTTGTTTCAGTACCATGTCACTTGGAATGGGGAAAGGTCCAAATCTCCCTCCTCATCTGAAGAATCAAACCCTGAGGATGCATCTGCAGAAACTGTATCTGGTTCCTGGAAAAAAAGTTTTTACATATATTAATTTAGCCTTAAATCCTCCCTCATTTATCTATAAATCTTGCCAGTATGTTCTTATAAAACAGGTGATATTTTCTGTGCCTGAAGAGTATTACTACTAATAATAAAAAAAACGGTAATAAAGATTACTCTGAACAATAACTAAGAATAATTCAGAGTTGGGAGTAATTTTGTCTGCAGATAAGATTAATTACCCACCTCTTGTTACATTTTAGGTGTTCTGTCTAAGTGGAAAATAAGTGATACAAATTGCATATCACTGTCAGTTGGGCATACCTCCTGTTCCTGAAGCAAGGGGATTCCCCTTTAGTGCTTCCCAATCAGAAGGGGATTCCCCTTCAGTGCATCCTGATCTGGCAGCAAAAGTCAAAATCCTTCCCAATCAGGAAGTTTATTGGTCTTTTTTGAGGTACCTCAGAAAAAAAATGGCCTGTGCATAAAATTTATTAACCCACAAAAATTTGGAAAATTACCCTTTGATGCAGAAAAGATACATCTAAAATCCTAATGTGTCATTTACTTTTAAAATGCCAACAGTCAAAATAATTTGAAATTGAAGTTTAGTAAATTTTTTAGAGTACAGCTTTTTATTGTTAGGATAGCTTTTGGATGGCTCCATGACCCTTGCTGTAACTGTTATGAGGAAAATAAATGGGGATACTGTACCCATTAAGGCTGGCACCTCAAAAAAAATAAATTGTAGAATAGCAAAAATAGAAACTTATCATTCATTTTCTTAACTTTGATGTTTGTTCGTCAAAAACAGACAAAAAAAACACTTCCCACCGGGAAGCATTTTGACATAAATATGCTGAGCTGATCGGGGAAGCACTGTTCATTGCTTCCCGAACAGGAAATATGCCCGACTTTCTGTCGTAGACAACATGCAAACCTGCAGTTATATGTATAACTGATATCATATATTGAAAGTGCGGTTACTGTAAAAAAACATAAATATTAATTTGTAATCATATTTCCTTCAATTGAAATTAATTTGTCGAGTAAAATGATTTAGTTTAAACTGAGAATACATAATTAATGACTTTGTCTGTGTCAATACGCGTAACATACTTGCATCTTAGTTGGTGTCAAAACCATTTCAAACAAATTTAGAGATGTAAACAATCCGCTGTCAATTTTGAAAATGCGACGATAGGGTAGTCCCCCTTTTTGTTTCAAACTGTTGGTTTCGCACCATTTTATGTTCGTACCATATGCAATTCGCTCGGCACGTTGCTGCCCATTAAAAAAATCAATGACCTTATATAGAATAAAAAGGTAGATAACATCGTCCATTGAAAACGTACTTATTATATAAATTAAGAAATACTTTTTTTAATGCGTCAGTTTTTCTGTCAAATCAACGTAGCGGATATCTTTGCAATTAATAGATCGCTGGAATTTAACATGACATGAGAACGAAAGGTGGGCGGAGCTAGATGCAAAAGAAAAGAAGGGTAGGTATGAATAGCAAAATGGATTCCATTTCGATATTCATACTACCGAAGAAAAAAGTTATTCGACGTAAAAGCCCAGTCGAATAGATATTTGCATAGATGTTGTTTATATTAAAACCTTTTTTTTCACAAAGAAGTTAAAAAGATAAAGATGTGAATAAGGAATTTTTCACCTTGTCCATCGACATATATTATAACTTGTTATTTTCTGTAACAGAGAACCCAACTAATCAAGCTAAAATAATAAAATATGCCATGAATGACATTTATTTCAATGCACATTTTAATCTAATAATTTCTACACAGAAAGTTTTGCTTGAACGGAGGATATGCTAAATTGTTAAATTTAGAACTTATAGTGTTCTGTTTAGAAAAAAAAAATACGATTAGTTTTTTGAATAGGTATATAATCTTTTCTAATATTGCTTATGTGTACTAGTTTTTAATCTTAAAAATGATTTAGATATTATTAAGGTTAAGTATAAGTGCTTAACGCTCAGACGTCACAATCTTAACAATCCACCGGTCGAATGAAAAATTTTAAGTAACGAAAAAAAGTTAGTCGACAAAATCCCCAGTCAAATACGCCAAATGTTTAATTTTATTCACGATGTAGATTAACATTTAAAGCATTTTCCATTTTGTAACAGCACGTATATTGATAGTCGGTTTCGGTTTCTTCCTTCTTTTTTTTCAATTTGATGGCGATTTAATTTTATTAAAATGTTTAAATACACATATCTTAGCAAACAGGTATGACTTTGGAAGCACTCTTTTTTCGGAATTCCGTATAAGAATATAACGTACAGCTCAAATTTTTATTATTTTTTTTTTTTAACATATTTACAGTTTGTCATGTACGCCATACAGCTTTGTCTTTGACCTCGTTTATATTTTTAGGTAATATAACATGACGTAATCATTCGCCCGCATAAATCGGTCTTCGGTCACGTAGGCACCATATTTTCTCCATATCAAGATATCACCGTCCATTTTATGCAATATATTTTTAATTTTGAACGAAATACAAGCATTGCAGTGGACGATCGAGGACAAACTTTAACTATAATCATGAGTTAAACACATGACTATTAAAATTTGAATTCTACTTAAACATTTTCTTCAAACAATTATGAATTAAAAAAAAAAGGAAATTCAGTGACAACCGACAGACATCCTTAACACTTATTTTAGAATGAAAACGTTAACATGATACGCAATGAATATTGATTTTGAAAATGATTTAAAACCAGCATTGAATATTTAATATTAAAATTAAATTCAAATACCCTAGATGTATCATATATGCTTTACAATACAGATCATACATCTGAGAACATGTGGTATATCTTACTACGTACATGTATATCCTCATTGTCTTGAGACCGTATATATAAACCCTGCTAGACTATAGTCATTATGTCATTCTTTCTTTTATCGCAATGGCTAGTAATAATTTTCTGATTATTATGACCATATTTTTAGACCTTGCGGTCAAAAATTTTTGCTGAAGAGACAGTATCGGGAGAGACAGTGGTTGGATACATATAGGTGTCTGGGTGCGATACCCTTGCTCATTTACCTTAGCCATTTCATGCCATTTTTACAGTTGTAGACGACTTATATATATATAATTACCGCTTAAACCAATATCATTTATATTTGTTCAAATTACTAAGAATGTTTATAATATATGCTGACAATGACAATGAAAACTTTATCCCAATATTCAACTAAAAATAAAGAAAAAACATTTTATACATGCAGAGCCTCGTCCCTGCCTTAAATTTCTGACCCTCGGGTAAGATATCCCTATCCTACATGAATACTCATGGTGGATTCTTATATTCTAAACTGATTATTTTTTACCACAAGGCGATAATTGATGTTTATTTTTTTAAAAAAGGTATATGTTTAGGAAAATGCCACTCGCTGTAAAATAAGAAGAATTAGGGGGGAAAATAACGATTATTTTCATATTTTAGAAAAACAATTTTATTTATTATCATTTTATTTATTTCATCATAGCTATTATGTTTGTTTGTTTGTTGGATGGGTTTAATGTCCCAACGACAGTCATTTGGAGACAATGTCTACTTGAGACAGATATAGTGCTGCCCACTGCAGTATCACGCCGTATACATGTGGCATGATACCACACCCAGTCACATTATCCTGACACCGGGCCAACTAGTCCTGCAGCTTCCCTTAGATGCTGAGCGCAAAACAAGGGAGCTATAACATTTACGACTTTGGCATGTCGTTGCCGGGTATCGAACCCACGACCTCCCGCTCCCGAGGCGGACGCTCTAACCACTTGGCCACCGGGGACGGCAATCAATATTATATGAATGACAGAAAACTAAGCTGATTCAGAGAAACAGTGTTTTTAAGAAGTTAATAATCAGAAATTCTGATAATGCCTGAGATCAATCTCCACGCAGTTATTTCCCCTTCATTCTTTTCTTTGCTGTGAGTGGAAGGGAGATGACTGTGTGGAGTTTGTAAAAAAGCATTCCGCATTTTAAACATCATGTTTACAATCATTCGGAATAGTTTGTCAGTTATCCGTCGCACTACTTCACGTGTCTGTCGGCGGTTTCTGTCAGATTGCAGGTAAATAACAAGAAAGGCATTGGTCAACGCAAAGCATCGATTGCGATGCAAAAAAAAAAAGATAAATGTATATATAGTGGTTATTGAATGTAAACGGGAAAAATGTTTTATTATCACGTAGCAGCCCGGTGGCAACAATATCATCAATACAACTCTTCACCTTTATAACCATCAGCGCTACCATCAGACATTTATCTCAGACATCCATACACAATATCTGTTCCGTCACCTTAAAATCAAACTTTTGAATTTTCAGTCATTGATATTGATATAAATATGTTTTTAATGATGAAAATAAAATGTCCGGAATAAAATGCATGTTTTTTTTTCTGACAACTTAAATGGACCCATGGTTTATATATTCATATTTTTCAATATAAGGTCCTATCATTTTCTACAAAATCAACTCCCATCATGGTTTAGTCCCATCAATAAGCTGCTCAGTGCGACATGCTATTTTTGGTACTTGTTGTCACGCCACAGCGTAGGGGTAATTATCGTCAAATCGAAAGTAGAACGATATCACAAATTACAGGTAAACAAATATGGACTAATCATGGTTGTGCCTGAGGTAAAAAAAAAACTGAGCGTTATATATAGAGGCCAGTCTCAGTCACATCACCAATGCAACCAGATAGAGCTAAAGCAAGCATAACCAAAGACTGAATACATGACTGAAGATCAGAAAGTTGTGGGTTTGAATCCTGTCAGATGATTTTTGTCATGTCTTTTCCAGGCTCAAAGAACTGCTAAGAGGGATCAGTTGTAAGAACTTATTTCCCAATTAATGTAAAACCAGAAAGAAATGTTGCAGTGCCTCTGAGTCCTGCATGTTACATTATAATAGGAAGACATAGACCAGACTTGAATATCATCAGCTCACTCACAGTCACTTAGTTACAGAGAAGCTTCAGTAAAAGTCTTTATAGATCGAATCTTTCCCTGTTTTGTTATTACATTTTCTCAGGGTTATAAAGTCCTTGTGTAGTAGTGATAGCAGTAGTTGATCCAGGAATTCATACCTAGTGGGAACGGAGGTACAAGTGGACAGTACAGTTTAGGGCACCTGGAAGGTCACTTTGTGTCTTGATGAACTTACGGACAAAGGCCTTCAAATCATCCCATTATTTGCTCTGTCAAACACATTTGCTCCCAAGTCTTTCAGTATAAAAGTGCGAAACTATATACTGGTATTATATTACCAATATAATTAAAGATGAAACAAATAAACTTGCTTGGAGCCCTAGTGCCAATGGTATCTCCTTACGTAATGAATTCTAACAAGTAAAAATAATTCTGCCATGGATGACAATAACAGATCAAGACCGTGCAATAGTTAGGAGCTTTGGTAAAAATTTTTTTATTTCCTCAATTAATGTCCTTGATCAAAGAGGAGAAATTTAAATGTTAAAATGATAAGTTTAATTATAAAGGTTAATAAATTAATAATGTAAACACCTGTTTATTTCATTATTAAATGTCATGTTTTATAGGTCATGGATGCAAGCAGTGCAGTTGAGATCCTCCTGAAAAATGCAAAACTTGATTTGCGTGATTCAGTGGCATGCCAGACGACCGCATTAAAACAGCTTCTGGCTAGAGGATTTAAATATGAAGATATACCAAATTATTGCCAGGATCTCACACTTCTCAATGATCTTCTCAAGGCTTGTATTAAAAACCACCAAGATACCGCTCAGTCATTGAAGCAGGAAGTTTTACTAGTTATGAAAGAAGTCTGTGTTCCTCTCCTGCATCATATCTACCCATCTGTGGACACAAGAGATTTGGTGTTACAAATCCTTGGCTGTGTAGGAAAGTTATGCTCCATGTGCGCAGCTTTTGATAAAGAAGTGATGGTTCTAATACTGGAGCACCTACAGAAGAATCTCGACATATTTCTGGTTGAGAAACCAACAGCTTCAGACTTGCAGAGCAGTCATGTATGTATGGACATGCAAACCCTTGTTGAAACACTCAGACAAGTTCTTCTGGAATGCTTAAAGCAAGAAATGATGTGACCATTGAGCAGGATGTGAAGTCTTTTTTGTGGAAATTGTTTGAAAAGTTAATGGAATCATTAGAAATTGTGTCTACTGATATTTTGTCTATTTCTTGTATTCCTGTGTTGCTTAGAATCCTCCAGCTGGATGATTCAAATCAGAGCAGATATTTGGATGTTATATGGGAATGTGTTATCAAATTTTCCACCCAGGAAGGAACTGATGGTAGAAAAAAGTTCATACTTTTATGTGGCTTTGCTAATTACTTCTTTCCAGTTTCTGGTATTGCACTGGCCTGTGACATTAGAAAAGAAAACAAGCTGTGGGAAATCCTGCAGACAGGGCTTATAAGCAATGACACAGTGAATAGGAAGCGATCAATCTATTTATTGAAGCGGGTGGTAGACATTTGTGAGAAAGTTGGATCAGATGTGAGCGCTGGGTCTGAAGGAGACTGTATATTCTGGTGGGACCCACAGCACAGTCGGGAGCTGTCACGCACCTGGGAGGACTTCATGTTGCTAACAGAGGTCCTAGAGGAGAAGCAGGTGATATAGTTGTTTGGATGATAAAAAGAGTTTTTGTGTCATCTGCTGTAAGCAGAGGTGACGCATAGGGATCACATTTTCCATTGTCTGTCTTTCCGTCACACTTTTTCTGTCATGCTTCAGCAGGTGACACATGTGTTCCAAAGAACACTCTTGTATGGTTCATGTTTGATTTCTACTGAATTATTCAGATTTGTTTTAAAACAATTTGTTTCTCTTACAACAATTTATGGTGCACATTATATTTACTTGTATTCCCTCTCAACTACTGTAATTTAAAATTTATATTTTACTTAATACAAGTACTTTCAAATTACATTTGCAAAAGAAACATTTTGCATTTTAATATCTATACTGAAATGGGCACTTTATAAGAATTACGCTTGTCATGTCACATTCCATCCTACAATCGCATTATATGAAGACCAAGGTGAGATGTTATTCACTTTAAGTGATAGTTCTGTTTGGTTTCTCTCTTGATTTCAGGTTCATGTTATCAAACCATTACTTCCCAGAATGAAGAATCTCATCACTGCATCTTCCAAGATTGTAAGTCAAGGTAAGTATTCACCGTACACTAAACTCACTTCGGGGAATACTGGTTAAATATAGAATACAGTAACCCTAAAGCAGGCATTTTCTGTACCATGTGACGCATTCTGCAGCATTGGATGTGCATGTTTAGAAAGAGTGAATATGATCAATATTGTGACGGCACTTGTAAAAAGAAATTCTAAAAGTAGATTTAATAATATTCCTAACGCTATTGCCTGTGATGGAGCAACCACTCACTTTTCTATTACAATCATTACAATCATTGACTGTTGCATTGGGTGACCATATGTATGTAGATTGGTATTGTTAAAGGTAATATTTTAAATCAAATTTATAGTCAATGACCATCTGTAAAGAGCTGCTTTTAAGGCTTGTCATGTAATGCCTGAGAGACATAAGTTCGCTCTTTCATATTATGTTTACCTGTATATTGTTCTTTCAGGCCGACCACTGCTGCACACATCTTGGCTGACCACTGTGTTTCTACGCAGCTCTAGCCATGAGAGTCTGCAGATCATGCGCTGGGCAGCAGACACCGTGCTGACTATGGACTTCCATCGCTGTCCCTTGTTGGACCAAGGCCAGGATAAGGTAACTCTTGTGTCTTAAAAGTCTGACATGCATGTAATGAAATTGTGAATATGTTCTGTATCTTAAATTTAGAACAGCAGAGTGTTTACTTTTATTTTCGCATCATAATTTTTATTACTGGTAAGTGTTGGTAATTTGTTTATTAGTCTTACAGAGGATGTTAGTTAATTGTTTTTACCAGAATAAGTCTTTTTACGTAACTTGAACTATGAATAGAACGAGATTTTAATTTAATATTATTAACATTTTCTTTACAGTTTTTATATGGACCATTTCTCATCACTCTCCGAGAGCCAAAATTATACATCAGGTAAGGTGTATGAAATAATATAAACGTGTCAAAAGAATCTAATACAGTGTAGATCCATTACTAAAAACAAGTTTTCCATATCACACAAAGTACCTTCTCATTGTTTGGGGGATAGAAACATATGATGGAATAAAAGATGCGAATATATTGCTCATCTTGAAATTCAGATGTACTGACAAGTATATCTGAATATAGAGCTGGTTATGACAACCAATCAGGCCAGATAGACCAAGGTCAGATTTGAGTGTGGCCAAAATTCAACATCATAAATTGACACCCAAAATTTCTTTCCACATGAGTTTTAGAAAGAAAGTCTCCCTCCCCGTATTCTTAACTTCCGGGCATATATGATGTTCTTCCTGTTATATTAAGTTGTGAATGCTTAACCCTTTCCCTCATAGAGGACACCATGAAAAGACCTATGCGAACAGCATAAAACCAGATCAGCCTGCGAGTAACTCGCAGGCTGATCAGGTTTTATGCTGTTCGCTGCTCCTCAGTGGTCTGGAAATGAGGATTTTATAATTAAATTTGGTAAGGTTTAACTGTGGTTTTCTGCAGATCAGACTTTATGTGGTACCTATTGAGTGCGTCAAAATGAGTCTATATGAGGGAAAGGGTTAAGATTAGGAAGGAGGGATCATATCTGCAGTAAATGATGTACTATAGAATTACTATAATCCAAGGATTAATGAGGGGAAAATAAAATGCTGGGATAATCCCAAGGCTCAGATAACCAAGACTAATTTTTCCTCTAAAACTTATCATTTGTCCCTTCTTTTTCTTTTGGGAAAACAATAATTTCCTCACCTGGACTTAGAAGAGACATCATATAAGATGTTTGGATAAGTTTTCCTCCGACTATGCAATTTTATGAAGTATTTTTTATTAATAAAATAATAAGGTTGGCTGGATACTACTTTCTATATCAGTAAAAGTTGTATTCTTTTGGTAGTTTTAAATTCTTTCTTTTGTTTTTCATTCTTAATTTCACATTACAAATTATTTGTCCTCATACGTAGTGATTGTTTTGGTTTCCTGTTGGGAAAATGTATTAAAAGCATATTGATATGAAGAATGTTCCTATGAATTTTAAGAAGTATAAAGTATGTAGATTTAATACACCTGACAAACCATACCAGAGTATTATAATCTAAACAGGCTCTTGTGTGAAGCAGTTAATATGTTGTATATTGTAGTACAAATTGCATGTTTCTTTAACTATCAGAGAGCCAGGGATGCCAGTGGGGACCATGCTGCCTATAGCTGACAGGATTGTCCAGTTCTTCAACAATTGTTGGCATGCTCTACCAGAGGAAAAAAGAGGTCTGTCGGGATGTATATTACCCTTTTTTAATGCCACCACTTTGAAAGGGGGTGCATTCATATCCATCACTCTTCCCACCCTTACTAGACTTACATTACAGGTAAAGATTTGATTTGGGGTGGTGTTGGCATTATGAGGTTGCTTCAGCATCATCCTGTGGTTTCTCTTTCATTCTGGGGATGATTATTTTGCATGATGTGATTATCGAATGAAAAAAAAAGAGATAACCTCATAAATGTTTTCCAAATTTTCTGTGGCTCTTATCTCCATAATTATTTGAGCAAGAGTCATAAAATGTTGCATAAAATGTTTAACAGCCTGGGAAGCTGTGCATCATGGGTTTCATTAAACTAGAAATGTGTCTTTGAACAAAGGAATTGAAGTTATGACCCCCAGACTTATTGAAAATGGCACAAAAATGGGGCAGCCCTTGTCAAGTGACACATTTCTATACCTGCTTGTTACCTTGTGAACTACAGGAACCACCCTTGTTACATCCCACTGCTGGAATAAAGGTCAAGGTCGCTTTAAAAAAATTATGATGGAAGAATCAAAATCAATAATCATATGAGAGTTTGTGATGCAGACTGGGAAGGTTGTTGTATTAACCAGCTTCAGTGACAGCCCTAGTTTATTTTGTGTCTGTATACATGTAGACCATGTAGTCATATTTAGATACATGTACCGGTAATAAGCCCCTGTCTTAGTTTGTGGACGTGAGAAAGTTATGTCCTCTTTCAGTGCAGCTTATGGTATTTCACTGAAACTTAGAACATTTAAATCAGGGTGACGAAAGGTCACAAAAGGTATTACTTATGGGTCAAGGTCACTGTTACCAAAAACAAAAAGCTAGAATTGATAGTTGTGGATCGTGAACTCAGGGGTAGTAATCTAATCCCATTAGTGGTAGTGGTAGCTCTAGTGTTGGGAGTTTTCCAGAAGTTTCATACAAAGACTGCAACAGTACATTTGTCAACCCATTTTCTCAGCCTAAACTGGGTTTTGAATTGATGATAGTTGTAGTGGGTATTCTGCTCACCTTGCTTTATGATGGGGATTTTTTAGTACAATGGTTGTACAGGCTATGTCTGTATGATTTTATTCATATACATTGCATAATTCTAATTGTAACATTCACAAAAAAAGTCCTGAAAACAAAATACAATGCACCCAAACTGAGAAGTTTATATGTATATAGCAATTATCACAATAAGTTAAAACCGTTCTCATGAGTACAATGTAAGACCTATGGAACAGTATAAACCCAAATCTACCTGCGAGTAATTGCAGGTAATATTCAAGTTTAATCTGTATAGGCTTAGCTCCATCAGTTGGTCGGAGAATAAATCTTTTAATATAATGATTTGAAGGTTTAATGGTTTTTCATTGCAATTCATGGCTTTATTTACCTATTGAGTGCACAACATAAAGTCAATTTTGAGGTAAAGGAAAACAACTATGTGTCAAGTTAAATGTTGTAAAAAGTCAAAGAGGAATTATATTGCTGACTATTTCATCTAGGTTTCATGAATTTTTTACATGTACATTGAAGTTAATACATTCACAAATTATATATATATCTAAGTAGTTCCCAGGAATTCTAGGGCTAATCAGCACTTTTGTGATTTCTGTATTTTTTTAAAATACTAATTCTGAATCAAATGTTGATAGTATGTTTAGGGTTACACTTTCATTGCATTTATTTATCTATTGATCACAAGCACTAAGCAATATTGAGGTAAACTGAAAACATACTATGGATACTAAGTTCTCAAATGTTAACAGAAAAAAATGAAATAAAACAAAGTAAGGAATGTCATGAATGGCTGACCTAGTTAACTTATTTAGGCTTCATGTAATTCTTTAGACAGATGCCTACAGTGTCATACAGTTACATAAACTGACAATGCAGAATTATATACTGATATATCACTTCAAAGTACACTTACCTTGAATTTCTGTAACTTTTTTTAATCATACTGAACATTCTGATCAACTGTTAGAGCTAGTATTTGTTTAGCTAATAACCAGGGGTTTTATATCTTCCCAATTCATGAATTCAATATGTAAAGTATCAATGAACTTGTGCACTGTTTAACATTATCCTTGAATATTGAAAAAGGATAGCTAATTTTTAACTGGAAGTGTTCATGAAACATCGTCAGAATCCTCTTATCCAAATTTTTTCCTCTTTATCACTTTATACTCTGTTTTTAAATTACTTGTTAAAACATTGCATACAGTAAATATAAATTAGCACTTCATAATATAATGTCACATTATTGTGAAGGTCCTTGTCTGAAACATTCATTTAGTCTAGACCAGTGAATTTGCAGCAAGTTCCATAACTCTTTTAGCACATATATCACAGTTAGTTGCCCCTGTACCAGATGATAGTATTCCTGGTGTATATGCCAGCAGCTGTATCCATCATTGCATCATGAGAGTGTGCGTCTAGCTGTGCAGTCTGGTCCAGATTGCTGTCCGTTGTCAGGCTAGAATTATCTGTCTGGAGAGCTGATTTATCTGGCACCACTTGGCCAGCCTGTACCGGTTGTACATATTGCGCAATCCCATAGCTGTGGACATTCTCATGTAGTGGAGAGAGATGTTGTCTGAAGGGTTGCTATGGTGATACAGCAGATGCTTGCCAATCAGATTCATGTATCTTTCTGTATGAATAATAAGCAGTAATGTGACTTTTTTATCATTTCATATTTACTTAATAAAAAAAGAAAGAAAAAGAATTTCATTATGACATACACAAATGTTCCTTTTTGATGTTAAGAAAGGCATGCATTCT